>OZ010593.1:35288912-35311412 GCA_963932145.1 Acanthosepion lycidas | reverse complement strand
TCCCTTTCTACTCCATTCTTTGAAGCCAACTTTAATCTGCAAAAGTTTAAATGCAATGTCAATCGCTATCTGCTGTCCTTTTGATTTCTCTTTTCTCTTCCCGTTCATTATCAATCGTTCAAATCCTAACTTCCATTTAATTTGATATTTAAATGATGCTTTATTTGAAATTTTAATTTTTAGAATTCCCTGCAATCAATACGTATAAATGCTGCAAATATAGGGTTTAATTGTTCATTCTATTTCTCATGCAACTTTAAAATTCCTTACCACTTTCAGAATTTCATGTAGAAAAATAATTTAATCGGAGAAATCATTAAACAGAAGGGCTATTAATTTTCGGAGACTGGTTCATTACAATACGCCATTCCGTACGCTACATCAAGTGCATTTGCTTTTGAATAGCTCGATAAAGACAGAGAAGTGAATGAGAGTTTGAAAGATTATCTAGAAAAGAAAATGCATTCTTGGTCGGCTCTATCAGACAGATCAAGAAAACAATAATCAGATGAATACGGTTGAAAGAACAATATGTGAAACAGAGAACGAAAAACGAACGAGACGCAAGAATTGTGAGTGTAACGATGTTCTTATCTTTTTGGTTTAGGCAGGCGGAGCGGGGTACAAATTAGGTTATGTAAATTTGTTAGCTTTGTCTCAAGACATTGCAGCTGCTTGTGCAGGTGGGGAGAATATTGGTTCGTGGTCTGCGAAGGGATGATGGGAATGGCTCGGGTAAAGAGGTAAGGGAGGTTCTCCGTGCGCCGTGCGTCGGGGAATGCTGGTTGGTATAATTAAAGAAATTCTGATGTGGCAGGTGCCGTCATGGCGAAGATAACAAGAAGCGGATGAAAATAGCAAAAAATAAATTACTCGCCACGGATTAACATGGAAAGCTGCTCCGCTTTATAATACAGTGATAATTAATATATATATATATATATATATATATATATATATATATATATATATATATATATATATAAACACATGTGTGCGTGCTTGTGTGTGAGTGCGCGTATGTAATGTGGGGCAATTACTTATGTTCGCATTGATATCTTGAATCTAGTTTGATATTAGCGTTACAGTAATCAGGATGTACAATCACACTAACATACATAATATATATATATATATATATATATATATATATATATATATATATAAACATGAGAACTCTTATGTAGCGTGTTAGAATCATATTTTTAAATAAATAATTATGTGTATATATATATATATATATATATATGTGTGTGTGCATGTGTGTGTGTATGTGAATGTATGAGTGTGTGCGTGTGTTTCGCCGGTACATATCATTTAACGATTCCATCAAAGACGCTAGATTAATCATTTACTATAAAAAATTCAAAACGTCTAACCTTATCATTACTAACATGGGGCCTCAAAAGTACCCCTATATTCATTACCATGTACTAGGAGCTGCTGAATTTCCAAATTCAACAACCAAAAAACATTAAATTATTTCATTCGTCACACATGCATTTCATTAATTTTCCATACTTAAGGTTTCAAATGATTTTTTACAAATGTAGAAGGATTCTTGAAGCTGTCTTTTTAGCTTTAATTGAAAGCTAAATTATTAAATTTACTGTTTCCAGTAATCAAAATTCTTTGGTGTATTTCAACTAGAAATGATATTGATTGGAATAGATTTTGGGTTGCTTCCAGTAAGATCATTAAATTCAGCCATTTTGAGATATTTGTAAACAAAAGTTTAATCTCGGATTTTAAAATCTTCCAAAAATAAAATACACTCATCTGAAAGGTTATTTGAGGGATATTAGCTGATGTAAAGTATAATTAATCACATTTGAAAGAAAATATTATTTACTCTCAGCTGAAAGTATCAGACAAATGGATTTTTAAAACAAACAGTAGCGGTGATCATTTGCTTGTTACCGCTCATCAGTTACTGACCAGGAAGAGATTAACGCATTTTGTCAGAGTTGTTTGTCATTTTGTTCCTATTTGAATGTAAAAGTCGTATTTGTTCACACCCACTCCACACAAAAAAAGGACAATCACAGGATTATATATCCAGGCGTAGAGAAAAACGATAAAGGATTGATACTAGATCAAGAATTCAAGAAATGCGTTTTAGGATAGTATCAATTATCCGAAAGAATCTGGATGTAGCCAACAAAATATTGTCTGAGAATATCCAGTTATGGATAATGATCAGATTTCCAGATTACATCCATTTTATTCGGGGCGGCTCAAAATTTAGCCATGCTAATTTTCACATCGTTGACAGTATAATTTATCTCGCTTCCTAGGCATACAAAAGATTCAATAGATTTTATTAATTCACTAAATTTTATTGATTCCTCAGAGGCAGTTTATATTGCAGGTTGAAGTCTATGGATTCAGTTTTAGAAACATTAACGTAGAGTCCAACATCATTGGCAGCATTTTCTAAATGATCTAGGAGTATTCTGGCATTAGTAATGGTGTCATCAGTGATAGCTAGGTCATCTGGAGAGTCAATATTTTAAACTTTTTGCAGGATATCGGATTGAGTGCTTTAGTAATAAAGTAAAACCTAGATGATGTCTGTCGAGAGAAGTTCTCAATACGTAGTCAAGGGTGATAACAAAGAAAAATGGTGAAAGAATGTCGGACTGCAGGACTCCTGATTTGATGTCGAAGAAGATGGTGCCTGCATCTGTGATCAAAGATTTGGTAATTTTGAAAAGCATCATTATGGCATTTACTGTCTTAGAGGGTGCCATATGAAAGAAGGTTATTCTCTATTTTCTCCTATGTACAGCATCATAGTCTTTAGGGAAAGCTACAAAATAAATAAATAAATAAATAAAGTGGCCTGAAGATTCTTTGCCCTGATGGCCGCAATAAACCGCCCTCAATAATTTGCTGAATAGTCAGGATTTGACCAACGTTTGTTCTATTTTTCGAGAGCCATTTTCATTTTATCGGAGCACCTTTTCGACATCAGGCTGTTTTTGCAATAAGTTGTAAATTTTAGGTGTAATGGAGGTGAGAATGATTGATCTATAGTTTTTTGATGATCCTAAATCTCCTTTCTTTGGGAAATGAAGAATTCTCTCAATCTTCCCGTGACTTCTCTATTATACGTGGCGTTACAAAGTTGGAGTAGAATATCGTTGAAATCCTGAATCTTCCAGACCTCCGGAAGAATGTTACTAAGTCACGTTGCTTTCTGATTTTAAGTGTTTTTTTAAGACGTTTCAAAATTTTTTTTCAAAGTTTCATAGCTGTTTCGTGTTGATTCAAGCTGTTTTTACTATATATATATATATATATATATATATATATATATATATATATATATATATATATATGTATCCTTGTGCAGGTATGCAGAAAATAGAAAAGAACACGTTATGGTCAGCACCACACTAGGCCATAAGTTCCTAGCTTTCATTGAAAAGTACTTTCCCACTAATAGCAAACTTAGCAACATCTTTAACAGAAACACATTGAAACTGAGTTACAGCTGCACTGAAAATATAGAAAGAATCATAAAAAGACACAATAAGAAAATCCTAGAAAAACACGCATACCAAAACAGTAATAAAACACATAAACTAAAACTAGATAAAAATAACGAAAAATTATGCGATTGTAGAAACCCTAAAAACTGTCCGTTGGAAAATAAATGCCTCACAAAATCCGTGGTATACCAATGCACTATCTCATCCATTGAGAGCCCTAACACTGATAGGATATACATAGGATCAACAAAGAATAATTTTAAAATTAGATGGAGGCAACACAAGAGCTCCTTCAACAATATTCAAAATAGAAATCAGACATCTCTATCCCAATATTTCTGCCATCTAAAGGAAACGAATAAAACACCAAAAGTAAAATGGAAAATAGTAAATAAAATAAGAATCTGTAGAACCTGGGATGACCCATGCCTTTTATGCTTACAGGAAAGACTACACATCATTAAATTCCTAAATAATGAAAAATTATTAAACCATAGGCAGGAGTTAACGGTTTTTTGCCGACATCAACAGACTTTCGCATTAGATAATTAGCATAAAAAAAATTAAAAAAAAAACATCGCTAAGTAAAATTCTAAAAAGCTTAGCCAAAACTTTAAATAGGAAAAACCCTTTTTGTCGTCGTCATAAACTAAAAAAACAAATTGAAATTCAATGCAAAGCGATCTGTATATAAAACACCCACTTAAATAAACAAATAAATAAATATATAATCAGATAGACAATAATAAAAGACAATTCTCCAGACACATAACGATTGTAGGCGCGCCATAAAAATATCCTTCACTGGGAACCAACTAAAGGATGACCGTAAACATTCGCCTTGAAATAGCTACCCTACTCAACCTTAGCAAAACCTCTCAGAAGATGATGAATCTATTGATAAGAATTAACTCCCTAACCACTTAACGAAGGAAAATAGTCTAGCCACTCCCACAATAACAAATTCTGTAACGGACCGTGCCTAAAAATACACGTAAGCCGAGAGATAGCTTATTCCTAAAATTTCGCTTGAAGATGAAACGGGACTAAACACCACAATCCAACTTAATTTTATTAATTATTTGGATGATTTCGGCTCTCGTTTTTGAAACATGAGAACTCTTATGTAGCGAAGGAATCATATTTTTAAACAAAAAATATTATTATAATTATATTATATATATATATATATATATATATATATATATATATATAATGAAACTATAGCTTTAGGCTCACATAGACTTGAGAAAAGTGTGAATCCATATATTCTCCCAACCTATAGAGTTACTCGCAGAAGAGACGGGTCCTATGGTATTGGTTAAGACTCTGTCTACCGCAGAAAAAAAAGGATAACCTAATTACGGAAACTTTTCTGCCTGGTCAATCATGAACTGAAACTGACATGTTGACCTAAGAATGGCACTTACTTAACTAATGACAAAAAGGACAAAAGTGATCAGTATCAGAGATAGAGCATATATATATATATATATATATATATATATATATATATATATATATAGATAGATAGATAGATAGATAGATAGATAGATAGATAGATGTGAATAGTGATTAGTGACGACAGAATACCTAAACCCCTCTAATATTGCCAGCTTCACAGTGAACAAAGGACTGTTTGACGGTTGTGGCTGAGGTATAAATACAAGCCAGAGCAACCTCTCAGCTCCTAATGTTCACAATATTAACTTCTAGCGTGTTGGCCTGGATAAAAATAACTGGAGATATCTGTGCCTGACTAGCGAGACAACAACAGACATAAAACTGAATGAGTCTGTCGGATCCTCATACGCCGAAATAGCCCGCAGAGTTCATCATCATATATTCCCACACTAGAAAAAAATACCCCTTAGCCAACATATAGAGAAATGCGGAGGACAAAATCTGCTAAAATTAATATCCTTCCATTCTACCAATGTGACTCCAAAACCACAGAACAAAAGCCTATTAATAAAGAAAAAAAATCATCAGCAAGTTTAAACCTAAACACAATTCCTTGCATAAACTAGAAGTACGTCCCTCAAAATAAATTCTATCATATTTTCCTTACCATATGCGACATATAAAAGCAGATATGCCCCTTGATTTTTTTTTCTTTTATTCACGGTATAAACATTTACAAACTTTTTGAAATGCTAGAAAGGAAACCGGTCAGTAAGACAATTTTTTTCTAAAAACCTACATGTAAGTAAAACAATTTTAATAATTCTCTGCAAACGTACATGTATTATAATCATTACATACAAATCCACATAAACATTAAATGTTTTTCCAAATTTTAAAAATGTTTTTCGCTCTATCTCCCTATATATATATATATATATATATATATATATATATATATATATATATATATATATATATATATATATATATAGATAGATACAATAAAACTGTTTTACAGAAAAGGTTTACCCTTTCCGGGAAACGGTTTTCTTTAAAAAGCGCTTAATACACAATTACAAAATCGAAAGTATAATGCTATTTAAGATCTAAAATTTTTCAAACACTAAGCTTTTCTCCTACCACGGTTTCTATCAATGAAGGCATCTTCAGACAGGGAAAAAGCTTTTCACTGTCTAAAGAAGACTTCATATTCAGTAATATTTTAGATCTTAACTTATATAACAAATGGTCAGTATTCCAATAATGGCAGCTGAGCATTGCTCTCTATATATTCTTGATATTTGCAATTCCCCCTCTATATTGCCCCAAATCGTAATGTTAGCTAACAGACATAGCCAAGCATAAGAAGGAACAACTGAATAGGAATAGTCTTGCAATATTTCTGGTTATTACACAAGATAATTCGATTCTTAGAAAATAATTTTGGACAGTTATTTGTCCCGATGAAAAATATTAACAAATGTAAGATTTGTATACGTAGATATTTTCGAAAAACATCCCCGTCTAACAAAAGGTCATAACGATGGACACAGTTGTAATATTCACTTGAAAATGGCGCGCTAGATTAAAGATAAATCAATCATTACGCGCTCATCTTTGTACAGGAAACGGGGATGTTTGGAAATCTAATATGGCATAAGACTGAAAAAGGTAGATGTTCCACTAACGGCCTTAAACAGAATTATTCAAAGATAAAATATGAGAATGGTAACTGGCTTGACTTAGACGAAACTCTCAGTCGGCTGTAAAAATTAGAATTTGGCATTTGGCATTTTGAACATACTCGAATAAAGATCACACTCCATGGGAAAATCGTATCTGTAAATTATGGAAAAAAAGGTTTAGGAAATAATCAAAGATAGAGAAAATTGTTCTCACAACCTTCATTAAACCAGAATACCTCTCTCTCTCCCATTAATGCTTTTCCCTCTATCTGTCTGTATATATATATATATATATATATATATATATATATATATATATATAAGCAAATGTATGGATATAGATCCGACAGTATGAAGAAAAATATACGGAAAAAATAAAAAAAAATCCTTATATGCAATTATGCTGTTTTAATTGTTAATATAATGTGAACGTCGGATGTTTCGGTCTAATAAACCATCTTCAGGACATATTCATAAAATATAATTAACATTATCAATTCAACATGACAAAGACTTTGTCATGTTGAATTGATAATGTTAATTATTAATTCAACAAAAATTGGGGAAGGAGGGAATAAAATAAAAAATAAAAAATAAATTAAAAAACGAACATTAAGATGGAATGACAAATAAACGGGAAAACGTCTAATCTTAAACTCCAAAACTTAAATCCTTAACGTATGTAGGCCTAAAAAATCTTGGCTACTAAATTAGACGTTAAACCTAGGTAGGTTTGTTTGGCTCACTAGGTGTATCTAGGTCTGCTCTACGGTTGTATTGAGATCTTTTGTTAGTTGTTTACTCGTATCGGGGTTTTTCCTTTGGGCTTCAAACCTGCATCTGTGCGATTTTTTTCGGCAGAATTTCATGTTTGTAGCTCTTTCTTTTTTTAAAACCTTTTTTCCCTCGAGATTGATTTGATTATTGGCAAATAAAAAATTCGAGGGTTTTTCGAAACGAGTATAGTTATCTATATTTGCACATATATATATATATATATATATATATATAGTTAAACCTAGAGAGTCAGACAAACATACCAAAGTTTAACTAGGTTTGCTCTACTTAATGTATTGAGCACTTTATTCAGTTGTTTTGCTTATTCGTATCGTTTTTTTTAATCGTTGGGCTTGCATGCTAGACGATTAATTTCGGCTAATGTACATGTTCTTATACCGTTTTTCTCTTTCATATAGGTTTGATTATTTGCCAACAAGACACCGAAATTTTTCCGGACGAGTATAATTTCTTATACATATAAAATTATTACTAGTACTAATATATATATATATATATATATATATGTATAGAGAGAGAGAGAGAGAGAGATAGACAGATAAATAGATCTATGTATATAGATAGATATAAATAGATTTATATATATATATATATATATATATATATATATATATATATATATATATATATATATATATATATATGTGTGTTTGTATATTTAGGCCATATATCAATTTTTTATTATTTTCATGGTGGAGTATAGTTATATTCTCTGATCCGGAAATTTATTTTATTACTTAACAAAATTCATTGTACAATGTAAATCCTTATTTTTTTCAAACTATTACACCTTTCCTGAAAATCTGCTCTGGACTGTAAAATAAAAATGCAACAAAACTATGATATTTTTTTAAGTTTATCAACACTTATTGGGTTATTTAAAACCTAAACATAGTTGTAAGAATAATTCTATTTTGTGAGTGAACATTTCATTAAAACGTTTTTGAGAATGACAAAAACTTTTCCAGACATAAATCCTAGTATTATGTTTTAACAGATAGAGTTTACGTAGAACAACAATAAATTAGTTGACAAGTTTTTTTTTTTATTTTGTTACGTGATTGGCTAGTGTCAAGCTCGTAATTACAGTTATTCTTTAGTCCATTTCTCTGTTATTTTAAACTTACAGTATTTTTTTCGAATACGTTTAATTAGATTTTAAATCAGGTAATATTTCCCAAATAAAGATTTACAGTAGTCTATTTCGTTTTTTGAAGATTTTAAAACCGAGAATTAATTTTTGTTTACAAATATGTCAAAAATGTTAAATGATTTTCTGAAAAAAATTGGGATTAAAATTAATATAATTTCTATTTTAAATACAACAGTGTATTTTGGTTATTGAAAATAGTAAATTTAATCAATTTGCTTTCAATTAAAGCTAAAACAAAAGATTCAAAAGACTTTTTCAATTTTAAACAAAAATCATTGTAAAGCTCAGGTATCGAAAATTTAGTGGAGGTACTTATACATAAGTAATAAAATTGTTGTTAAAATTTATCAAAGCAAATGTAAGAATTTATTTAATAAAAAGCATTCGCATGAAATTTGAATATTTATTTTTATTACATATATGTGTGTGTATGTGTGTGTGTGTCAATACAACAACGCCCAAGAATTAAAAGCGACAGCATATGTCTAGAAAACCGGAAGTCAAAATGGCTAACATTGAAAGAAAAGAGTAAAAAAAAAGAAAGCGAGTAGACATAAAGGAGTGAGTGTAAAATGAAAAACAAAAAAAAAAAAAAAAATTACAACGAAAAGGACAAATAACGAGAACATTCTATACCTATGCACATAGGCGCAAGCAGGCGCATGGGCGCACGCGCGCGAACGGACACACACAAACACATACACTATGAAAAACATTCTCACAATGAAATGTGCATATAAAAAAGAAAACTCGAGAAGTATAAAGAATCTGACGAGGGGACGAAGTGATAACTGGAGGGTCTGTACACGAAACTCTGGAGTCGGGATGTTGAAGATAACGACGTCAATCACATAACTGGCGAACTTTTTACTTGTATTAATTATATATATATATATATATATATATATATATATATATATATATATATATATATATATATATATATGTTGAAGTACCTAAGTTCTTAGAAAAGAACATCCAGATTATTAGCACATATGATTTGATTATAGTGGTAAAATGTTTTGCAGAACCAATCACAAATTTTTGAAAGGATGAATACAGTGAATTGATGCAGAGAGTGTGCCACAAGGCTCCCAATCGACTCTCGTCAAGTTTTGAATTCAGAGTTTTTGCTTCACCTAGACTGATTACTACCCAAGCCTATAGGACCCAGTCTTTCCTGATATTTACCCATAGTTGGAAGATGACAGAGCGAACTCTAATTTTCCCAATGCTATTTGCACACAAGTCAATGTAACGGACTTGACTATCCACTTCTCTACTATGCGTATATTAATATCTATCTATCTATCTAAGAAAGGGGAATATATAAAGATATGCTGTTATTTCCTCAATAAGTCAACTCAAACGCAAACGATCTCAATCTGAATAGGCTCCAAACAAATTGCAAAGTGGTTTATTAGTTTAAGCCAATATAAATAACGCTTAGGTATTTCGTTTTTCTGATTTTAGTCGAGTAAAGATCAACGTTTTTCACCTTTTTTTACCTCTTCCTTGTGACACTGAAAGCCTCATATCTTCTTCTTGAATATGAAGAAATTCTTAGAGTAAAGCAATTTCATTTTAACCAATCATCGACTCGTTTTTCCTTAGACAGGGCCAAACCTATTTCCAATTCGCTTCCACGGGGATTTTGAAGAAAACATAAGAAGATTAGACAAGCTTATGTGGAAAGTTTAAATTTTAAGTTTTTTCATCTTACAGTACTAAAAATCAGAATAAATCTATTCTCATATAACTTATATATTATTGTATTCATTTTTATTTCTTGCAGAAAACATTGTTTACTTCCTTACGGTCACCAATTACATTAGATTTACTTTCTATACACAAATGGTACCCCTAACTGCATTTTTGTTTATACTCCAGAATTAAACAATAAATTAATTTTAATTTATAATGATCCCCAAGACAATAGTAATATTCGAAATGTGAGAAGCTGTTAAATATTTGCTTTATGCGAAAATGTGGACATTTCCGAATTCTTAAGGAAATTAAAATCTTATGCGACGTTTGCTAATATACACATTAGTAGGTTCTTTCAAAAATTATAGTACAGAATATTGTCAAAGATTGTAAGAATAGTAGGATGTGTGCCAGATTTAATTTCTGATCCAGTTTGTTTTAATCCTTTCGCACTGATAGCATTGGAAAAAGCAAGAATACCCTTTCCTCCAGTTATCGATCAAATAACAAGCCAAACTGGTCTCTTCTCCCTTGGAGAACAGCCAGTCTCTTTTAAAAACATCCCTAGAAGAATCATAGGATTCATCTACCTATGTTGCTCTAGACAGACCCGCTTTAGATAAAACTGCAGTACTGCATCCACGACCCTAATGGGCTACGAGACATGTGATATTGTAGTAATTATTTATATTTTATTATTAGCTTTGTCAAAATATTCTTGTGGCTAATTTATAAAAAAAATATTTTCATTTATAACCCCACCTCTGTGTCTCTCTCAATGCGATTGTTCCTTCAGAATATGAATGAACATGGTCCTCTACAGCTTCTTTTTTATTGTTTCTTTCACCATATTTCATATCTTTGTGGTAGTCTCCGCTCTATTGGCTCAAGCTTGTCAAGTAGGTTATCCGATGTTTTCCTCGTTATTTCTGCCTTTTGGATGTTAAATTCTCTAAACTTTCCTCCCTGATTATTTTCCAAGCATTTCAATTGTCACTTTCCGATCGTTAACAACAGTTCCTTAGTGATTTATTTACGCGTTAAGGCTTCCGTACTAGGAAAAATTCATCCTCTATGCAGAATTCGTAATTATTTCAGGCAGCTGATGTGGGCTTTGGAATATATTCCATGAGGATATAGAACAAATAATATATGCAGATTAAATGCAGAAAACTCATCAAATGATTTTAATAAAATTCGCTGTATTTTCCCCTTGAGTTAAAAATATAGGGAGACAACTCTAAATCATCTGTGTGCAAAAATAATCTCCAGTGATTCAGAATTTTAAAAGGACAGAGACGTAGTAGGGAGAATCAGTGTGTAGGCCCGAAGTCAAATTCTACTTCGAAAGAAACGACGGTAATTAGTTCTTATAGTAACATTTCCATGCTCAAATTGCGCAAACATCAGATTAGCACATCATAAAACAAGTTTTTCTGGTTGTTAGAAACGATACTTAAATAGTATTTTAGCGTTGCCGGTTGAAGTTCTGTCAACTCCCGAGAGATCCGCTATTTTCATTTATGTTTCCGACACGCACACACACACATACAGGTGCGCGTTCGTAATTATTGCTACCTATACAGCAGATTTTAAGTGAATGTAGAATAAGTCATCATTATCTTCTTCATGCGCGTTTCGTCTAGGTTGCATAATCGGATATTGAAGCGAGTTCTTTTTAATTGCTTGATTTTTATCTTTACGGTTTATCAACACTTATTGGGTTATTTAAAACCTAAACATAATTGTAAGAATAATTCTATTTTGTGAGTGAACATTTCATTAAAACCTTTTTGAGAATGACAAAAACTTTTCCAGACATAAATCCTACTATTTAATCCGTAGATTTGTGGTGGATATGGACTTGTACATGGTGCGATGGGTAAATTGTCTCCATTATATATTTTTTTAATTTAGCACATGCGCGTCGTTTGTTTTTGATTTTTTCGACTGCACAAGAAATTTAGGGTCAGCTGGGTACCGTCTGTGAGAAAAAGGGCCAGTAATTTGGAGACGGCATTCTGTACTGCTTAGCATTCGAACAATTCCGTTTGTTTGGGTGTCAATCTGAGGACAGTGTAAAGGATTTGGAAAGAGTTGTATTAGTCTAATAATGATTACGAAGATACGACAGCTCGGAAAACATAAAAAATATGAAATTCTGGTCGTTCTGATAAAAGAAAGAACTCCAAAATTTGTTGGTTAGGACCTCCGACTCAACACGGAGGCCTAAATCAAGTCTATTGAGGAGGTAGTGCTGCTCTGGGCCAATAGGGTGGCTGCTGGAAGAACTTATGTTTGGTAACAGGACTCTGCACCATGCTAAAAAAGCAGGAGAATAGCTTTCAAACAATTTTTGAGTCCACCTAACCCTTACATCTAGTCACCTAATTCCCCAGACTGCAATACACTTGATTATTAAGTGTGGGGCGCAGTTGAGCGAGAGACCAACAGAATTCATTGTAACACCAAAATGAAATGAAGGCAAGGATTATGGCAGCATTCACCAACTTAAACAAGGAGACCGTCCAGAAGAGATGCAGGAGATTCTGAGGTCATTTGGAAGCCATAATTGAAGCCAATTCCGATTTTATGAAATAAATTTACTCTTTAGTATTTCAAGATATTTTGGTGTAATTTTGATAAATATATTTATTAAAATGAGATATCAGTGATATTTTCATTTTTGCTTAATTTCAACGACAATTTATCCATCGCAGCTTGTACTTTTCCTACGGGATTTTATGCATCAACATTTCTGAGTTATTTACGATTGAAATATATATTTTTGGAGTGTAAGGATAATTCTTTTTCGTGAATCAATATTTCATTAAGAAGATTTGAAAGTGACAATGATTTTCTCAGATACAAGTCCTACGAAATTAACTTATATCTGACAAAGGGCGACTGAATTATACCTTTAGCAAGAGTATTTTGACGTAAAGCCCCCGACTGGAATTTTAAAACGGCGGTCTGTAATGACATGTAAATGATTAGCATGCAGTAATTAGTGAGCCTTTCATGGCTGGCTGTTGGTATAAGTTGATGATCCATCTACAACAAAACAGACTCCAGATTTAGTGAGGAATTCTCTATCGGTCTCTCTTTTCCAAAAAGATGGTGTCAGAGAAAATAAAGAATTGAGAAATGGGATACGACAAAGAAAGATACTTTGAAAAAAGAAGCTATTAAGGAAAAAACTCTGTATATATATATATATATAGTCATCCACAGACAGACTGTATTGCTGTATCGTAGCACATCAATGTGGCTAGACATCCGATCTTTCTCATAGGCTACCAGCTTCCGGCAAAGTGGAAGGTGAATTATATATATATATATATATATATATATATATATATATATATATATATATATATATATATATATATATATATATGTGTATATGTGTGTGTGTGTGCACATAGAAGACAACACTTAGAGGCGACAGTCTGTTTCTTGCTAGATGCAAATGTCAGGCCTGACGATAGCATCTAACATGAAACAGACTGTCGCCTCTAACTGTTGTCTTCTATGTTCACTTTTATATTTACACACGCTCTAACTCTGATATTGAGCACATTATCCCATAAATATAACACATCTTAAGACTATATTCATATATATCTATCTATATTCATATATATATATATATATATATATATATATATATATATATATATATATATATATATATATCGAGACAGAGAGAGAGATAGAGAGAGAGAGAGAGGCACGATGGAGTAGTGGATAGCCTTTCGGATTGAGAAATTGGAGTTCGAATTCCAGTCCAATCCATTAAATTCACTTACCTGCTAATTCTCTTCTCCAGCTATGGGTAAATAGCAGGATATAGCATTGGATGGCAACTGGTCTAGGAGAAGGACAACTCTGAATTCAAAACCTGCAGAAGGCCGTTTGGTGACCTTGTGGCACGTAGTGCACCAGATCTCTGTATTCGGCCCTTCAAAAAGTGTAGTAGTGTGATCGCTTCTGCATAAAGCCTTCATCGCTATAATTGTATGTACTGGTGTCTGCCTGATGGTTCCTGTCGCTTCCTTCTTGCCCTCATACGACGGGAGAGTCCACCATATTAATAGTAAGGTTATTTTTAGAGGATGCACGTGTATGCTTTAGTTGCCATGCATTTTTAAAAAAATTAATAAACGTATTAGATCAAGAAGTCTTACTAATGAAAATTGTACCTTCTGTCATAGAATTTGTATACTTTTTCATCAAGGCGAAATAAACCGTTAGTTAATTTAAACTTTGCGCTTTCAAGATGGTCTCCCTTGGTCAAAATGGATAGCGGCACGTTTCGGTTATGCTCGATTGTGAAAGAGATTTCTTTAGATACGGAAGAAGGTATATACCACGATTGTCTCTACAGATATCGCGATCTAATCTATTGAATATGGCAAGGGTGAAGGCATTATTTGTCTTTTTTACTATTAGCTACTCTCTGTATTTTTCACACATGAAAACTTATGATAAATGATCCCTTTTTTACAAGATTTTTTTTTTTTTTTTTTTTTGGTGGGGGCATGCTCACCGATCCGGAGCTTAACCTTTTACTGATTCTCTTTGCAGATTTGCTGATGGCGTTGACATTCAAGATGTTGGTGCATATAGGCATATACTTCAAAGAAAATCTTCACCAAGTGACACTTTACAGAAGGTGCCGTTTTACATCGTACTTCTATAGCAAAAATGTAATCTGAAACGATTCTACTTTTCAGATTGCATGCTTTAATTCAAAGAAGCAGGAACGGTATTTAATTTTGACAGTTAACGCCATCCAACGAGAAGTCGCCATTTTTCTGTTCAGTTATATTTGTCATTCACAGAAAGTAATATTAAAAATTCCCATGATCCTACGATACTAACATTAAGAGAAGAAAAAAAAAAACATTTACAACGAGGAAACGCAGTGCCTAATAGATTCGGTGAAATCGCCCCTCATTTCCTCAGTATTCCAAATCCAAAGGTATAATTCCACACGTAGATCTGTTTCGGAAGATTAGCGACAAAAAGGAATCAATATCTAATCTCCTTATTCTCATAGTATTTAGACCATATCCGTTCCTTTTTCATTCATATCACAAACGTCATTGATCATAAACATTTTAACACCGACCCGCTGCCTTCAGTGGTTCACGAGCCTTGTATCGGGTGGATAAGAAAATGCATTAAATTACGTACTGACGATGTAAGAATATCTATGGGTCCATATTCAGCAGAAAATGGTATGAAATTAGTTGAACTTGTAAGTACTGTGAAGTCGGTATCAAGAAACATAAAACTGGAATATGTCCAGATTTAAAAGTGCGAGCAGGCGACGGGAATTCTCAGAGAAATGGAAAGAAAACAATATATATATATATATATATATATATATATATATATATATATATATATATATATATATATATATATATATATATATTATATATATATATATATATATATATATATATATATAGAATGTATTTTTAAAACTTGATACATTCGGTTTTGGATTATTCCCGTTTAATTAAGAAAAGGAACGTGCTCAAGACTTCTGGTGAGTACGTGTATTGCCTGGCCAATATACGAAGAAATTAATCGTTATAAGAACGGCCATCTTCGCAATATCTGAGAAAATGGCCAAACAGCAGATATTTTTGTCGAGGCTCATACATTTTCAGCAAAGCCTTCTATATATGTTTCAATTTACTAACATTATTTATAGTATTCGGTCTGTTATTTCGGCCGTTGTAAATATGGCAATGAAGATGAGGATAACAGTATGAAAAATGTAAATAATGCAAGTAAACATAATACCCCGTCTTAGAGATAAACAGGCCGTAACGTTGTGAATATGGCAATGAAGATGAGGATAACAGTAAGAATAATGCAAATAATGTAAATAATCATAATACCTCATCTCAGAGATATAGACAGATGTTTCCATTTGTGTAATGACACACACACACACACACACATATATATATATATATAGTTTATATATATAGTTTATATATATAGTTTATGCAAAACAAGGTAATCCGTATGGGTAAACCCAAGGGGGATGATATCCAGAGAGCTCAATGTAAATTCAGAGCAAATAAATTTGAATAAAAACAGACCACTTTAATGTAAATTCAGATCAAATAAATTCGAATATGTAAATTCAGAGCAAATCTGTTTTTATTCAAATATATATATATATATATATGTGTGTGTGTGTGTGTGTGTGTGTGTGTGTGTGTGTGTATATTTATATATCGTATGATAGACTAACAGTTTAGAACTGAATTGCCCGACTACCGATACATAGTATCGTGTAAAAATTAGCTGCACTTTATATATGAAGAGATACAAGAGAAATTGTTTACAGTCTCCATACAAACTTTTTGATTTCACAGACTTATTTAATGATAACATTTATTACGAGATTCCATACTAATACAATTTAATTTTAATAAACGTCAAAGGGTTTGTTTTGGGGCTTGGGTACCGAATGTTTCAACCCATTTTGTTCTAACGGTTTCAGCATTTTGTGACTTACAATTTTCTTTTAACAGCCATTTTCTACCATCAATATTTTAATAATTTGTCATTATGGCTTTTCCGAATTATCTGAAAAGAAAAAAAATACTAAATTCAATAATTTACGTATAAAACTTAATATAACACAAACACCTTAGTTATAATATAGCAATAACACAAACCCTATTTAACCTATTGTATACCTCTACATTATGGTTCACCCTGTTTGTATGTGTTTGTATATATCTATATATATATATCTATATATATATATATTGTTTATACATTATTTTTATAGATACATATATTTAAGTAAATGTTTTGTTTATTATAAACACTATTAACAACATTTACCAGTCTGAATTTTCGAAGAATCTCAAAGAAAATATGTGACCTCCGAGAGGAATGGAACCTGTATCCTACACGGATCCGTCATACAGTCTGACGTGTTATACTATTTAGCTACATAGGAAGCGTCTGATCTAAAAGATAGTAACTTAACCTTCACGCCTCATCAGAAGAATCGTTGAGGAATTGTATAATGTAACGATAATCGTGGGATAATAGACATACAGTTCATTTTGTTTTGATTTTTTTGTTTTTTGCATTCCCCCTTTTTTCTCCTCCTACTTTTTTTTTAATCGTACTTCTTCGTTTCCTCTTAGATTATGGTTACATTATAGTATTCGACAACGATTCTTGTGATGGATCCCTCGAAAAAAGTTTACCTTTTTCAGGCAGAAATATGCACTTTTTTAGTTTAAATATAACGCATCGCTCATCATAATGTCGTTTTTTGACGTTCAACTTTATGTGAGAAAACGACATTATTTTTTGAACCAACCTAATATATGAATTGGGCACTCTGGCTTCTGATTTGGCGTTTATATACATCAGGTATATAATACATTAAAAGATTCCCTTTCTCTGCCGTGCGCCGGTAGATGCCATATTGGTCGAGTTTCGATCTCGGCTGGAGAAATCGGATGTCTAGCCACAGTGATAAGCTGTGATACTGCAAAACAGATTTATGCGTGTGCGTGCGTTCATTATTTTCATGAATCATTCATATGCTAATATTACTAGGTTTTGAAAGGAAATATATATATATATATACCCTGTAATATGTTCCCGGTCAGACCAGTCTGAAAACAGGGGGAGAACTGTTGAGGATATCAGATGATTGTAAGCAGTCTTCTGCAAGACAAAATATATTTTGGTTTAAATAAACCACAAAGTGTTGAAAAGCTGTAAAAACCAAAATAAATCAAGACTTATTTTGTCATGTGACATGAAAAGATGGATCGATCGTTCCGCTAGAACGCTTTTATTAGAAACTACGTCTATCTGAAATGGCCAATGAATAATTCTAGTTTCCTATGATAGCATTTGATTAAGGGCATTAACAAGGAAAGGTAATACTTTTTTTGAAATTTTGTGTGTATTTCTTGTATATATAAGTATTTTATCTTACAATTAGGGTATTGAGTCATTGATGAAAATATATCCCATTATATATATATATATATATATATATATACATTAAGAAATGGACAAAGTCCAACAATTTATTTATTAAAGACATTTTTTTTATGTTTAACGTTCTTTTTATAGATACAAGTATTTAAGTAAATGCTCTGTTTATAATAAACAGTATTAAATAACATTTACCGGCCTGAATGTCCGAGAAATTTTCATAG
This sequence comes from Acanthosepion lycidas, assembly GCA_963932145.1. Taxonomy (NCBI): domain Eukaryota; kingdom Metazoa; phylum Mollusca; class Cephalopoda; order Sepiida; family Sepiidae; genus Acanthosepion; species Acanthosepion lycidas. The sequence goes on along the minus strand of OZ010593.1, from coordinate 35,292,934 downwards.
AAAATATTCGTCCTTTGACAGGATTCGAACCTGCATCCTATAGGGAACCGTCATTTACCTTGACGTGCCTAACCGCTCGGCCACAAACGATAGTTCGGCTGGCATGGTTGAAGTTTATAAGTTTTAAATTCGACATTGCCAACGGAACGATCCTTTGTGGCCGAATCGGATAGGCACGCCCGGCTATATATATATATATATATATATATATATATATATATATATATATATATATATATATATATATATATAACAATGTAGATACGAATATTCGCATCTACATTGAGTTAGTTGTTGTGCTTCAATTTACCAAATGCATTTTGTCATTTCGTGAACTTGTCTGGCATTTTGGCAGGGAGAAATTATTTTATTTTGAATAAGGTTATGCACAGCAGTTTATACAAAATGCTATTGTATGTATAACATAACAATATAAACTTAGCATCGATGTGCACTGGAAAACATAATCATTAATGTAACTTGATTCATTATGTTAACAATTTAATTGTAATGATCTGGAACTAAATTCTGACATTCACCCCCCTACATATACAAACAGACACACACACACACACACACGCACACACACACACACACGCACACACACACACACACATATATATATATATATATATATATATATGCAGAAAGAAATAATCGGAAGAAATTTTATTAAGACAATTTACATTATTCTGACTATTGTCCTCATCTTTGTTGTCATATTTATCACAACGTTTCGGCCGTTGTACGCCCCGGCCTTCTTCAGGTGGCTTGAATGTCGAACTGAATCCTTTATTTCGCTAGCTATAGTAGACTGTTCTAGTTCCACGTGCCATGTCTAACGGATGTCAGTTATCAGTTATCTCCTTTTAATTTATCTCTCCAAGTTATCCACTGCCTTGAACTCACAACTCTTTGGGTCCTGTCACTGGATCTAGCCAACGCCTCTATCCGCTGTGCCATATGTCCTTAAGATAGATAGTGAAGTTTGATTAATTTTAACCGTCAAGTTTCCATTGCCATCACGATGTTGTTCGACATAAATTACAACATTTATTTTTCTTTGAATGTTGAACACAGCTTACGTATAAAAGATTCCGTTGTCACTACGTTTGTCCTCCCTTGCATATGTATTTTTGATGGATCGATTACTGTCCTGTTCATCTACTCAACCAATATCTCTTGTACCTAAATGTGAAAACGGCACCCTGTAATCCATCTCCACTAATTTATGTATGCGATAATACAGGACGGTATTGAGGCCCAAGGACGATATAAGATATATTGGGTCTAAGCAGAGCTGATATATCCTTTTTTACAATCTGTACACGTTTCTAACCATATATACGAACATTTAGAAAAATCATAGATATATAATCTATACATTTGAGCTTGATTAAATTGAAAAACTAGACGATGGAGTATGGATAGCGGCCCGGATTGAGGAATTGGAGAGCCGAGTTGGAATTCCAGTCGAATCCATTATATTCACTTCCTCTTCTTCTCCTCCAAGCTAGGGGTAAATATCAAGACAGACCGAGTTCTATTGTCTTGGTCTACCGTAGAAAAAAATATCAAGCTACTGCGGGAAAAAAAGTCTGTCTTGTGAGTTATGTATCGAAAGATACACGATCACCTAATTGTGTAAGTTATGTATCGAAAGAAACATGATTACCTAATCGTATATCACGCATAACTGACTGACTGGCTAAGTTGAAAAAAAATATTCAGAGTGTTGCAATTCTATTTTCGGTTACAGCGGGCATAAATTGGTTCAGAAGACATCCTAAGTGTTCAGACGTTGTAAGGTCCAGAAACAAATCACCGATGAAATTAGCATGTTGATGTTGGTTCGCACCGTGCAACATGATCTGATATTCACAAATATCAGATGTAAGACATAGCTGGGAAACTATTTTACATATAACAGGAGACCCCCGTGATCCAGTTGAAGCCCTGATTAGACACATTACGGAGCACGGCATTTAATTATTCTGTGGTATCTTTAGGTGAATAGGGGAACGAATCGTTACTCTACGGATTTAAAAATGATGATACGTTGAATAAATAGTTGAATTCTTGTATTTTAATTTGTTCTCCCTCTTTTATATTTTGCATTTTGGGCTGCTCCTTCAGCCAACAAAAATTTATTCTGTCTTCTTGAAATTGATGTTTAGCTCTTTCTTCTCACTTTCATTCACTGTCCTCTGTAGTAGTTTCCTTTCCGTGTCTGCTACAAACAATGTGACATCTGCATATTTTATGTTGTTAAGATTGTGATCGCCAATAAATAATCATAGTAGGACAACTAATTCTCTCAAAATCACATCACTGTATAGGTTCAGACCGGTGAGAAGACTCATCATTATCTTAAACTCCTTTGTGTCTTGTATATTTACTGAATTACTTTTCTGTCCGAATGCATGCGGTTTGATGCCAGTATAGGTTCTGGATTATTCTAATATCCTTCCCAAATTATGTCAAGGCCATTAAGCAGTTCCAACAGTTCTTTGTCACCTAATTTATGAAACCTTTCCCATAATCTACAAAACGTAGGTTATTTATTCAACGTATTCTATTGAATTTGTATTGCTAAACGCAACGTAATATTTAGACAATTAATATAGCTTTAATCCTTTATTATTTCTAATTATTGAGTTCATATTATTGAGTAGGAATTCTCGTGTATGTATGTATATATATATATATATATATATATATATATATATATATATATATATATATATATATATATATAATACGAATATTATTATGATAAGAGTATATATATATATATATATATATATATATATATATATATATATATATATATTCTTATCATAATCATATTCATATTATTCGTCATCATTAGAAAAGACAATAATAAAATCGTTGATGTATTCAGCATCAAATTATTCAATTTACCCAAATCCCCGATTCTAAAGAATTGAATGAATATTACAATAAGTTTTTCTTTGTAATGTTTTCTCCTTAGCTTAATGTTCAATATTCCAAGTCATTTTGTTTATCATCGTTTGCTGATTTTACTCTTTTCATAAATTTTATTTATCAAAACGTAAACAATTGGAAAATATGGCTTATACAATATATTAAGCTTCAAATTGTTTTTTTCTTAGGCAAATCGAATACAAACTCGCATTATTTTATCGATCTTTCCTCATGACGAGAAATGGTTGACTGCGTTTGCTAGAAAAGCAAGTCTGAATTGTTTTACGAGAAATCGGATTAGCGGTTTGGTTAGAATTTTGGCTGAATTACCTTTTATTCAAAGTTATGTTTGACGAGAAGAAGAAGAAGAAGATGAAGAAGAAGAAGAAGAAGAAGAAGAAGAAGAAGAAGAAGAAGAAGAAGAAGAAGAAGAAGAAGGTAGTAGTAGTAGTAGTCGTAGTAGCGTTGGTATATATGGTGATGAAGATGACAAAATTAAGGAAAAAAAACAAAGAAGAACGCAAAAGCACAAACAATAGATTATAATGACTACGAAAATAAAGAACGATAAGAAGATAACAAAAAGGTGTCATCAAGAAAATAATAATAAGATAATCAATAATTAGAAGTGAAAGCATGAAAAAAGAACGGTAATGATTTAAGACGAATGGATGTGTAACAATTTTTTAAAGACTAAGAATAAATGAGTAAATTTTTTATACGTAGAACTATTTTTTCATTTCTGGACTTCGACAATTAATGTCGGACTAATTGTATGTTATTGTGGAAACTTTCTTGGAACGTTCATATTCTTCTTGCGCAGAAACTCCAGCTTTTGGGTTGACTACTGTTTTTCACGTATGGACAAAACTTAAACTTAGCCGGATTGACATCTTGTTTATATGTCGGAGACAGTCAATGATATCCTTTTGAGTCTTACTCTGAAAGGAGTGGTTATGAGGCCACCGTTCATCCCAACCTTCCAATGCAACTGGCTCATTTGATGCACTGATGCAAAGTCTACTTTAATATTTCTTACTGATGGGCCCAGTATATATTGGGGTCATCATATA
>OZ010593.1:35268912-35283912 GCA_963932145.1 Acanthosepion lycidas | reverse complement strand
TAACAATTACATATGTTCTAAAGAAAATCCGCGAATGTGTGAAACCGCGAGTACTGAAACTTGATTAGGCAGTAGTGGAGGGTCATTGTACATATATTTCTGAACGGGTTTGGTACCATACATAACATCCATACGAATGCCTCGCTTTGAAGAATCTTTTTAAGAAGATTGATGGGTTTTCAGGTTAATGTTTTGGTTTCGTAGCAATTTGCGTTGTTAAGGTAGTTGCTAAACAAAGAACAAAAGAGAGAAGAAGCAATGGAAGATTAAGAAAGCATTAAAAGAATTGAGAGAGAGGGAATAGTTTAGTTTTAATTTTAAGGGAGAAAACAATCGAAACTTGGTAGAGAATCATTTTAGAATGGGAGATGGCGAAGGAACTGCAAAGACAAAAGATAAAACAAGAAAACCAGAGAGAAAACTATACACAATGATTAGATCATGATATATACAAAGGATCGGAAGGGTGTATTGGAGCGAATACATTCTGGAAGATGTCATAGAACTACAAAAACAAAAGTAAAATAGTAGCAAACAAAGAGAATATATAGCTTAGAAAAACTACCAGCGATTTGAGATCTGCGTTTCGGGTTGAATACATTCAGGAAGATGTCTATCGACAGGTCTTCATAGAAACGACTAATATTACTAATAAGGCAGAACCTGCTTTGTACCCGATACGACAGAACACATTTTGATCCTCGAGGTGACGTCTGGATTAGAGCGGGACGGAGATGTGTTGAAACTGAAGTAAGGATCGGGAAACATTCCGTCTGGAAGTAAATGATTCCCAAGAGTTCCTGTTGATATACTTACTGTTATATTTATTGTCATATGCTATGGATATTGTACGGCCTGTCACTGCTGTTCTTACGCGGATTTTGGTCAGCGCCTTCACAATGTGGTCATCAAAAGTGTCTGTAATCATAGGTACATCCTTTTTCAGTTCATTTGTTACCAACGGTAAAACTGCGACATTTATCAAGCGCGGCAATAAACGATGATCAAGCCACTCGAAGGATGAAAGTTGGAAAAGGAAAAGAGCATGTCTGTTTCCCCATAATATAATATCTGCTTCTATTGCAGTGAATCTATACACAGCACGTGTCATCTTAGAAAACACCGATACATTTACTAGCTGCCGGAATTCACTGCAATATTATATATATATATATATATATATATATATATATATATATATATATATATATATATATATATCCAACGTCGATGGAACGACTGGATGTTTCGTGCAGTTCTTGCAATCTTCAGGTGAAATATTTTCTAAAAGTTATGGAGTTCGCAATATCTTGGTTCGCGTGGTTCATGAGAACGCCAACTGTATAACGGTTGGAACATATTTGCACCTGAAGATTGCGAGAACTGCGCGAAACTCCGAATCTTTCTATCGACGCTCGATATAATGTATATTCACTAATACATACCTATAGCTCTGTTTCATATCATTGAGTATCGTATTTATTACACCTGAGTAAGAAATATATCCATACGTATATGCAAGTATATGAACGTTTGTGGAGACTTTTTTATCCTACCCATTCATTTATATATATATATATATATATATATATATATATATATATATATATATATATATATATATATATATATATGAGAAAATCACAATATTGATACATATTTTCTAATCCAATCTAAGCTTTCGGCTTAGATAAGCCATTATCAATAACAGTATTGTCGACATGGAAAAAAATATCTCTTACTATAAAGGAAACTTACATTAACCAGAAAAAGGCTTAGACAGCCGCATACACAATTCCGCAAAATTCTTGTCGAAAACACAATTATACTTAAACATGAAAGCAATAAACAAAAACTAAAAATTCTTGAAGCTATATACATAAAACAGTTGAAACCTGACCTAAACAAAATAGACTATGAAATCTCCACAAATATCCTTAAATGTCTATAATTGGTAACAGAAGCCACTGGTTTATACCAACGAGTCCCATACTTAATAATTCTCGAATTCACTCTCGCGTGGTCATGTGTGACGTCATGAGCTGCGGTGCGATTTTCGCTTACAGCGTCTTATATGCACGTGTTTATCGTTGCTTGGAAATCATCCATATAAAAAGAAACAGACTATCATACTTTCTTACCTGGGTATTGCTTAATATATTCTACTGTAATTGTCATATTTGATAATAGCTTATGTAAGCCGAACATAAAATAACATAGACAACACTTGTCTGTATTATTTAATGAAACATGTATGAATGAAAAAATGCTGCACACACGCACACAGACACAATATATTATATATATATATATATATATATATATATATATATATATATATATATATATATATATATATATCAGTTTAGGACCGGCCATACTACATTCGTTGTAGCGAAACATACTCATTCCCCCGTATTTCATTGGTGAGAAGTAAGTGCCACTCAAGCAGCGTTTGCCCGCGAAATACTGCTGTGCAGAATCGAATTTGAAGAGGAGGTTTTTCTAATTACTACAATCTTAACCTTTTCAACTCTAGGTTTAACCGTTATCTTTTCCACCTATACGCATAAAATGTGCCCCTTAATCTGTAACCCGCTTGTTCTAGTGGATCCAGAGTCTTTTACAAGGCGAACCTCATTAAAAGTTGACATTGAAGTCAACATTCAGAGGCGACAGTTTTTTTTTTTTTTTCATGCTAAATGCATTCATCGATTATTTGCAGTGATGACCTTGGATTACACTTACATATATATATATATATATATATATATATATATATATATATATATATATATATATATATATATATTCTTCATTATTTTCTGATTTTACAGTGGCTGGATATATTACATTGTTTAGAAAGTTATTACCGTTTAAGGGACATTGGATATATATATATATATATATATATATATATATATATATATATATATATATATATATATATATATATATATATATATGAAAAGACAATATTTATAAGGCATTTTTAAAAGCAAAAGCTAAAATAAAAACAACCAGTTTCGTCCCAGGACTTATCAAGTTTATTTATTCTGGAGATTTAAAAAAGCGTGTAAGTTAATTTTTAATTAACGAATGTAATCGAATGGGGGAAAAAACTTATGAATTTCAAGAAACTAGAATCCAATAATATTCAGACCCAGCAAGCATTTCCTCTGTTTACAAAGGAAAGGCTCACGTGATCTGATATATAAGGACTCCAGGACCTTGAGGTGAAATGTGGAGTGGGACCTAGATAAAATTATAAATCGGTCACCACTAAAATTTTCCACACATTTCCTTCTATTTATTAAATGTTCAGCAATAGCAGAACCAGAACTGTTAGTCAGTTGGCTATTCCTAGAGGACAGTTTCAAAATCCTGGGGGGGGGGGGTAAATGCTGTTTTATTTTATTCTGGAAATTTATTGATGAAAAGAATCTCAAGTATATAGAATCTTTTAAATACCTCGGGAGCATGGTAAATTCAAGTGCATCACATGATGATGAGATCGTTAATCGCATTGTAAAAGCCAGCGCTTCCTTTGGTTCGCTGCGTCATAGGTTGTGGGACGAAAGGGGAATAAAGCTTTGCACTAAAATCCAAGTACCGAAGCCATCGTTTTGTCAATTCTTTTGTAAGACTCTGATACTTGTACACCTTATAGATGGCACACGAAACGATTAGATGTCTTCTACCGTACAATCTGTTGTCTAAGATTTGATGATCGAGTGTTAATTGGTACTATCGAGACCTTCATAATTCAATCACAACTACGTTTGGCTGGACATGTGGTAAGGATGAGTGATGATCGCATACCGAAAATTCTTTTTTTACAGCGAACTTCATAGAAATACCGGTGGTCCTTGGTTTAGCTAGAAAGATAACCTGAAAAGCAACCTTTCTTGCGTCAACATTCCATTCAAGAACTAGAAGTAGCTAAGAAGAGATCAGATCATCGCTCCAGCTTTCATTCAGGAATAAAGCACCATCAAGAAGTAAGTATCATTTGACCGCGGGAAACCCGAAAGCAAAATAAGACATCTAAAAGTGTCCCTGCTACAGTCGGATATAATACTTTCCCCCTGTACTGTTTGTGAACTTTTGTGCAATTCTCGTGGGGGCCTCAGAAGTCATGCCCTTCATAAGCATGCAGTTAATTAGTTCGTGGTCGTTGGATCCGCATACACCGAACTCGACTGGAGAGTCTATCAGATATACATGCATTTTTTAAATTTGGATTTCTTAATGTAACTATAGCAACAAAGACATTTGCATTTCGTTTTTGCTTTGAAAAAACCGGAAGACAAAATTTCCAATTGTCATTTTATACCTATTTGCCTTGTCCACACAACTGATCTGGGAATTTTAGTGTATTGTTGACATGGGAAAAAATTCTCTTAGTATAAAGGAAACTTACATTAACCAGAAAAACGCTTAGGCAGAAGTGTTTATCTTTTTAAATTTGGATTTTTTAATTTAACTATAACAACAAAGACATTTCGATTTCATTTTTGTCTTGAAAATGTCGGAAGACGAAACGCGTCGGCAAAATCTAAGATTTCTTTTCCAATTGTCATTTTATACCATATATATATATATATATATATATATATATATATATATATATATATGTATGTGTGTGTGTGTGTGTGTGTGTGTGTGTGTGTGTGTGTGTAAATATAAATAAATATATATATATGCGTATAATTATTTATATATTATATGCGCGGTACTTATTAGAAAGCGCTCAATATCAGAGATAGAGCTCACATATATGGTTGGATAGACGTGAGCTTGTGACCCTGGGTTTCACGCTTTAGCGATCGTCAGTGTCTGACGATCGCTAAAGCGTGAAACCCAGGGTCACAAGCTCACGTCTATCCAACCATATATATATATATATATATATATATATATATATATACAGAGTGAACTGGAGAGAGGGAGAGAGAATCAAACAGAGAGATAGAAGATAGATAGTATTATAAATTTTCAAATGTTGCAATGGGAAAACCCTACCGTATTGTCTAGTGTATTTTCCTTGTATACATCGTGTTCCGTCAGAACGTTGGCGATCATGGCTCTCCACAATTCCCTGTCTTATGTGGCTCTCAGTAAATTTTGTCTTTTTGTACCTCCTCTAAATCCTCTTGTAGCATCCACCAGATCATCGGGCGGGTTTTGTTGTTTTACTCAGTCCGTCCTGTCTTCGATGTTAGCCATTGTAGACATCATTAATTTGTGGGTCATTTCAAATAACAGAAACCAGATATCATCATAGAATATTTTGGACAACAGAAACAAAATCCTTGGCTGTATATCAGAGAAAAACACAATTATGTGTATCGATAAAAATTGTCTGCATTACAAGTTAAAAACAGACATCGTAAGCGATTGGCAAAATCGAAAGAAAATTTGTGATATATAATGAAAAACTAGTAACATGCTTATCCAAATGTAATGGCATGCTAGCCGTCCAGTGTGGATCCTAGAATAAACACGACTTGCCTTTTATGAGTAACCAACTACTTATCCAGATTTAACATCACAAATTCAAACATTTTATAAAAATATAAAGAATGTATGGAAATAGCTTTAAATCTGATTAAGAAATTTAATGGCTGGTTTTAACCGGAAGGAAGTCCGCATAAAGTAATATCGATCGAGAAATGCGAAAAAGATCAGACTTCTGACCCATATATAAATGATAAAAATATAGTATTAAGGTATGCTATATTTCTAGATAAAAATGATTAATATCAGTGATAAAGTGTATGTAAAGTATAAAGTGGACACCGAGGTCAACACCAAGCAGTGACAATGTGTTTCATACTACAACGAAGATTGCGCTGAAGCATGAAACAGTGTCACCGCTTGGTGTTGAAATCAATGTCCACTTTTACCTCTTTCTCTTTCTCTCTCTCTCTCTCTCTATATATATATAGGAAGTGATAGATAGATAGATAGATAGATAGATAGATAGATAGATAGATAGATAGATAGATAGGTGGAGAGAGTTTGTGTAAATTCATTTATATTTATTATGGGAAGTTACCAATTATGGGGATAGAATTTTGTAGATATAAAATCTGTGGATATATTAATCAACATGGCATTTCCATTCCTTCCTTAAAAGATTATCAGAACTTTGGCTTTTTGTTTGATCTTTACTTCAGTCGAAGTGACGAGGGACTTATGGCAGGCCGGAAATAGCATTTCTTTAGTCAAGTTCAGGCTATAAATGATCTAAAATTATTAGTCCATAAGCACCCCCTCCTCCCCAACAAACGTGGAAAAATAGTTTTCCCCTCAACAGAAGCCTTTGTGGCCTATATAGAGAGAGCCTACATAAAGAGTAACAACACATTCCTTAAGAAATGAAATTTCTAGTCACTATGTCAACTGATTTTTATGTTCAAACTGTTACATCTATATCTACATGTCTGCCTGAAATTGAACTCGTCTCGAGATGATAATCGATCTACCACCGAACTTTTTTGTCTATTAGTCTTATTTTTAAGCGGTAAATTTACAATGTGTTTGGGAGAACTCTCTACATTTGTTTCCCACGTCAAATAATTCGGTCCCTTCCCCTTCGTACACCCAATAGATCAATTTACAAAGGTTCGACCTTGCTTAATTTAAAAGTTATAATTTTCTTTTAAGTGGTCAGATTAACCGGATCTAGAAGTGTAATCAAATAGGAAATTGGTGTAAAAAGGACAAATAATCTAAACATTATCTACAGAATTAAATCTTTTTTTCCCCTTGCCTTCAAAATATATATACATTCCATTCACGTTCGGCGACAAAGTCTGTAAAATATAGACTTCATTTTTTTACTTCGTTATTTCTATACACAGAAAGGAAACTAGAGGAACTTTCTGCGGAAAGCAAGAAGAAAGGACTATGCATCAATAATAATAAGACATAATATGTGGTTGCCAGCATGAATATCAAGCCAAAATACGAACTACGAATTGAAAACAAAATTAAAGAAGTACAGAAAGTTAAATATCTAGAAAATGTTTTAACATATGGGGGGGAAATGAGAAAATGAAATCCGAAGACACATTGGAATAGAGAAAGACGCCTTCCGAAAGCTAAGCAAGAATTAAGAAACAGGACAGTTTGTTTAGAAACAAAGAAAAGAGTACTGAAATATTATGTAATATAAGTCCTCTTATATGGCAGCGAAAGTTGGACCATATCATCACAGATTAAGAAAAATTGAGACAACAGAAATATTATTCTCAAGAAGGATAATGAAAAGAACATTGAAACTGTGATAAACAAGAACGTTTTGAAGAAAACAAAAAGGAAAATTCTACTTAGAGTCAGGAAGCGACACTTGAATTTCTAGAATACATAATAAGGAAAGCGGGCTTAGTGAAATTGACACTGACAGGACAGTCTTTCTTTTTATGTGCCATTTCCTTTCAGGACGTAAGCGATCATGGATCTCCACCTTCCTCTATCCCTTGCAGCTCTCAGAAAGTTCATTTCCTCTGTTTCCTCCTCCAGACCGCGTTATGTCATCCACCTTAAGCCCGCAAGGTATGACACGCGTTGTTTTACCTTGTCTCTTTCTCCAGGCCATCCTTCCTCATTGTGTGTCCCGGAAACTTCAGCTGCCTCTTTCTGATGTTAAGTATAAGCCTCCTCCTTGTTCGTAACCTCTCTAAGACCTCATCGTTGCTCACATGCTCGGTCCATGGTATCCTTAGCATCCTTATACTATGTGCTTAAAAAGCTATTTAAATGGTTGGCAGAATAGGGATTAGCAGAGATAGTAAGGACAAAACTTAAAATGGGATGGAAGTTGTGGAGGGCCATGGAAGACATGGCGCGAGTAAGAAGACTAAATCATCATATTCACCACGTCTCTAATTGTGTTTGTTCTCACTCTCAGTCCAGATCATCTCTAACTTATACGGCACCTAAAGAACTCTCCTCTCTCTATGTTAATCAAACCGATCGGCCGCCGTCGTCTTTTCAAACAGGTTCCCTATCGTAAGACTTCTAGAAGTTAGCACATCTACTTGCTCGCACTCTCGTTCAATAGTCTTAAAATTTGCACACATCTCAAGAGCTAAGTGACGATGTGGTCATATATGCAGGCGGTAAAAAATGAATGATGTATAGGGCTAGTAATAGACGAATTCTTGTAGAAATCTCATCTGGTTTAATGTCTGTTCTGTGACAAAATTTGCTTTAGCTACCATGAAATGGAAACCATTATCGTAATAGACACGCCAACGCCTGATCAGTTCAGTAGCACTCAGGGACTAGCAAAGACTCAGTGCAAATCATGAGAAATTACCATTATGGACGATCTAAATGCGAAATGTCCCTTCCAGAATATAAGCAATATCTCAAGAAACTAATATTTCGTTGGAAACAAGGATTGGAGTGTTCAATAGTTATATTATATAAATCCTCGGATATTGCATTGAATGCTGGATAATTTTCTCACAGATGAAGGAGATTTGCGACAACAGAAATATGGTTGCACAGAAGGATACTGAGAATACTATGGACAGATCATGCGAGCAATGAGGAAGGAAAATGAGAACGTAAAGCACCAGAAAAAAGCGTCAGGAAAAGAGTATAGAAAATGAGAAAAGATGACTTGGAGAATCTGATACACCAAGACATACCGAAAGTCAAAATAGCAGAAGGAAACAAGCAAGTAACCTACGTAATGAATTTGGGTAAATAGTTTGCAGATATGAATTGATTAAAATGATAAGAGACAAATATTACTTAGAGCTAAAAATATAGAAATCTGTGGAGAGTCAAGATCACTCATGACCTGAAGAGGCATGGCACGTAAAAAAGTGACGATGGATACCTGATTATACTCACCAGAAATCAGTTGCAATTGTTGGATTCTATTATCCATAATATCTCTGTCTTTTATGTGGTGCATCCCTTCAGAATGACTTTCCACAACCTGCCATTCTATCAAGTTCTTAGTAATGTTAGTCCTCTTACTATCATTCCCATCCCGTTTCTGCCATCAATTCATATTAGCTCGTCAACTTATCTCTAACTGCTTTCGTCAGCCTCTTCTACTTTCGATATGTAAGGTATCATGTTTTCCAAGTACTCTTTCTTTATATGTCTGGCGAAGTACAGACGAAAAAGAGGCCCCTGTTCGCGTCTGCAAAACATTTACGTCCGGGTTTTCTGCATTAGTATCCAACAGTTTGGCATGTTCAGAAACGGGCCTCTCTGTAATTATCTATATCCGGGTTTCAGTCAACTGTTAATAAAAGCCACAGAAAAACCATCAGTTAAAACTTCAAACTGGATCCACTATATTATAACTGAATATCACCTGCTACGTGGGAGATACTAGCATAAGTCACGAAAGGCAAAAATTACTTCCCGCTAAAAGTAGGCATCTCCTTACTTCAATATAAGGGGAAATAATACATTAGTCCCATAGCATTTTTAGATAATTTCAGTTTCCAACCGTTGCAAAATTGCTTCTATGTTTTTCTGTTTTTAAGTTAATTACTTAATTATTTAAGGCATTACTACACTGGCTACAAGGTCTCATCAATTTATATTTGAAAAGGCAAGATGTAACCGTAAGGTCTATGCTAATATGTTCTTTTCTCGCTTGTGAAGCTCTCTCCTAGATCCATACTTTCCGGCCAAAAATTTAAATACAATATCAATCGTTATATACTGTCTTCCTGATTAGGCTTCTGTTGTTCACTCTCCTTCATGTTATCTGTTTTCAAATTCTTTCACCAGTAATTGTTCGGATGAAGTATACGCTATCGTACCTAGATTTTATGAATTTAAGCGCAGTACGCCATTGGCTACAAGATCTGATCGATTTATATTTGAGGTAGCTAGATGTAATTGTAAGGTTTATGCTAATCATTTCTTTTCTCGTTTTCTCGTTCTAGCTCCATGCTGCTTGCCGGACGACTTTGATCTTTAAAATTTTAAATGCAATATTAACCTTTCTCAATTGTCTTCCTCATTACTCTTTTATTCTTCCCTCTTCGTAGTGTTTTCCATTTTCAAGTTCTTTCACAAACAGTAATCCCTTGTGATTTAGTGGCTTTATTGTATTGCTTAGGGTGAATTGGATCAAAATAAAATTTGTGACTGGATTTATTTAACCTTTACTGTGAAATAGAAGTGATAACACGATTTATTACTGGTGTGCTAAAATTCTCTAAATAACAGACCAGCTTTAATTTTACTTTTAAATAACAGGAAAGGGGCAGGTAAGTCGCCAAGGGCAGATAAGTAGCATTAGGGACTTCCGGAAAATGCCACCGATTAAAGAAGAGAAAAAGGCGCGAACTTCTATTAGAAGGAACCGATAGACTGGTCCCTGCCTGGGCACGACTTTCTGGGGCCGGGAACAGACTTAGAAAAAAAGCAATATTACGTACCTAGAAGCAAGCTATATCAGGCAGCTAAAATACATGAGTTCCACTAAGGCAATAAATATATTTCTACCGAGTACGCAGATGAAACCGTACTGCTAGAAAAAATTGCAGAAACTCTTAGAGAAAATATTAATTTGGTGCAAAAATAATGTCGTTTTCTCACATGTGTTACTATGTGAGAAAACGACATTGTTTTTGCACCAAACTAATAGTAACAATAAGCTTTAAGAAATGACTAAGTATCAATTATAAGAAAAGCGAAGGCATGCTCGTTAACAACAAGAATGACAATAATAAATTGAATACATGAAAATAAAGGAAATAAAGAAGTCTATCTTGCAAGATTTTTAAGAGAAGAATGTGACACAGTAATTCAAAAGTACATTGGATTACCGAAATATACCAACCAAAAGTTATACATATTAGTAAGAAATATCAACTTTTGTTAGAACCAAAGACAAGCGTTCAACTGCTACTTAATATCAATCCTCGTATATAGCAGATAATGCTGTACACCTTTCTCACGAATGAACAGAACTGAGGCAACAGAGACGTATTTCTATAGAAGGATGATGACAATATCTTCTACGATGCCTGTAAACAACATGAAAATTCCAAGAAAAATGAGGATTAGAAGGATATTTGAGCTTGTAATCAGACAGGTGATATTTCTATGAAACATAATGAATAATGATGGTTGCGAGAATTTGACATTCGCAGGGCATTTTGAAGGTGAAATAGGCAGAAGGAAACGCTGCGTAATGCACCAAATTGTGTAAATGGATGAGAGAGCAGGGACTTGAAAAAGGGATTTCGGCAATATATCAAATAAATCAGCTTGGATAATAAACATGCTGAGCAAAAGTTATATTAAAAAAATAAGCTAAGTGTGTATTAACTGCGAAACGATCCATAAACGGAAATTGAATAGTTTTACGATGGCATCAACAACTTTATATCTGAAGAAAGAAAGCATTTTTGACAGGCGACTGAAATGCAGTAGGGACAAGAAAAGTGGGATCATCTAATGTAGGAAAATTTGGAATAGTGAAGAGAAATGATGTAGACGACATATTAGTGAAACGCTCAGGTGAATACAAAATAGAAAATAAGATATAAATGTAATTTGGAAACATTGAAAACAATAAAACAGATGTGTCTATATTTCTGAGATGAGGTATTTTGTACACTATTTACATTATTCGAACTATTGTCCTCATCTTTGTTGCCATATTTATCACATCGCGGCTTTTTAAGGCGGTGGAAAACTTGGAGGTGAATTAACAGGAGATAACTGATAACAGACATCCATTAGACATGGTACGTGGAACTAGAACAGTCTACCCCAATAAGCGAGATAAAGGATTCAGTTCGACATTCCAACCACCTGAAGAAGGCTGTAGCGTACAACGGCCGATACGTTGTGATAAATATGGCAACAAAGATGAGGACAATAGTCCGAATAATGTAAATCATGAACAAAACACATGGTCGCTAATAAATCACGTATCGATATATAGGTATATGTCATAAACAAATTAAATACAGAAAGTGGTCGCTGAATGGTAACCAGCAAAACCAAACTCGATTGTAAAATTGAGGCAAATAAAATAATTCTCAAATAAAAAACGTGTCCTATGAGAGAATACAACGGAAATTTGAACAAAAATGAAGAAAAGATTCCAGGCTTCGTATTAATAACGGAAACCCTATAGAAAATATGAAGAGCAATTTGGTAACACTAATTAACGAAAAGGGGGAGAAAAAAAAAAGAAAACAAAGAGACATAGGAATATGAAAGATAAACGCAAAATGTAAAACGCTAAAACTGATGCAAAAAAAGAAGGAACATGTTTCTAAATACTAAGAGAGATAAAACGGACAATTCAGAAATAAACTGACAACAAACTGAGACATATCAAGTTGAATAAAGCAAGTTGAATATAAAGAGGACTCTTACGAAAAGAGAAGAACCTGATTCAACATAGATAAAGAAGAACTTCCAGTGCTGAACGACAAAAAAAGAGAGAGAGAGTAAAGAAGATGCAAAAAATGAAGAATTATCAAGAATTATTTTATACGAAATGATATGCGTCGAAAATAAAACAAATGAATGTTACCGTGTAAAGGTTAAACTTAAAAGTGTGAGATGTGGAAATTTACTAAACAAAGATGGCATAATAACAGACCTTTTGAAAAATGCAGATGAATTCCAAAAATTATTTATTTACCTTTCGCATACGTAAGAGAAAAGTACTTAAAATATTTAGGGTAGGAATTGTAATAATTCCTTACAAAAATGAATGCTATGTACATTACTCTCATGTAACAAAACAGCTTAATAAAACCCAAAGGAAACCGGCTTTATAAACATTTCACGGTGAAACACCGGTTCTTGTAGGATCAACGAAGTTAAGCAACGTCGAGCCTGATCAGTACCTAGATGGGTGGCCACTTAGGAATATAAGGTACTGTAAGCTTGGATGTTCGGCTATATAGTGTATAATTGCTCTGAATTAGAATATCGGAGAGCCGCGTTTCAATTCCAGCTGTGTTCGTTATATTCACTTACCAAATAGAATTGGTAAATCCCCCATGAATTCACTTCTCCACCTCCATGTAGGGGTTAATTAGTAGGAGTGTATAAGTAAATCATTATTATCGTCCCCCACAAATTTCGACAATTTAAAATGTTTTCTGGCTTTATTAACCTGCAAAATGTTGATAAGCCGTAAAAAATAAAGCAGTACAGCAATCAAAAGTGAAAAACAAACAAAAAAAAACGGGCAAGCCGGCACAGAAAAAGAGAAGCATTGCTAAAAAGACTGCATCTAAAATGTGATGGGATGAACGAGATATTTACAAATTGCAATAAGTCAATTAGTTTCAACAAATGCAAAGTCAACATCTGCATATAAGTTTATATGCTGCTGAATGTAGTTATTGGCATTGTACGAAATATATATATATATTGGACTCTCCCGTCGGTTTCGACGTATGAGGATCTGCCTGCTGATTGATTCAGTTATATATATATATATATATATATATATATATTTTAATACAGATTGGAAATAATTAGAGTATTCATTAAGAAATATTTTGAAAAAGACTGAGTTAGTTATGGGCGTGGTGTTATTAAATATATGAGCTAAGATGGAAGAAATGCATTGAATCGATAGCTTCATCTACTGTAAAGTTCTCTGTATCGCGCCAGAATGTTTTTCTCGTCTAAGTTCATCCTTCAAATCTATAAATCAACTATTCGCCCTTGCATGGAATATTGCTTCTTGTATGGTCTGGAGACCCCGCTATTCGTCTTAAGGTTCTCGTTAAAATCCAGAGTCGGATATGCAATGTGATTGGCCCTGATCTGGCATCTCGTTTACAGTCGTTCCCTCACAGATGTACCGTCGCTTCCCTTTGTCTTTTCTACAAATACTTTCATGGTAACTGCTCCGACGAGCTACTTTCGCTGGTTTCCAAATTGTATGAATTTAAACGTGTTACTAGGTTGGCATCTCAGTCCCACCGTATCACTGTCGAAACGGTTAAATATAGGCGTCACTTCTACTTCAGTAGCTTCATGTCTTGTAATTTCCGTCTGTGGAACTCTCTTCCTCTTACTCTCTTCCCTGAGAGTTATAATATTCAAATATTCAAATGCAATGTTAATCGACATCTCCAGTTCTATTCCCCGTTCCTCACGCCTCTTTACTTTGCTTTCACTCTCTGTAATCCCTTCCATGCTAGTTGCACTCCCACCTTTGCTTGGGGAGAAATGCTTAATTTATACATATATATATATATATATATATATATATATATATATATATATATATAAGCATTTTATTCTTACTGTTTAATTTTGAATAATTCTAAACAAAAGAAAACAATATATTATAAAATAGTAACAGAATAAAATTAGTAGAAAATAGTCAAATATGCATCCATTTTCAGTAAGAAGAAACAAGGACGCCTATTCATTCATACAGGGTTAGCCATCTTTTCTGCCGCCACCTATACCTTTATTGTGAAACTTCCATCTACGGGGAGATAACTCCAGTCATACTATGAAAAGGGTTACTGTGTGGATTTATATTAGCGTAGGGAACAAGTGCTAGGAGTACAGAGCTGCAGTTGTCTTTAGAAGAAACCGGAAGCCAAAACTAAACAGGAAACAAGGGATAAATCTCTAATAATGTTCAAAAGAATGAGCTGGGTGGACAGCGTGTACTGAACAATAAGCTGACCGATCTACTCCTATTTTCTCTCTTCACATTTAGAAAGAAATTTAGAAAAAATGTTATATTCGTTAAAACTTGAATAATTATAGCAAGACCGAAATCCCGAATCTTGATTTTTCTGGAAAAAATATATTAATATTTTTATCTGCATCATTTATACATACGAGAATTATAATATTATAGCTTCCATTTTTCTCGTGCCGTTATTGGGGACATTGTGGCATTTTAATAAAATGTAAATAGATCAATGTACATTGTAGAAACTTATTTTTCTGTATATATTCGCCTAACACGTATACAAGCCATCATTTATTAGAAAAACCGAA
>OZ010593.1:35148912-35263912 GCA_963932145.1 Acanthosepion lycidas | reverse complement strand
CAATCTTATCTGTAATATAACTTCTGAATAAGATGAGAAGAACGAGGGTGACATCCTTCTGCCATTTTTGTTTACAATAATTTGGCAACGGCATCTTAGCGGAAGTTCTTTAGTAGACAAGTGTGATCAATCCTACACCATCACTCTTTTTGTAGGTATACCCGCTGGTACACAATCCAGCAGAGGCATAGTAAAATGTCAAGTTGTCTTTTAGATGAAAACTGCTAATGATGGCTTCAGGAATGTTACTCCACAGATGAGAATTTTCCCAGTGTGCCAAGAGGTATATCAATGATCAGCATCAACAGCAGTCAACTGGGAAGTCTGGACGATAACTCTTGAAAAACAATCGTTTCTTCAAACCTTGCACATTTTCCGAGGACATTTTTGATTTATTGGTACGAAATTGGAAAAAAAATTACAAATGCTACAGTCATTGACAAACAATCTGAACGAGATCACCTTAATTTGTGCCCAACACGGGTGATTTAAGAACAAAAAAAGCTTCTTCTTAGAGACCATTAACTCTGACTTTTTCTGTATTTGTAAATCTATATTTTGCTTTAAGATTCTCTATTTCATTAGATACTCTATGTGATCTCATACTGTGTTATAGTTAGAAAATTATAAGAAATACCGTTTTCATTATAAACATAAAATTAGTACCAACTCTTTTTACAAAATTAATATTGGGGATTTACCTTATTTTTTTTTAAATGAATACTAGATTATTCGGTGGATATTAATAGATTAGCGTTTTTCTGTCAAAATTCGATATTTCATTTGGGTTATAAGAATTAATTTAATTTTATGTACAGGATTATGACAATAAACGTTATTTTTAGTGAATACACATATTTGAGTTTCTATACGTGTACCAACTAAAAATAAGGTTTAACAAAAATCCATTCAAAAAATATACCTCATTATATAAACTAATTTATTTATTACTAGCTGAGGTACACGGCGTTGCCCGGGTGTACATGACTGCAATTGTATAACCTGACCCTCCTGTAGAACCGTCCCATCACCGTCTAGAAATGTCTGCCTGCGTCCCCGTTGGTATACTAAGCTACTACCACACTCATCTTTTTTTACGTTATATCCTTCGGAAGTGTTTGAATTCCACCGATAAAAACTTCCTATGCCGTCGTTGCTCGGGGTTAAATTGCTTCAATGATTTACATATTCAGTAGATTTCCTATGGCCGTAATAACTTTCAAATAGTATGGCATTGTTCACAAATCAGACAAAAACAGGGATGAAGTGTCAGAGCTTGATTCAACTGCAAGTACAAACGCATGAACGCCATCATCCTTCTTCGCACTTTTACTGTAAAGCTGGAGTTAATAAGAGTTTCTTCGGGATTTTTTCCCTTTTAATGTTTCAGTAATCCTTCTCAAAAAATCATTGCATCAAATTTTGTTCAAATACCAATTTCGGATGGAAACTATTGGCTAAATCAAAAAGCGGATTTTGAACCTAGTTTGTCGCAGATTTCCTCCACTTAACTGAAATAATCTAAACCAAACATTCACGCGTGACAACTTCTGTGCCATATGTAATTTACATGGCAAATTTGGGAAGCATCAGATGAAAAACCTGGCAGTTATGGCCGAAAAACGGCCTTTTTGAACTGTTTTTCGTGACTTTTCTTTATACGCGGGTAAGCGAGCAGGACTAAAACCACACTATCTTATTTCTTGCTACATATTTGAAGAAAATCGGATAAAAGACCAGGAAGTCATTCAAGTTTTTATTTTAAGTAGCACAAAAAAATCTCAATTATTAACATTTTTTTGCAATTTTTTGTGTGAAGCCAATGTCACAGAAAAACTATCAAGCACTCTACATAAACCTCGTAACATGAGCTAGGTTTTGAATTAAATGCAAAAAACATCATCTTATCCAGTAAAAACTTTGTTCGCGTATAACTTTGCCCTGGGTTTTACAAAAAGTCGTGCCCACCTTCAGTTTTATCGATTTTTTGCCAAACCCGGAGAGTGGGGTAGGAGACTGAAAAGTTGGTGTGGAACTATCTTGGTAAATTTACAACATGTGTGTACAATTTCATCGAAATCTGTCGAGACATGTGGACGTGCAGAAATAGAATACACACACAGACATCACACAGGCATACATCTGTTTTTATAGATATAGAATATTAATAATTTTTTCAAAAGAATAGAAAAATTTATATTTTTGTTTATAAATGTTTCTCTTATTATTGCCTAAATCATCATTTATTCTCTTCATTTCGTAATCATCACTTCTTTCTAAAGCGTTTTCTTTCCTGTCTTTTTAATCATTTATTTTTCGTTGGCGTTTCTTTCTTTCTTAATTTATTTCCGTCTTTCTTTCTTTCTTTCTTTCTTTCTAAATGAACATCTTATCGTTTTTCTTCTCTGTCTTACACTCTTTATTTTGATTCTTTTAGACATGGTTTAAATGATGAAAAAATCTTTCTATCTTTTTCCTTTTCATAGTTTATATTATCTTTCATGATCAGAATTTGTTTTCATTTTTCCTTCCGCCTAAACATCTTTCTCTTATTTTATCTTCTAGATGTTTCTCTATATCTTTCGTGGATTTTACATGATTAACTAGTACTTCTTTCTTTCTTTCTTTCTTTCTTTTATATTTCTATGCTTTAGTATAATTATTGACATTTTTTTTAATTTTCTCTTTTACCAACATCTCCATCTATCACGCTTTCTCTTTTAATTTTTCATTACTTTTTCTTTCAATAAACGGATAATGGCCAGTCATTTTCTGGTAAAAGTGCTTAAACTTGTTGCATACTTTCTCTTTTCATTCATTTTTCTCCCACTACTTTCTTCTTTGATTCTAGTTAAGAATTTAATTTTCTCCATGACGTAAATCATCAATCACCGTCTCCCCAGGAATCAATTAACCTACGTGGGGTATAGCAACAGTGGTATTTGTAGGGACAGATAACTTTGATAGGGCCCATCCCTCTTCTAATTCTCGTAGACCGGTTGCCACACCAACCCTGGTATCTGGCCTATAGCTTGGAAAGGAGATGAGATCAATTCTTGCATTTTCCAATAATATTTGTGTAAAAGTGGATGAAACGAATTCGATCGAAAATCGAACTCGAATCTCCGATATCGTTTTCCAAGTCTGTGATCGTTAGACAATCAGGAAATCAAAGCGGCTGAGACATACAACAAAAGAGAAATAAAACAAGTCAGACAAAAAAGTGTCGCTGACTTGTCTCCATAAGGATTTTCGCAAATGCTCATCGATGTCCGAAAATATACATAATCAATAATACACCGAAAGAAGGAAGAAAACATAGGTAACGTTGGTTATTTATCACCTTGGGTGAGCAGTCATTATTCATAGCAGTCCCCCATCGGCCTTGCTACTTCCTAGTAAATTAACGTTGTGTCATGACTTTTCAAGATTTCATGCAAGATGGCTACTGTTGGATAATACGGTAATCTATTCCTTTTTTATGTCTATAATATTTGTAGTTGTCGCTTTCCCATCGAATAACCGGAAGGAGAATTAGATTCCTAAAGCGCATGTTCAGACACTCCTACGATATCTCCAGAATGCTACCCGAGTTTTGTACTCTTTCACGGTTTCGTTAATTTGTATTTCCCTATTAAAGAAAGAGATAAATTTTAATCATAACATAATTTAAAGGCAAATGTAAATCTACTTAATATTGATTCGAACGGACTTATTTTTACCGTCAGATTCCTCGTCCAAGGGACGAACACGCGATATTAAAGAAAGAGAATGAACTAATTACCAGAAACCACTATCATAACAGTGATACCATTAGGCTAATGAACTATAAGAAATACATTCCAATGCCTTCTCGCAAGGCCGGCAAAGTGCATATCCTAAAATAACGTTCTCTGGTAAGTTTAAAAAAGAAATCTTTTCAAAAGACACAATCAGATAATGTATATACAGGTTCCATCCGCACAATGTGGATGATTGCCTCGGAAAAAGTACAGAATGCATCTGGAGAAAGTTTTAGACGTTTTCATTGTTCATTCAGTGTATCTCCTGACAGATAACGCCTAAGTAATATGTAGACCTCGATGTCTCATCTGCGTATATTTCCACGTTGAATTTGGTTTCTACACGTGAACTGGGTATAATTTCTTGAGATTTTAATTTCAACTCTCACTTTTTCGTACGTCGTTATTTAGAGCGTTAACACTGAGACCGCCCATGCCATGTACACAGGAGCAAAATATCCTCATCCCCTTCACATTCCATTGGCAAGAAAGAAGTTCCGTTTGGACAGCTTCTTCAAAAGCAGCTGCTTTGTGGATCAAACTCCCAAGCGGATGGTTCTCTAACCACTGTCTTCTTCTTCTTCTTTATATGCCGCGTTCCCGCAAGTCGTACGCGATCATGACTCTCCACAAGTTCTAATTCTTTATATCTGTTAATAAGTTTTCTCGTTTTTTTTAATACTCTTAGACCTGTTCAGCTGTCCATTTAATCAGGCTCACTAAGAAGATGATGTGTTGTTTTCTTTTGTGAGTACCAGATTTCCCAAGCCCTCTTTCCACATTATATGCCCTAGAAATTTCAACTGTCTCTTCCTGATGTTAAGTAAGAGTTTCCTTTTAGTTTGTATTTTCTCCAAAACTTCGTCGTTGCTCTCATATTCAGTCCATGGTATCCTTATGCATTACAAAAGCAGATGAAACTGTCACCTGTAGAAGCTTAGTGAAAGGGAAACACCCAAAACACTAAAGATATTAAATAAGATATCTGTCGAAACTTGACTAATGCATGGAATAATAATGCAACACAAAATGTACTTAGAACAAAATGTATTGAAACAAGAAAATGTACACAATATTTGCATATAGCCTTTTGTATATTCCTGGGAAGACCGTTCCTGGAGAATGTGTTGACTGAGTCGCAGTCGGGCAGAGTCTCTTGTTGATCTCTCCGATTCCTACTCTCTCTTCCCGGTACCAACCATATTTATATGGTCGGTACTCCACTATGCAAATTAGGTGGATCCTACCACAACAATATCATTAACCACGGGAGATGATATCTTGAAGTGCATATGTAATAATTAATGTATGCAAGTTATATTAGATTTAAAAATTAAGAAATAAAATAATTGATAAAATAAAATAAATAAATAACGCCGAGTTAAATAAAATTAAACAGCTGTTTTTGATAAGTGCTAACCTGAATGTATTGTTACATCTATCATTGAGCGAAAAATTATTAAGTTCAATGAAGTTAAGATATATGATCCCTCTAGATATCCTGTATATGGGAGACTACCATGGATTGGTCCCGTGAGTCAAACATACGCCGATTAAATATCCTTTAAACTGTGTTTCAATGCTGTAATGGTCCGGAGCATTTTCTTTTTCAACCAGAAGGGCTTTCCCCTCGTGCCGTAAGGATCTCTTGCCTGTCCATCAACAAAGTTTACTTGTATATCAGTATAAATGTCGATGTGAGTTCGACTATGTGGGCAAGTCTATTCAGAGGTTTGAAGTTAGGATCGCCCATCATGTCCCGAGCCAGTTGTGAAGAGACTAGCCTGTAACATCCGAGTGTTCATAAGCTCATGACTCGGCGAACATTTATTAAATTCTGTTGCTTGCAGGACGAACTATTCTCCCGAGTTTTTCTCTGTCTTGCACAGGGAACGTACTAGACTCCATTTAGACATGTTATTATTAATATGCAACGTCCTGCCGTGTGCAGACAAAAGGGAGTTAAAACATGTTAGCCTTATTCGGGTAATCAGTCACCTAACTAGAAAGAAGATATAATTTCCCTACTCTAGTTTCGGGAAATTACAGCGTCTTAATATCACTTGTTGATAATAAATTTTATTGTCAACTACTTTGTTTTATTTTGGTGACAATTATATATTTCTGACGCAGAGTAAGACGAAACGCCGTGATATATTTGTATCCTATTTAAATAATAAATTATGATCCCTTACCTTAAGATCATGTATTTCTCTTTATCTTATTTTTAAAAAAAATGAATAATGAAAAAAAGAAAGTGATGTTTCAAAAACAGCATTTCCAAACAGAATCGATTATAACCATCTTTGTTTCTCACCAGTCGAGATGCATTCGCATCGAAACAAAAATTTATCTTTGTCGTGACTACTTGTTTGTCCGTATGTAAAATCTTTATAATATATATATATATATATACATATATATATATATATATATATATATATATATATATATATATATATAGACAAGTATAGGCTAGCAGTATAGGGAATAAATTCCAATAACCAACAAATAATATTCTTAAAAGAGTGCTCAATACAGAGTAGAGCAAATATAATTATTTATTCGAAACTTATAACACAAATATATTATAAAATAAGTAGCCATTTTGTTTCAACACTTCTGGTGTCTTACAAGTCATGGTGTTGAATGTAGACCCTATATGTTGAATAATGTTGAAAGAAAATGGCTATTTTTGTAGTGATTTTATAACATATTTATGTTATAATTTTCGAATATATATATATATATATATATATATATATATATATATATATATATATATATATATATATTCTCATATGGAGTATATCTTTAGAATAGAGAAAATGAATGAAAAACAAGAGGATATATATATATATATATATATATATATATATATATATATATATATATATATATATATAGATAGATAGATAGATAGATAGATAGATAGATAGATAGATATAACTAAAATAAATCCTAAAAAGCCAGGAAAACCTACCTAGGTTTCACCTAAATGGATCTTCTGGAGCACTCTAGGTTTACCGTTAGTACTTGTTTGTTTGTTTTTTCTTTGGACTCAGGGCTTAAGGCATTAGACGATTTGTTTCGCCCTGTACAAATGTTTTTAGTTCTTTTTTTTCATTTCCAAATTTTTCCTCGGGAACCGATTTGTTTTGGCATATCTAGAAGTTGAGCTATCTGCGGTTTTTCCAAACGATTATTACTATTAATATATATATATATATATATATATATATATATATATATATATATATATATATATATATATTAGTGATAAATGTTTTATCGTTCGCCTTGATAAAGTCCGTCAGATGATGAAACGAGTCAGCTAAAAACTAAATATAGTTTGATTCTTTTCTTTTCATTCATCTATCTATTTATATCTCTTTCTCTCTCTCTCTCTCTCTCTCTCTCTCTCTCTATATATATATATATATATATATATATATATATATATATATATATATATAAATATATATATATATATATATATAGAGAGAGAGAGAGAGAGCAAGTAAGAGACGGAGAAATAAGGAAGAAATTGGGAACATTTACAAATTTGGCATGTTTGGCTTTTATTTTAGTTTCATCAAAATATTTGGGAAGGGAAATAAGTTATAGAAGAGAAACTTCTGTTGCCTTAAATTCTGTATCATTTGCTTTACATATTTCAGGTCGAATACATCTATTTTTTGTTTTTGTGTTGTTAATATCTGCGTGTCCGTGTGTGCATCTGCAATCTAGTCGCCATCTATTTTTTCGTTGGTGTGAAAGATATATATATATATATATATATATATATATATATATATATATATGTGTGTGTGTGTGTGTGTGTGTGTGTATGGACGCAAAACATTGATACATGCTTTTGAGTGCTGTCACGTTATCTCTAACTTACACCTGACGTCCTCACCCTAGACCATTTTAAACTTTTAGCTTTCCAAAAGATTCCCGGATTCAGCCAACGGAATCTTGTCTCTCACACGGAGAGCATATGCTTCTTGAAAAGAACTGAGATGGTCGAAATTTATCAGCAAAATTGATGGAAAAATCATGAACATAAGTCAGCTTAACACAATTTCGAATTCAATATACAACATATTATTTGCAAATTGTAAAAACCCAATAGAAATTTCAATGGTCAGATATTTGTTAGTTGAATTTAATCAAACTTGCTTGGAGGTATGCCATCTGTTTAAATATACATACATACATACATATATACAATATATATATATATATATATATATATATATATATATATATATATATATATATATATATATATATATGTAGCCCTGGAATTTTATATTAAATATGATCCTTGCTAAAATATACATTTCTTGGCAGGCGATGCTTTACAATTGACGGGTACCATAAATATTTATCAAATCAAAAATATTTATATGAATAATATATACTCTGCACCGGTATATTGTAAACGTTCCAAAGAACGGATAGAAAACATCAAGTTATTTGTGAGATTTTCATATAAGTAATTGAAAAATACTTATCTGCTAGACAATAGTTCCTGTTGTCAATACGTGCGTATCGTTATTGGTGAGGAAGAAGAAGAAGGCGTAGCTTTTGTTGAAATTAATTGTTAATATATAAATTGGGATATAGACAAAACTTATAGAAATTTGTCAATGTGTTTCTGTCAAAGTGTCAGTTGAAATAAATGATAAAGAAATAAACAAAGCGCACATCTCGCAAGAATTAAATTATCAAATAAAACAATAATATTAAAAGCAAATAAATTCGAGTTATTCCTTTTTTCTTCCGGTATGTCTATTTTTGTTTAATTTTCATGTTTTTTTTTTTTTTGTTTTACCTCAGTTTCTGTTGCCATAAGGTTTTCTACACATGTCTCTCTCGAGCATTTGCATATCTTTCCTTTCATACCGTTCCCTCCCGCAGCCATCTTGGACGTCCCCCTTCCCAGTAACGACGACAAAACAGAGAATTGGGGACAGCGGTTTACGAGCATTGGTTTTTCCACGAACGCAATTAAACTAATTTCCAAATCTTTCATGCCTCTCAGTTTTCGACGACTTAATTGAGAGATGAATGGATTAAAACACTTAATCGATTTTTGATTTTCATCGATCGATCAATAAAATGTTTTTTTTTCTTTCCTCGGTGTTAAAAGGTCTGCCACATTTCTCTGATTTGTTTTATGCGAAGAAACGAGAGAGAATGAATTTGGATTTATCGTTATTGTGCGTTCATAGGAACATGTCTTATGTTTATATGAATTTAGAAATGTGCTGACAGACAATAGTTCTTAAAAGTGCTATTTCTGTTTTGTAAAAGGGCAATACATATCTTAAATTAAAATATCACTTAATTATATTATCTGAAGCGAGGTTAACGTCCTCATCTTTGTTCTTATTTTCACAGCATTTCGGGCGTTTTGAACGCTGGCCTTCTTCAAATGTCACTCAATAAGTGTAGCTTTCTAGGAATTTCGAATTGAACACTTTATATAATTTACGGGGGTAGGGTGTTCTCGTTCAACTGTCGATATCAAAGTATAACTCGTCTCGAACTTTCTTTTAGTAATGATTAGTTATTGTTAATCCTTTTTCTACTGTTTCTAACCAGCCCAAGAATATAACTCACATTTAAGATGTCAACAAATCCATCAACCAGTGCTCTAAACGACATACTGAGACACGATTACTGATGTATTTATTTCTTTACTTTCACGATCGATCTCCTTGGATGCTTTTGGTTTTAAATACATAAAAAAAAAGAATTTTTTCATAATCCCTTCTGGACAAGAAATAAAAGTCAATGGACCATACACTCATGCCCCCAAAAGTTTTATGCAGTGGAGTGGTTCGTAGCGTTTTTCAATAGGTGCCTTTTGAACGTGAGATTTGTTTGAGGCTCGACGAAAATTTACACACACACACACACACACACATATATATATATATATATATATATATATATATATATATATATATATATATATATATATATAATCGTGTATTTTGGCAGATAACCCTCTTCATTTAAAACAACTGACAAAGTACTGCGGTTAAGATTCTTTATTTAATGTTTCTTGGGTTCTTATAACTTTCTTCTTTTCTGTAAGTAAATTATGGAGAAATTGTTCGAATGTTTTTATGTCAGAGTCAAAAAACGTCAAGACATAATTTTGAATTTTCCCTAGTCACATTTATTGATGTGTTGCGATTTTCTGTTGCCTGGTAATTTTATATTGCTTTTGCGGAGGAAAATCCTGTTGTTTATTTATTGACTGATACCTATATATGACTTCTTGCATTTTGTGCATTTGAGTACATAAATCACATATTTGGAGTTGCAGTTTAAATTTTTATTTATTATGAATGCCGTTTTGGGGTTTTCAAAAGTGTAGGAGTTTCTTTCTATAATGATGTCACAAACACCACATCTTTTTTTGTTGCATTTTGTGACTTCCTGTATTTTGTGTTTGTTAAATTTAGATGAGGTTAATATGTGTTTTAGGTTTTTAGATTGCATTTGTTTTTATTTTTTTGGTTGTTTTTAGTATATTTTTCAGTTTGTCATTCTTGCTAAGTAGGTCTAGATTTTTCGCAATTTCTGTAAATAGTTATGGATTGTTTTTGTTGTATGTTGAGATATATGCTAGAGTTTTTTCCACGTTACATTTTTTTGATTTTGTAGTCTAAAGGAATTTTTGCGAGTGCTGTGAGGTAGCCTCGTTTTTAGAGTTTTATGTAGTTATTCTATCGGGGTTTTTTCGGAGATGTTTGTCAGTCACTACAGTACAAACCCTACATGCTAGAGAAAAGGGAATGGATTTCATGCAGCTTTTTCGATGATGGCTTTTGAAATAAAGATATTGTGCGGTGTCTGTAGATTTGTGGTAGATGTCTGTGATTATGTGGTAGTTTTTATTTCTAATGAGTATATCTAAAATTGGTAATTCGTTGAAATTATAATTTTATGTGAATTTGATTTTTGGGTGAAAGTTCTGAAGTAGAGTGTGGAATTGGTTAACATCATCCCATGAGGATTTCCAGAAAATGATGCAATCACCTAAGCACGGTTTCCAAGATTTAATGAAGTGGGTTTTTATATTTTCTCCATATATTTGTTCAATCATTTCATAGAGGTTTTCCTCGAGGTAAGGTAATGATAAGGTGGCATATGTTGGTACCATTTTAGTTCCTATTGCGGTACCAAGGGTTTGGATATAGTTTTTGTTGTCAAATTCAAAGGTGCTGTTGTTGAGAATTAGGTCTATACTATAAATAATGAATTCCTTAGTGAATCTGAAATGTAGTGCTTTTGAATATTTTTCAATCCAGAATGAGATTGCCTGTTTACATAATTGATGAGATATGTTGCTATATAGGCTACTAATGTGTTCCCGTATCTACTTTTTGTGGTGTTGAGTTAATTCCTTATAATAAGACACTATATATGTAAGGAGAGGGAATATACGTATACATACGCATGCTGATAAATACACACACACACACACACACTACAAAAACGGAAATAGGTCTAAGAACACAGAGAGGTCATTAAAAGATAAGAATATAACCTTTCTCGGACCAATCTTAATTGTTTTATTTCCCTTCATGTAGAAGAACTTTCTCATTGCCAGTTCAAGGAAGACATTTGTGTCACTAACACAGAAAAAGAGAATGTTTAACATCGAGAATGTTTAACATCAAACAACATAAGAAAAATAGATTGCTTTTAATAATATGTGGAAATATCCACTCTTTGCCTGATGAAGGTCGAGGGACTAGAAATACGTGTAGCAAAATTATGGAAAATAAAGCAAAATATTTTTTTTTAATCCACACTACAAACAAAAACGTTTGCTGTTTCTCTTCTTTTTAATATATACACTTTTCTCTCGTTGGAACAACTATAACCTCTTCCATATATATATATATATATATATATATATATATATATATTGAAATTTCACATTTCAATGCGTTTTTCTCGGCGTTTTTTTTATGGAGGCGAAACTTATTGTTTTTGGCAGAAAAATGAAAATGAAAGCAAACACTGCATTTTCGACATTGGATGCCCTTTTACTTGCAGAAAGGTAAAAATGTTGTATGAATGGAAAAGAGCCAGGTGCACTTTATGCAAATGGTACCATTGCTTATTATATTGTTCGAAAATTTATTGCTAGGCCTGAACCTAGATCACAAGACTTGGAAATTACCGATCTCGAAAAACTAGAATATTCCAATAGGGATAAGAAAAAAAAGGATTCTTTACAACAATATGGAGCAAAAGATTTAATGGAAAAAACTAAATAAGCAATCGATAAGAATTCCTAAATCCCATCTACATCCGAAGAATGTGATACTGTGCCCCTGTTGGAATTGGGAAGGCTTTGTGTATTCAGTGCCATATCTGCAAGTCCAGGCGTTACATTAAGCATGTTTTGTTCTCAATAAGCCCGATTAATGCCAGCAATCGAGATAAAGTATCAATAGGAATGGTGTCGTCTTGCATTAGTCTTTTGCAGAGTTAGCATAAATTTTGCCATTTTGGCTGTAATGTCCTACTAAAGCTGTCGTATTCAACCCATCTTTCCCTTTCGTATTCCTTCATATTTAGATCCTTGGAAAATTCTCTTATTAGGAAAACTTCATTTCTCTAGAACACTGTAAAAAAGTTTAGACTATTTTATCACCGAGAATGATCCTAAATTTTCGGAGAGTGGAATGATGAATCTGCCTCAAAGATTGCGAAAAGCAATAGAAAAAATATCTATTTATAAATATTTCCTTTGGAATTCGTACAAACGCTACAAACTCAGATCAACACTGTACCAATTTGCGGGATTTAAAAAAAGATAAATTAAATTTTTGCAATCATACGATAAGGATATTCAAAATGAAGATATCGTTAGTGAATAATAAATTGGAGATCAGACCATCATTTTTTTCTATTGAAACATACCTGAGAAACAAAAACACGTGCCCGCCAATAATTATATCTTAAACTATAATACGTAATTTTAACTAGACTTCTATTATTTTGGCTCTATTCTATTTAGGGTTTCAAATTCTTACAGATATTGGCACTATGATGTACCATTATTTAGTCAGCTATGTGCTATGAACGATACAAGCTTAGGCGATCATGTATCTTTTGTTACATGACGAACGAGGCAGATTTTTTTTCCGCAGTGGCTTGCTATTTTTTCCTCCAGTAGATCCGTTGCCATACAAAACTATAGAACCCATTCTAGAAGAAGAGGATTCATACCTTTCTCGAAAAAGGAATGTAATAGATTTGACTGGAATTCGAACTCGGCCCTCCGATTCCTCAATTTGAGCCACCATCCATTACTCCACCGCATTAGGCTTTTTAATTACATGCAAAAATTCTCAGACATTACATAGAAAATAAGCGAGTTTATTCTACCGACAAAAAGTGACGCAATATTTAAGCAAATACTCACTTGCCTTTATATTTGTACAATATAAAAAAAAAACAACTGTTCTTGCATTTCCTTTTGTTTGATACATTTTGAATATTAAACCCGAAAACATTCTATTCGCAAATGAATAATTGATTTCTATGCCTCTCATAGAAATAATGAAAAATTTTGACGTAAAATTTTTGCAAACACACACACACACACACACACACACACACACACACACACACACACACACACACACACACACACACACACACACATATATATATATATATATATATATATATATATATATATATATATAGTGCATTTTATATATGGAGAGTATTATGCAACTATTGCTTGTATTTTCACATGTAATGTTACCATATACCGTGCCACTTAACGGCAACAAATTCAATAAACAATTCAAATTCACCTCCTTTAATTACCATTTCCAACTCATAATGGCGTATCTTAGGAAAGAATTCTGTTTTTAAAATCATTAAAAGTAATAAATATCCAAAAGTGATCTATAATGAAATAAAAAAAAAAAAAAAAAAAATGTTTTAGTGAATACGGTCTCTCTACATAACAATTAGGTATTCCATTGTTATGGTAGCGACACGAGACATATACATTTCGAATGACTTTTAAGGAATATTTCCTGTAATAATAAGAATAAACATTTTTAACTAGTGCCACCTGAGAAGATATAAAAAAAATTATATAGTATATTGATAATTGATTTTTTTTTTTACTTTTTCAATTCTGAAAAACAAGATCCCATAAAAATATCTCACAAATATGACCTATTAGAAATAAAAGAATGAAAGTAATTAGAATATATCAACTGAAAGATTATGTGCATTAACAAATATCATGCTGAAAAAGAGTACCAGGTTTGGCTGTTAATTTACAATTTTATTTAGGCCAGAGTTCGATTGATTTTTATAATAATGGTTAAGAATCAGTTGATGGAAGGTTAGTTGAATATTGCGTGTTGTGTTGTGACCAACGTAAATTCAATTTTGTCCTTGCATTATTCTTGCTGCATGTCGCCGCCTTCTGTTTTTATGGGAGAGAACATTTTTTTTCTTTTAATTCAGTGTGAACGCTGCCACTACCTTGCAAAAACTAAGGCATGATAGCGTACTCCAAATTTATTATTTACTGCCATATATGTTTAATAAATAAGATGATTTTTTTTATCTTTATCGTTATTGTTTTACCGTGTCGCTAAAAGCTATTTCCTATTTTCTCAAGCAAACTGATATATATATATATATATATATATATATATATATATATATATATATATATATATATACCCAAGTATATGATTGGTGTATATGGAATGAATTCCAATAACCAACAATTACTATTCTTAAAAGAGTGCTCAATACAAAGTAGAGCAGATATAATTATTTATTAAAAAAAAAATTATAATATAAATATGTTATAAAATCACTACAAAAATAGCCATTTTGTTTCAACACCCTTGGTGTCTTATCAAGTGATGATGTTGAATGAAAAATAAATGTTTTTAAAACTTTTAAAAACATTTATTATTTATTTAGAACTTTTAAAATCATTTAAATAAATGTTTTTTATTATTTATTTAGAACGTTTAAAAACATTTAAATAAATGTTTTTAAAACTTTTAAAAACATTTATTATTTATTTAGAACTTTTAAAAACATTTATTTTACATTCAACGTCATCACTTGATAAGACACCGAGAGTGTTGAAACAAAATGGCTATTTTTGTAGTGATTTTAT
The DNA here is from genome assembly GCA_963932145.1 of Acanthosepion lycidas. Lineage (NCBI taxonomy): Eukaryota > Metazoa > Mollusca > Cephalopoda > Sepiida > Sepiidae > Acanthosepion > Acanthosepion lycidas. Next base: position 35,248,918 of record OZ010593.1, on the reverse strand, counting down.
AACATATTTATGTTATAATTTTTTTTAAATAAATAATTATATATAATATATATATATATATATATATATATATATATATATATATATATATATATATATATATATATGCATAGGGCGCAATGGATAAATTGTCGTCTAAATTACGTGAAAATGAAAATAATACTAATATATCATTTACAAAAAAAAATATTTACCGGAACTAGGCAAAAATATCTTCGAATTCTAAAGAGTAATTTTATGTAATAAAATCTTCATTGGCTTCAACTACGACCTCCAGACTACTTCGGAATTTCCTGCAACTCTAGACGGTCTCCTTGTTTAAGCTGGTGAATGCTGCCATAATCCTTGCTTTCACTTCATCTTTGGTGTTACAAGGAGTTTTGTTGACCTCTCGCTCAACTGCGTCCCACATATAATGACCAAAGGGGTTGAAGTCGGGGAGTTAGGTGGCCAGATGTAAAGTGATGTGGTCACAGAAATTGTTTGACAGCCATGTCTCCTGTTTATAGGCCTGGTGCAGAGTCCTGTTCCCAGACATAGGCTCTTCCAGTAGCCATCCGCTTGACTCAGGGCAGGACTAGCTCCTCAAAGCATTTGATGTAGGCCTCCATGTTAAGTGTGAGACCCTCACAAACGAATTCAGAAGTTCTTAGTAGAACCAGTGAGTTTTTCGAGCTGCCGTACATTTGTAATGACAATTGGACTCATCTAATTCTTTCTGGATCCTCTGCACTGTCTTCAGATTGACACCTAAACACTCTGAAATGTTCGTATTGTAGAAATGCATTTCGTTCGAGAGAACTTAGAGAAAACGAACGACATTACACAGAATTTTCCCACTTTGTCATTGAATTGCCTGACATTGTTCTTATATATGAAATGTTATCTATCATTTTCTCTCATAGTTTACATACATACATATATACATAAATGCTGAGTGTCACATTCTTGTAACCAAGTAAATGGTTAAAAAATAGCAAAACAAGTGTTACAGATATATCATATATTAAACAGTAAGTACAACAGAAGAGTATTAAACGACTAGTGAGTGTGCGTCGGTTGACCCAGCGTTCAATCTTTAGTATTGTTGTAATTTAGTAGCCCCCCCCACGAGGGTAGATATGGCACAAGGCTCAGTTTAACGTGAGTAATCCGATGCCATAGGCTCGGACAAGAAATTCGCATAGAACTCGCATAAAAGGGTTCGGGTCTGTCTACCTCCCCGGACGAGACTCTGCCCTTCGGTACAGCCTCGTCCGGGTTGCTCTTGCCCAAAGGCAGAGAGTTCGATAGCACGTGAGAAAAGTCATAGCCTCGGTAGAACAATCTATTAGATTGTTATATTTAACCTCCCCCCACGACCACCATGAGGGATGTATGTAGCACAAGCCGGAGTTTACTGTGGGTTCTCCGAGCCCGTAAGGTTGGCCAAAAAATTCTCTTAGAACACGCATAAACGGGTTCAGGGACTGTCTCCCCGGACGGAATTTTTCCCTGCAGAAAAGCCTCGTCCGACTTCCTCTCTTCTCGAGACAGAGCGTTCGACAGTAATGAACACTCTGGTCGACTGATCCCCCAAGGTCTTCTATCCTACTAATCTTATAGTAGGTGGAAGTGTCCAACAACATAGAGGGAGGACGCCACAACACACATCTAACTCAGATGAGAGCCGGCTGCTTACGCTTCGCATCGATTGTAATGGCTTCAGTCTCGTTTCGGCGTTCATGACCACTTAGCTGACTCTTGAGACTAGTATTCACGTTCATAGGTATCATGCATATATGACTTATAAACTTATATCCTTGATACATACACACATGCATAGAGAAAAATAGTTGACATGTACAGAAAGGTTGCACATACTGACCTGTTCGGGTGTTTATTGTGGGAGGGGCATTGCATATGGGTCATCTCAACTTCTCGTAGAAAGAAGTCGATTTCCAGTGATACTAAGAGACTTCTTCGGTTGTAATAGAAGACATCGACGCCTTCCGTGTCTTGTTGGGATCTTGGCGGTCTCCAACACCTGCTGTCTCCAACTTTCATAACCATTCTATCAAACGTTCTCTTCCGTCCAGTCCAACGGACCCAGTGTTTGCAAGCTAGGGTAGACAAGCCCTAGCTAACCGAAGGTTCAAGGTCAGACGGCTACCATCACCAGATTCTGCCGGCCTGTCAAATCGGTTGCCCGGGATCTGGACGCTGTCTCATGCTAACCGATTCGACCACTGGTGAATCAATGGAACCAATAGTGGAAGAGGTGTACTAAAAAAGGATATGGTAAGACCCCGCACTAGAAGTACAATCACTCCATGGACACCCCATACACTCAATAATCACACACACACACACACACACACACACAAACACGCACACTCACACATACATACATATATACATACATACATACATATATATATATATATATATATATATATATATATATATATATATTGTGTATTTAGGCAGCAATCCTTCATTCATACATGATTCATTAAAAACGAGAGACAAGGTACTACGATTAAGCATTTTATTTAATTTTTCTCGTGTTCGAACAAGTATTTTCTTTTTTGGACACAGAGTGACAAAAATCTATCCAAATGTTTATAATTGCGAGTGCTTTCGACTATACTTTCAGCCATTAACAATGATGATTTTATTTTTTCAGTTTAATTGAGTGTGTGCGTCATGTGTATGTTTTTAGTGTTATAGAGATGTTTCATTTTCCAAATACAGTTAGCACATTGTGACCTTGTTCGTAGTTAATATTGTTAAGCAACATTTAACATGGATCCTAATTTATTCAAGATTTCCCCTTTTAACCTGACAAAACCCTCAATTGTGGCGTATGCGCGTATATTTTTAAGAATTAAATTAATTTACCAATTAGAGCTTAAGCGCTGTCAGATTAAGCAGGCAAAAAAAAAAATATCCATTAAAAGATTTTAACGTATGTAACATTTATTTAAAAGAAAATTCAGCATTTTCAGCTTTAATAGTGCCTAGTAATGTGTCGTGACCGATGGTTTCAGCGTAAGATCCGCTGTTGAACCACTGATGTGACCAGATTATGCGCTCTCTCCCAGAAACGGTAATTAAGGTCAGCTTAGCATTGGTGACTCTGTGGGGTTTCAAGAACCATGAATATGGCTTAGTAGGTTCTTGCAATAGTAAAATATAGTTCGACATCCTAGCTATAATGTCATAATTGGAAACTAGGTGCCAAATTTTAATATATTTAAATGTATTTATTAATCATTAATTAGACCTGCACACGAAAGTAGGTTGGGAAGGTTGAATTTCAATTCAATTTCCAGCTTCCGAAATTCTCGCTTTTATTTCTGCATGACGAATTGGACAAATCCCCTGTGCACACAAAGTATTCATATTTCATACGTACACTTTAGCGCATCAATCTATCAATAATTTGTTAATGACTTGGATTGTCCCTTCTGAAATTTTTATTTTTTCTTTCTTTCTGAACACAGACACACAAACACAGGTATACATACATGCACACAGGTATACATACATACACACAGGTATACATACTAAAAGCTGAAACTTTGAAACTTTAGAACTATATAAAATCTGGAAACCTGAAACGAAATCACTGATAAGAATTTCGAGTAAATTATAATTTAAAGAGACTCCAAACTATTTAGATATTGCATCCAGCTATTTTTGGGAAATGCACACACACACACACACACACACACACACACACACACACACACATATATATATATATATATATCTTGTATGCAGAAAAAATTTCTTCTCATCATTTTACACACACACACACACACATATATATATCTTGTATGCAGAAAAAATTTCTTCTCATCATTTATTTTACACACACACACACACATATATATATATATATATATATATATATCTTGTATGCAGAAAAAAATTTCTTCTCATTATTTATTTTACACACACACACACATATATATATATATATATATATATATATATATATATATATATATATATATATATATATATATATATATATATATATGTGTGTGTGTGTGGAAAATAAATGATTAGAATAATTTTTTTCTGCATACGCATTTAGTTCCCTTGGGAATATTTTTACGTAAAGATTATTCATTTTACACACACCAAATAAATACATCCATTTTTGACAATTGCTTTGAAAAAAGATAAGAATACATCGGCATAAAATGTGTTCCTCTTACCATTTTTTAAATTAATATTGTCCTTGTACACATACATACATAAATACACTAAAAACAAAAGTTTGGGAACCACCTTGCATTAATTTAAAAATACCTCAAAAGGTTGATAAATTATCAATAACTACAGGTGTATTTGCTTTTATTTTGATTCGGTTCCTGCTTCAGTGTCTGATGTAGATTCATTGATTGCATTTTACGTAATCATCAATGAACGGGATAGTAAAGGAAACAGAACATTATTGGCGCAAGCATTATACCAGTTTCGACCTTTGAATAGTTTATGTAAATATACAACTAATGTTTAGACCAACCTTTATATCATAACCTAACCAGTTTTGCAAAGTCATCAAGACATCTCAACTTGCTTCTAATCATCCGGAGTAATTCCTTGCTAAAAGTGTCAAAGGTCTTTCATCAGATTAACCTGGCACAGGCACTATCCACAGCACTTGTGTTCTTTATTCGCACAGGGAAATTATGTCGGTTTAACATGTTTTGAGAGGAATCGCACTGCGACTTTACTAGGATTGCATTCATTATTATTGAGTCGTGGGACAATATAACTGTCAATATCTTTCCAGCTGATGACAAAAGAGTAATGCCTCTACAGACTTTAACTTTAACCAGGACTTTACATTCGTAAGTGGAATCACGGTGGCATTTTGTCAATTCTTTTGAACCTTTCCTTCCTACCACACACTGATGTATCCTTATGTATAACCTCTTCAATGTGATCGCTTCCAAAGACGAAGAAAAATTACAAAAATAGTCCATTTTCCCAACTGCTTTCCAAAGATTCACTTTATGATTGGATGTCTCATTCTCTTCCATTTTAGTAAGCATATCATTCGTTTCCAATGCTACAGAGTTAATACTTCAGAAAAATGATCTTACTCTTTGAGATTTTGTCCATCGCATTACGGACTTGATTGCTATCATTTTAAGTCAAAATTTTGATTCTGGTTGTCTACGAGCCAGTCACCTGATTTAATATATATATATATATATATATATATATATATATATATATATATATATATATATATATATATATATTGTGTGTATTTAGGCAGCATCTTTTCATTCATACACGTTTCATTAAATAATATAGACAAGTGTTGTCTATTTATTTTACGAAAAAAATGGCCGCAAACTACATGAAAACTGCCGTAGAAGCATAAAAAAATCGATTATTTCCACTATCGAAGGGAGTTGGGAAATGCAACGTCGGTCTTGGCATTTTCGCTAACGTGGAGAATGTGCATGTAAATTTTGGTGAAAATCCGTCGAAAATTGCGGCCGTGCATTCGTTACACACACACACACACACACAAACACACAGATCCTGCCTTTTATATATATATATATATATATATATTGTGTGTATTTAGGCAGCATCTTTTCATTCATACACGTTTCATTAAATAATATAGACAAGTGTTGTCTATTTATTTTACGAAAAAAATTTACATAAAATAAATAGACAACACTTGTCTATATTATTTAAGGAAACGTGTATGAATATATATATATATATATATATATATATGCTAGACAGCTATTAGTCGAAAATACATTAAAACTTCATCAAAATAATAATAAGCAAAAACTTTGAAAGCACTTTATATAAGAAACATTTTTAAATATTAAAATAAAACAGACAAAATGTTACCCCCCCCCACTTTCCAAAGCTAAAATTTTCGATTCGAATTTGGAACGCTGTAAGATGGACGGTGAAAAATATTGTTGCATTTACGAAGCTACCGTACAGACATCCAGAGATATTTTAACCTGAAGACGGTCTGTGATGACATTGAAATTTGGTAAAATAAAATAATTTGAAAGAAAATTTCAGCATGTTTCTTAATAAATTTTCTACAGCTACCAAGAAATTAATTCATGACCTTGAAAAGATTAAAAATGAAATAAACAGACATAATACGTATAAATTATTTAACCAAACCTGCTTCAATGAATGGAAATATGCCTCCTATATATATATATATATATATATATATATATATATATATATATATATATATATATATATATATATATATATATATGAGGCAACATTTAGAAGAGACGAAATAACAAATTTGCACTTGTGGGCGAATCAGAATCAGAATCCCCATGACACAATTCAGGATAGACACCCCAGCATCAGTTTACGATTAATGTGTGGTCTGGAATGATAGACGACTACCTGTGTAGGATCTCCCAGCGCATCTTACAGGAGCTGTCTTCAGGGATTTTATTTCTAACAAACTTCCAGACATTCTGGACTATGTTCCCCTACTAATACGAAGAGGGATGAAGTTCATGCATGATGTGATTCAAGTACATTTTAGCCACGTTGATCGCGATGCACTGGCTGACATGTACCATGAAAGATGGCTAGGTAGGAGAGGACGGGTTCCATGGGTTGAACGTTCCTCCGACATCAATCCTCAATTTGTATCTCTAACTAAAATCATTGTTTTGTGCAACAGACATTCGACGCTGTGTATCTGAAAAAGCCCGCCAATCAATGATCTGACGGTTACATGCGTATGTAGGAACTAGCGTAAGACATTTTATCATTTGTTATGAGTTGCTATGTTGGCGTACAGGGATGGTCTTTTGGACATACGTTTATACGGAGATTTGACTTAGTTTTGGTGTCAGAACCCACTCACTAGGTTCATATCAGGTTGGTGCAAAAATAATGACGTAATAATGTCGTTTTTGATGTTAAAAAATACGTCAAAAAACGACGTTATTACGTCATTATTTTTGCACCAACCTAATAGAAGTATTCTTGATGCGCCATATATATATATATATATATATATATATATATATATATATATATATATATATAATACAAGTAATCGATCCGTTGGTATATAATCCGGGTGGATCCTAGTAATATTGGTTATTAAAACTGATCGGTGTGTTTATTATAACAGCATATGTATTTTTTATTAAAAAATCGAGCCCTTCTGTACGCGGCTATCATCAACCCCTAAGTGTCTCTCTCGGAGCATTGTTTTCAATTTATTTTCAATGTCAGTCTTCCTCTGGTAGACGCCTTGTTAATGAGAATGGGCTTATGTTAGCGATTGGTGGGCGCGTACGATATCTTATTTCGGAGGAAGCGGTCTGGTGTTGGAGTTTATTTATGGTCACAACCTTTGTTTCGTAGTTTAATATCAGTTCCAACTATGTGGCGTTTCTTATAAAAGACCCCAGCCTGTTTCTCTTGGATTTACAGTAAATAGTTTTTGTACTACAAGAGTCTAATATTATTAATAAACGATGAGAGATTTAAACTTAAGCCAGTTAAGATTAATGTAAATTAGTTGAGTTATAGATTTATAGATTGTGGATAATACCAGAGCACCAATGGAATAAATCATATTGTCTAACACCCTTATATGCGTATATAGCTTCATATATATATATATATATATATATATATATATATATATATATATATATATATATATATATATGTTTGTGTGTGTCTGTGTGTGTGTCCATTTATATATGCATACATGTATACCACTATAAGTATACATACCACCCACATAAATGCACATGTATTCTCATGTAATTTGGTCATTAGTTCTCTCCGATGATTTAATAGTTTGCATTGATCTTTATATTTTATTATCCTGATTTTTTCTTCTTCTGAACATACCTTTCAGCTACCCCTAAAACTATAAGAGGCGTTCGCGAAACCTAGAATTTTTGAATTTATTTGTGGATTAAAATAAATTGGAAAATACCCCCATCTTCTCAATATACAAAACAATTTAAATTACAAGAAATGAGTCAAAAACTTTGTCATACAAAAACCGAATTTCTATGAAAATGATATCAATAAGCTTTTAGAACGAGAGGAGAGAGTTGTTAAAATTATTGGATTTTATATACTTGACTAGTACATGTTTTTTGTGATTATGTAAAAGTTGGATTTTTTTAATTTTCCAATTGGAAATGAACCTTTGTCAAGATCCAAGATCTTGCCGTGCTGATGTTGCTACATGCTTTACTTCTTGCCTATCTCACACTGCGAATTTTTTCAAAGCTCTATACTAAACATTAAATCTATTACGAAAAAAGAACTAAACAAAATGAACACAAAACGATCAGCTTTAAAAAAGGACTCGTAACTGGAAAAACCGAATGAAAAAAGAATATTAACAACAAATACTTTTTCACACTAACCCAGTTCTGCGTAATCATAATCAACGTTGAGTTTAAGCAAGCGAATGAGCCAATTGGAGTAAATTGCCATGCAGATTTAAATTTTTCCTACGTGTGACGAATGCAGCTATCGATTTTTTTTTCATGCTAATTAACATTCGTGTCAGTCAGCTGTTGGCTCTCACGCTGGCCAATAGAATCTTCCTTCCTATTCGTGACAGCCAGCTATAGGCTCTCACACTGGCCAGTACAAAATGGCCGCAAACTACATGAAAACTGCCGTAGAAGCATAAAAAAATCGATTATTTCCACTATCGAAGGGAGTTGGGAAATGCAACGTCGGTCTTGGCATTTTCGCTAACGTGGAGAATGTGCATGTAAATTTTGGTGAAAATCCGTCGAAAATTGCGGCCGTGCATTCGTTACACACACACACACACACACAGATCCTGCCTTTTATATATATATATATATATATATATATATATATATATATATATATATATATATATATATACGTGTGTGTGTGTGTGTATACACGTCCGTACGTCTGTTTTTTGTATATTCCTACCACATATGATCTTGTGTTTTTGGGATATATTTAGAGATTCTTGATACGAACCAAAAAACGTATCATCTCGGTCTCAGTGATTTTCCCACCGCTGTAATCTATCTCTCTTTTGCCTTTTCTATAAATACTTACATGGTTAATTGTCCTGATGAACCTTCCCCTATGGAAAATTTACTCGAAAAATACAGTATTTAAAACTTTTAAACTGTGACTGGATAAGTAGAAAAATATTCTTAAAATCATATATATATATATATATATATATATATATGTATACACACACACACACATATATATATATATATATATATATATATATATATATATATATATATACTTAAGCGTTATTTTTATTGGATATCAGTATTTTTAAGCTAGTTCACTGTAAACAATTTGGAAAATCAGTGAACCAACTTTCTTAGTAGCTGATCTAGCTATGGATTCAATATAGACTTTCTACTTAATGGCAACCGAGTATGTAAGCACATGAACGCCCAACGAGTTACTTTCCTAGAGAATAATGTCAGCCATATTGATGGAAGGCAGAAATGGGTCCCTTAGATGATTAATAGTGAGCAGCTTAGTTTGGGGGAGGCGTTTAAATTAACAAGGCCTCATTTTTTCCAGTCAACATCAGATTGAAGTTCTTCTTTGAGTCGCCAATTTGACCATATGGAGGATAAGATTAAATGTAATCAGGAAGGTCTTTAATGAGCATTAAAAACAAATCGGGCCAAGTATTATCTTAAACAATATTTATTTCATATACCGGCCTGCGTCTCTATCTCTCTCTCTCTCTCTCTCTCTCTCTATATATATATATATATATATATATATATATATATGAGATGAAGTATTATGATTATTTACATTATTTACAATATTCGGGCTGTTATCGTCACCTTCATTGTCATTTTCAAAACGTTTCGGCCGCTGTAAGCACTGAGATTCTTCAGGTGATTGAAATTTCGAACAGAACACTTTATTTCAACCAGCAGGGTGAAATAAAACAAAAAAAACTTGGAGTGTTGGCACGTGGAACTAGAACAATCCTGCCTCGGAGGGTTAGCTTCGAAATTACAATCACCTGAAGAAGACCGGAGCGTACAACAGCCGAAACGTTGTGAATATCGCAATGACAACCGAATATATATATATATATATATATATATATATATATATATATTGTATGTATATATATATTAAAAATCAGTTTCATTTATCATAGTTGTGTATCTTGACTTTAAAAATCAGAGGAGACAGAAGATAATACTTCATTTTACTTTTAGTTTATTTAAATATTTCCCGAAGTATTAAACAGCGTGAACAAGAACATAATATAGATTTGATATTTTATAAGCACTGTGCAACTGCAAAATTATAACGTAGACTATTATTAATAAATAATGAATTAGAACAATTCGAACAAGAAAACTCCGATTAAAGTTGAATGTCGGATTGACGATACATTGCGCATCGTAGTGCCTCGCAGCTTCAGAATACGAAATTGATTCATTCCTTTTCTTGAGAGTCGGGAACTTGAAATTTGTGACAGTTATGAAATAAAATATTAAGAATTGTTTTTACCTTCTTTTGGTCGCACGAAGAAAACGAAACTGAAATCTGGCATGACAGCAATGACCCTAATCAATGTGAAACATACATGGATATATATATATATATCTTTCTAGCTATCTATATATACAGGGTGATCCAAGAGTTGACTTACACTTAGTATGTATGCACTTTACATTTAATTTTTTTTTTTTACACTTATATTTAGTAAAATTACTCTATACTCTCCAGAACACTATGACACACACCACGACACAAATCCTGATTTGCATCAATTTCAAAATATACTTCTGAGATGCACTTTTTTAATTCCTACAGTGTGGGGACTGCACCTAAAAAAAGAAAAAAAAAAAAGAAAAAGAAATCCATTGGTGTCAGGTCTGATGAACATGGTGGTCATTCAATGTTGCCCCTTCTTCCAAACCAACGCTGTGGAAAGTTTTAGTTAAGGTAGTCATTTAGTGCCAAAACATAATGCCGAAAGCAGAGTTATGATTTGGATAAATTAGATCTAACACGTCAAACAAATCGTGAAACAGCTGAAAGTATACTTTCAGCCCAATTTTTTCGGTTACTGTCTGTGTATGCACTGCACTGTTACTACCACTAAGTCAAAACGTATTTTCCATTGTCATGGTCGTGTAAGGAGAAGTGATAACAACACTAATTGGTTTTCTGAAATGAAATGGAAAGTTAGAAATAAAGAAAAAAAGAAAGAAAAGCAAGTGTAAAAGGGAAGGCTGGAGATGGATATTCTAACGTTTTCATGTAGTTATAATTTTAACTAAAATTAAGAGATTTACAAAATATTAAAAAAAGTTAATTTTTATTCTATTAAATCAACATATTAAGTAAATTCTTCTGCTGTATGAAGTATATTTTTGAATTAAAAATATCCATGTATTGTTTTTGTCCATTTTTGACTATATCTGTTGAACACTTGAAAGAAATTAATGTTTTTAGCTTAATAAATGAGCGGGAAGAGAGATAGAGACAGATATAAATTGATAGATAGATAGACACACACAGAGAGAGAGAGAGAGAGAGAGTGATAAAAAGAGAGAGATGGATAGATTTGTATCCACGGGCATCTTAGATTGGCGCCAGTGTGGAGAAAATGTGCGTCGTGTATGAGGAAAGAGAGGTTCTAAATCATTTATTTTGCTTAAGTTGTATTTCAAATAAATGAGCATCTTGCGATATGTTTTAACACATATTCAATATCTTTTATAAAATAGTTACCATGGAAAGCATCACGAGCGCCTATTATTATTTTCGGATAAAAGATTTAAAGAAAATGAAAGATTCCAATTTCAACAGGAGAGTACGGATGCGAGAAAGTGATTCTCGCATGAAATGAAGTAGAGACAGTATTATGCTCGGCCAATGAGAGAATTTGATTGAAATATAAGAGAAAATATGAATAAATAAGAAAATAACAATATCTAGAAAATAGGACAAACATATAAACTGATTCTTAGAATATGATATAAATATAAATAAACGATTTTAATATTGGCCCTATGTATTTAACATGCGCTCATTTTTTATTTAAACTGATTGTTCCTGTAATTGAAACTAATATTTCCAATATAATCCCTACTTCAGATGACGCATCGTTTATCAAGCATTAAATCCTTTTCATTATTGATGAAGCGTCGATGATTTCAGCAAATGCTTTCAGCGCTACCGATACATGCCTGACGAAAGTCTACGATGCTAATGGTAATATTAGCCGTTTCCTTGTAACGAAACATTTGGTATTCATTCGCCGAACAGCCAGTACAGCTGGAGGTTGAAATATACGACGTTTCTTTATAAAAAAAAATCAAGAAAATATCAAGTCCATAAGCTGTTGTTGCTCTTTCCAATACTGATTGAGGTTTCCTTCCTAACCTTTTACTTGAAGTAGTGTGGAATACTAATATCTTGTGTCATTATTTTCTGTTCGAGTTATATGTGATATGTATTTTATTTGTTGCTACCGTTGGATGTGACTTTTGTTCTTTGATGGAGTTCATAGTGTGTGATTCTGTAGCGCCAGTCCACAATATTTCGAGAAGTACGGTATTCGACAAGATCCAAAGCTTTCATTCGTTAAAAGACATTTTAACAGTTGATATGAGAAAGTTACTGTATAGAACTGACAGTAAAAGCATTTTTGAATAGGTTTGGCACCATGAATGATAACCATATTAAAGCCTCGATCTGACGTGTCTATTTAAGAATATGTGACCCTGCATTCGGAGGATAGGTGGTTTTCATCAAGTTTTAACAGTAGTAGCAAGTTAATTTAAAATTTCGGTAGTTGAATATTGCATTTAAAACTCTGCCCACAATTCATACAATGAAGAATTCTTCAAAATATGAAAGAGAAGATCAGTAAAAGTTTTTAAGGATTTGGCTTGAGATTGGAGATGAAAGACTCTTGACGGAAGGCTAAACTTTCACCTAAAATCCAGATCCGATATAGCGAAATGTTCCCCCGAGGAAGAGGTGTTCTCCAATGCATCACTAGATGGTTAATCATCACAGATAATTTTAACTCCAAAAAAGCGATTCATTAATTCTTAATGACGTTCCAGAGAATTTACCAGTAGTGACTTTCATATGAAAGTGCTGATATGAATAAAGAGTGTAGTGAAAAAAGACTTAGATATAGTGTTAACTATGTCGTCTTCACCCGCTTCTTTACTTGCTTCACTTCAGGCATATTTTTTTGAACTCGTTAACCTCACATGGAATGGCAACTTGGTGCAATAGTTAAGCTTTTATGAAATATGTTCCTTTCAGCAATGATTATGCAGTAGAGAAATAATTCAGATTACTAATCTACATGATAACCGCATAGACGAAGAGATGATTAATAATGTAGACTTCGGATCAAAGGTTTTAAATCCATGACTCAAAATCTCATCACATTGAAGCGGATTTACCTTTCATTTTATACTGAGATCAAGTTTCTACTAAGGTTATCATTTTCAGTAACAAGTCAAAAGTGTGTGCATTTGAGAAAGTTGGAATATTTTGTCAGGGACGATTACTGTCTCATGGACAGTTGTATGTCACACATTCAGAATATTCTTCTCTTCTTTCTGTAAAGATTAAAGAGACAGATAATGAATTTGAAGGTATAGAATGTGACAAGTGAATAACCAAGGACGTAGTTTTCAAAGAGATTCTTATGTAAGATACATATCTTACAAAATAATCTCTTTGAAAACTACGTCCTATAATAATGATATTTTGCCTAACATAATATCTATAATAATGGATATTAGAGAATTAATTTAAATATATTAAAGTATATCCAAAAGTTATAATTTCATGCCTCAAAATCGCCTACCCTTGATACTAATTTATCTTTCATTCTAAAGAGAGATCAAATTTCTACTAAAGTTATTATTTTCTGTAAAAAGTCAAAAGAACACGCGCAACTGAGAAAGATGGAATAATTTTGCCTTGATTCCATGTAGCAAATCAAAGAATAGTCGAAATAAAAGTAAAATCATGAATATTTTTTCTGCAATTTTGTATAAGGCCAGAATTTACTGCCGAATTATTAGGGATCATGAAAGGTTCTTAGCTAAACAAGAACTTCATAAAAATAACTGCTGTTTAATAGTTTGTCCTGATTCTGGGAAATTTAAGTGCAGTGGTAGATTGGCGGCGTGGTCTCATTTTATAACTGAAATTGTTAGATGTACGAATAAGTTTCTTCTCCCGAACTTCCAACTTCACTTCCGCCTTCAAACATTCGGTTGGTGTTCTGGGGAATTGGCTTCCATTATCTGTCGGAAGTATTTAAAAAACGATATATCGAATAATCGTGTGAAAGAAGGAATTTGAATACCTACCGTTCTCTTCGCGAAGATGAATTCTTCAATGAAAATGTTCTTGTCAGTTGAATATTTTTCATTTAAACAAACTTTTTAAAAAATGTCAAAATTTTTGGTCCGATTACAAAATCCATGAACAGATTTACTGTTGTAGAAACTTTTCTATTTACAGAAAAGTTTGTATTTATATGCATTAAGTTAATTTTAATTTATAAAAGTGTGAGTGACTGGCTCAATATGTTCTTCGTCAAACTCGTATTGAGTTTCTGAATTAAGATTTTAAACAATTTCTGAATAATTCTGAATCTATAAAGGTATTAGCATTTTATACTCGGAGTGGCTAGACGTAACCGTAAGTCCAATGCTAACAGTTTCTTCTCTCGCACTTCTCGCTTGTGGATCTCATTTCCGGCTTTTTGCTTTCCGGACAGGTTGATATTCAATAATTGAAATGCAATTTGAATCGTTATATTCTGTCTGCATAATTCCTATTCTTTTATTGGCGTCTCTTAATAAATTTTATTCTTGTATGATAATGTGTTCTTTACCCCACAACCCTGTTTCCTATTCTGTTTTATCTTCTTTTTTGTACGCTTTCTTTCTTTGTCTAATTTCCTCTTCCTTTTATTTCCTGTGAAAAGACTTGATAAATAGGTCAGCATGTCTTGTCTCTTAATAAAGGCATATATAAACATATTCCTATCTCTCCTTTCCCTCTCTAGCTTCGATCATCTATCCATCGGCACCCTCCTCCTCTCTATCATCTTATACCAACTTAAAACTGCCTCCTCAGACATATAATTTGGATAAATTAAAAACAATAATATCTAAGTTTTTAAGCCTGGAAATATTTGTCATCCATATTTGTGCATGAAAATGGAGATTCGAACAATTAGGACAAAAATCCCGGTTTTAAGAAAATAAATTATAATCTCATGAACCCATAACTTCTCTGCTTCTTAAAATATATATATATATATATATATATATATATATATATATATATATATATATATATATATATATATATATATATATATATATATATTGAAAGGTAACGTTCTACCGCGTCTTTCTATGTTATTCCAGTGGGGTAATGGATTATTAAATTTGGCGAAACACAGTTAAACAAAATTGTGTATAAGTATTGTTGAAGATAATCTATGTACAAATATCTAAAATTTGTCTTTGAAATTATTTTTAAAATTGTGCGAAGTTTTGTTACTGGCCAACAGAAGAATTATTGCAAAACAGATTTCAAAATTCAAGTTTAGAGCCAAAAATCTAGATTTAAAAACAGGAAAAAAGGAAATTAATACTTCTAGCTGAAATGAACTGACGGTTGTACTAAACGTCTGAAAGAGGTCGATCAGTGTCTAACAGAGACAGAGGTTTTAGGGACTGGTCAGGACGAGAAGTAAATTCCGACAGCAGTCATCAAATTATTTGTAGCGGAAGAGATGTTGGGAAATGATGTCCTTTCACAATAGCCTGATTCAATCGATGTGGCAGTCGATCAGACACACGAAGCCTGGTGGTAGTGTTCAAAGAATTTGTGTCGTAGACACCGCTCCTAGAGTTCGACTTTGGGTTGAAGACTCTTCAGGAACGATCTCCGGAGGATGTTCCGGGGGATTGGCTTCCATTATCTGATTGGAATATTTAAAAAAAAATAAATTACATCGAATACTCGAGTGAAGAAAGGAAGGTAAATACATAACCATTCTCTTTGCGAATATGGTTTCTTCAATGAAAATGTTTTTGTCAGTTGACTATTTTTATTCCAACAAAAAATGACAAAGAAGTTTGGTACGATTACTAAAGACATGAAAATATTTACTATTATATAAACTTTGCTCGTTACAGAATATTTTGTATTTATATGCATTAAGATAATTTTGATTTATAAAACTCTGAGAGATTGGATCAATATGCTCTTACACAGACTCGCATTAAGTTGCTGATTTATAAAAATAAACCTCAATCTATGAAGGTCTCATAATATTATAATTGTAATGGCTAGATATAATCGTAATTTCTATGCTGACAGATTTTTCTGTCGCCCGTGTCTCTTGTGTTGATCGCGCCCGGCTTCTTGCTTTTCAATCAACTTTGATATTCAATAACTGAAACGCAATTTGAATCGTTATATTCTGTATACTTATCTACTGTTCTTGTATTTTTCATTCTCCTGAATAGTTATTCTCACATATTCTCTTACAATCAGCAACACTTTGCGTCTCAATGATTTATTTTCTTCCGCGTGTTGAAATGATTAAAAAGAATTAATATTAAATGCTAAATAAAGAAGATATTAAAAGGAGATGATATCAACGAATTAACATTTGTTGTATAAAATTAGTATATTCTATTTTATATTATGTCACACTTGTGGAAATATTGATATAACTATATATATATATATATATATATATATATATGTGTGTGTGTGTGTGTGTATATATATATATATATATATATATATATATATATATATATATATATATATATATTTATATATATATATATATACAAGTATATGATTGGAATAAATTCCAATAACAAACAATTACTATTCTTAAAAGCGTGCTCAATACAGAGTAGAGCAGATATAATTACTTATTAAAAAAAATTATAACATAAATATGTCATAAAACAACTACAAAAATACACATTTTGTTTCAACATCTTCAGTGTCTTATCTTACTTGATAAGACACTGGAGATGTTGAAACAAAATGCCTATTTTTGTAGTGATTTTATTACATATTTATGTTATAATTTTTAAATAAGTAATTATATCTGCTCTGCTCTACTCTGTATATATATATATATATATATATATATATATATATATATATATATATATATTCCACTTCGTCACGTTTCGGATACTATTATGCATCCTACAAACACACACACGGGCACACGTTCACCCCCCACACCCAACACACATATCATTATTTTGGAGGGAGTGAACGCAATAGTAAATTATAACCCAAATATCAATATTTTGATTAACAACAAAATTACACGGAGAGATTTATATAAATGTTTTTCTCTATATATATTCGACTCTCTCTCTCTCTCTCTCTGTTTCTTTCTTTCTCTCTCTGTTTCTTTCTTTCTCTCTCTTTCTCTTTTTTCCTCTCTCTCTCTCTCACATTTTCTATAATAAGACTTCTCGGACATTCAGGCTGGTAGTCGAAAATAAATACATATACTGTTTAATAGATAAGTGGAGCGTCTACTCAAATACGAGTATCCACTAAAAATAACGTTTAAAATGATAAAAATATGTCGGATGAATAAATAAAAATCCATTACCTTAGTATGCAACGTTTGACGAAGAATTCAATATAGTTGCAATATAATGCAAAATGTTATTTACGAAATTTAGTCTAATAATGGAATGACCAAAATTCAAAGGGACCCAATGAGGATTGAATGTTCAACATATATCGACAATCTTGTCAACCACTGACCTAAGTCTTCTTGTGATTTGCTTCTGTATACGTCTCCCACATTGGCGCTTTTTTCATATACACACGCACACACAATTATATATATATATATATATATATATATATATATATATATATATATATATATATATATATATATATATATATATATATATATATATATTGTGTGTGTGCGCGAGCGCGGGACTGATAAGCACACAAGTACATAAATTATTATGTATCCAACTAAATATGTAATAATGTAAGATTTTCTGTGTAAATTGTGTTGAATCAATATTGTTTAAACCGGTTGTTTGGTCAAGTTGTAAGTTATTTCGCTGCTAGTCAGTCAAATATTGGAATCTAAACTTGAACCGCGGAAAAAATAAACAAATAAAAAAAAAAACATGAAAATGTAATCTGCTCGAAGGATTGTTAAAATCATTTTGCGAAAATAAGCATGAATCTCTCTCTCCGAGTCGATCTGAGAAGAAGACAGTAAACAATCGGAACAATGACAAAAAAAAAAAAAGATCGGCAATTCTTTTAACAGCTTGTATAAAGTTTGGAACATAAATATTATTCTGAATTGAAAACAATGATATTTGATGCGTAGATATATAACTGCAACGCATATAAACAAACAAGGAAATAGAGAGATGAACAGATTTGATGAGATAGATAAATAGCTATGAAAAGATAGATAGATAGATAGATAGATAGATAGATAGATAGATAAAAATGAAAAGACTGAGATAGATAGCGAGATAGATACAGAGATATGAACAAACTGAAATAGATATATATGACAGTCAGGTAGATAGATAATAACAGATAAATACATAGAGATAGATAGATATGAAAAGACTGAGATAGATAGATAGAAAGACAGACAGACATGAGTAGATTCAGATAGATAGATAGATAGATAGAATTTTACTTTAGAAACTTATTTCCAACAGCTTTTATAACCGTGTATATATATATATATATATATATATATGTGTGTGTGTGTGTGTGTGTGTTTGTGTGTGTGTGTGAAGGGAGAAGATGATATGTAAACTCTTTATACATAAAAAATTAGGTGTGGCTGAATGAAAAAACGGAAAAAATCTTCAATTAATTTAATTTTAATTAAAATTTTTAAATATTTTATCAAGGTGAAAATGCACAGGAACTGCCCTCATTTCTGGATTTTCCACGATAATTTATGTACAAGGTCAAATTCTATACAGCCTTTCTTTAACAAATCTCGACTATTAAAATATGGGCGATTTAAAGTCAACGGCGATTAAAAAAAAACATACTCAAACAGAAGTGGATTATGGCCGAATGAGATTGTCTAGATACATCGGGTCCTAGAAATTCAAGATGCAAAATTTATCGTCCGTCCGGTATAGTAAACGTCGATTTTATAAGTTTGGCTTAGATGCGGCACAAGGCCCAAAGTATGGAGCACTTTGTGCAGATAGGACTCACTACTTTAATAACGAGACATGCTTGCTTACTATTACGCCACGTCGAGGTGTCCAAATAAACAAAGTATGTTTGTATTTTTTACTACTAAGAAAACAAATATAATTTTGTCTCATTTTGAAGAGCAATGTACATGCACACGCATGTACATATACAAGCATATACATACACACGCAAGCAAGTAAACACACACACACTACCTTATTCATATCACCGCGTATTAGATCAAAGCAAAAATAGAGTAATGTTGCCATATCTGAGGAGGCTCTGCCCAGTCTCCGCATGCCTGTCATGACAGATTTCAAAATCATCTATGCGAAACGTCTCAAGCCTCTCGCTACTCTATCGCTCGCTTCACCGCAAATGTTCCGACGAACTACATTCCTTAGTTATAGCAGTCCGGATCGTGCTAGCTAACACTCTACGTACACTGGAACGAATTTCCTTCGTATTTCATTAGGAAGAAGAATGTTCTACTCAGACAGTTTCTTTTCAAGAACTGCGACTTTGTGTAACAGCGTCCCCAGAAGATGGTTCTACGACCCATGATGATCTAAAACTCTTCGAGTCAGCAAACACTCCAACATAACTTCATACACTGCACATTTTACTTCCTTTCATACATCAACATCATTTAATAACACTTTACCTAGTACTGGGTAAATATTAGTAAAGAAAAACCTTTATGTATATAACTGAGAGTGTATCCTGGACAATATTAGCATTGTTGTCGCAGTTTACCTCTGAGGATGATCTTAAAGGACATCGAAAGTACTTGGGTTAACAAAAAATACGGCGCTTTACTTGAAGAATTTCAACTTAATATCAAGAAGATAATTAGAGAACGAGAAAGGATTATTGTGAAAATAAATAGACATAATATGCCTATATTATTTAATGAAACATGATTGAATGAAGATATGATACCTAAATACACACACTTACATACATGTCCACACACACACATACACACACACATATATATGCTCATATATTATAAATATGTGTGTGTGTGTATATATATATATATATATATATATATATATATATAATTATTTGCTCGTATAATGTATATATATATATATATATATATATACGCGCACAAAAACACACACACACACACACACATATATATATATATGTGTGTGTGTGTGTGTGTATCCTAAAATATATTTTTGTAATTATATAAATTTGAACTAGTGTACGTATATATGCGAATAATAAAATTATTCTAACTCAAAATATAAAATTTATTTCCGTTGTGATCTTTTGATCTTTCAATTTTTTCATAAAGTTTATTACTGATTTCTTTTCTTTCATTAACTTTATTTGACGTCGAGACCTACGGCAAAAATCTAGAAACATATTCTCCAAAAAATGTAAAGGAAGACATAATTCTATTAGAAATTTACATAACAGACGCGATGTAAACATCTGACACACCAATCTTTTTAGTACACCTATTATGAATACTTTTCTTTTTGCCTATCTACCTTCCTGTGATATGATCAACACTCGTTTTGGGTTAATGCTTGTGTCGTATTATGATAATGAGCAAGTAGTGTTTATATGAATAGAATATCTGATGTTTGGATATGCTAATTATGACGATAGAGAGGATAGATAAAATAAATCCTTTTTATTGGAGAGATCAAGTTTTAAGTATTCAAGAATACGCCGGATTTGCTCCACAAAGTGGCTGTTTTTAAGGAAAAAAAAACTGTCTGATTGGAATTACATCCTTACGTTTGGAACTTGCGGGAAATGAGTGTGATACAACTCTATATTGTGGCGTGTCTGTAAATGTCTGAACTGATTAAAATAATGAATGATGTTTATCTGAAAGTTTGCCATGGAATCAAGATTAAAATAGCGACATACTTTTATTCGTAATTTCTTTTGGTTAACCCTCATAACCATTCCATGAAAAAAAGCTTATTTTCTTTTCTTACTAATAGATAAATTTAGGAATTTTATTATAGAAATAGTAAATGTTTATATGTATTTCGAAGTAAAACTAACGAAAATAAACATATATTGAACAACTAAATTTTATAAAATACTAGCAGTAGAGTCCGTTGCCCGGGGATGTAACAGTAAGAGATAGATCAAGTATCGACCATCATAAAGACTGAAAAATAAAATTGACAAAGATTATTGTTTAAGGTTGACGGACACGCATGTCTTAATTAGTTTATTTATTTATTTTTTATTATGAATTGGTCAAACCCAAACTCAAACGAAAACATTGTTTTCAATCGTTATGAGTCTACCGATTGAATAGAATTTTATTATAAACAATTGTCTTGTAAATGAAATTTTTAAAGCATTCTGAATGTAAAAATAAAGAAAAAAGTGTGCAAGACAATAAGAAACCCTACCTGCCAAAAATAGTGAAGTTTTGTTGAAATCAGTTGAAAAATGTAGGAAATACGATCCCATATATAAACGAACACACACACACACAAACAAACTGGGTTTTATAATAAGTATAACTCGATATGAGTTGTCCCCCTTTCATTCTTGTGAAGCCTCTTAATCGCGTTTTCAAATTGATTTCGTGAAAAAACAATTGTGTTTTTCCAATTTTTGGCGCTGTTAGAACCACCGCAAGGTAATTTTACGTAGTTCTGTAAAGTTTTGTTGAAATCGGTTGAAAAATGTAGGAAATCCGATCCAATATATAAATGTACAGACACACACACAAAAACACAATCTGCGTTTTATAATAATTAAAATTTATGTATACTAGCAAAATAACACCTAATAGAGCATTTTAAATTGTTTTACAATCTAAACATCCGATAGAGTAAAAGGGATATGTAAGCTTACATCGCTTGATCTCAATTTCTAGTAGTTTTAAAGTTGTTTTTTTCTATTTTTTTAGTATTATAACATGGCATATATTATTGACCAATATTCCTATTTTTAGCTGTAACAACCATTCCGAATTGAAATTGGGGAAGCGCTTAGAGAGTGGAAACAAAGTCTTCTTCTACAAGACTTTCGAAACGATTTTGAACTCGATCGGAGATGGAAAGTATTGTGGATTCCGAGTTGAAATCCGGTACCAAAAAATAACAAACGCCAGGAATTAATATATGAAAATAATGTATTAACGTAACAATACAAACTGGTAAAGCAGGTCAATAGTTCCAGGAATACGGGTTAGTAGCAAAATATATATACAGTCTTTGGTATTGAAGTATCGCTGTATAAGTTCTTACTGAGTCGACGTGCTTGCTCACTGCGACTCCTACAACGCTGTTATCTCACCTTCACTCTTCCGCTTACCTACAGCCTTTTACTCTGTCACTCTGGGCTCGACTCGACTCTTCGGGTCTTCACGTAGCCGTAGTATATGTATATACTGGGTGAGTCCATTTGTGTAAAAACGGGTGGAGCCCTCAACAGAAAATAAGGAGTGAGTAGCTGCAGTCCAGATATAGTAGCAATACTCCATGTTCGTCCTAAACTGACTAGTTATGAAAAAGAGGATTTTTTAGGCAACGTAACCGTTTACTTTAGTCGTCATGTCAGATTAGTGACAAGATTTTAGTCCAGACAAAAGACAAGAAGCGAACAAAAGATTTTATATTTCAAAACCCGCCCTCTTATAATTTTTGTTTCATTGAAAGCCAGCATTCCAAACATAAATCAGTGTACGTTTTTTATCCATCGACAAGATATATCAAATGTACTTAGAGGCCTTACTACTCACGGATCTATTGATAATTCTTACGAAAACTTCTCAAAGATATACTCTCACCAATCACCTAACAAAATCCTAATCTCTTGCCTTTAAACGTTTACCTATCGACTGATTAGTATCAGGATGGTGCAAAAATAATGACGTAATAATGTCGTTTTTTGACGTTAAAAATACGTCAAAAAACGACATTATTACGTCATTATTTTTGCACCAACCTAATAATTTATGGGATAGGAAATAGTCTTTTACAGGCAATAAACAGAACATAAAAATTGTCGATAATTTTACATACATATTTAATATGTGTATTGGACCAAGAACAATTTTGTTTTATGTCCTCATCATATAACGGATAAAGTGAGAAAATATATTTAAAAGACATGACTGTACAGACTTTATGCGTGTCTGAGGAAATCCATTTTTTTTTTCACAAATTCCAAAATAGCATATTTCTTTTAAATGAATTATTTTTTCATTCACGAAAAAATTTCTTGGTGAGGTTTATACATTTTATTTTATGTCTATATTTCAAGAAAATAAAGAATATGATAGTAATATATATATGACGTACAATAATGAAACACTTCAAAACAGAAAATTTTATAACATAGGATACTATGGAAACTAAGAAAATTGTCTTTTTTTTATTTCTGGGATGAAGTTCTGTAACTATTTACATTATTTACTTTGTTTAAACTGCTCTCCTCATCTTTAAACCCATATTCACAACTATTAAACTGACTGGCGAAGCCGACACAGTAGATAGATAAAAGCGTTGGTTGAGTAATCCAAAAGTGACTTGACCCCAAGTTTTCAGTACCTGGCCACAGCAGAAGGAATAAATATTTGGATAGTTGGAAATTAAATGAAGCTGATATATCCAAAGATATGACACGTGGAATTAGAAAAATCTACCTCCTTGGACTAAAAGTGTTCGGTTCGAAATACCAACTACTATCATCATTACATTCACTTACGTGATAATATCCTCGGAAAAGGTATGAATTTTCTTCTTCTCTCCCCCACAGGTATGGGTAAATAGCAAGACAGACCGAGTTCTATAGCCTTGGATGGCACTTGGTCTACCGCATAAAGAAATGACCACCTACTGCGGGAAAAATCTGTCTTGTCAGTCATGTATCGAAAGATACATGACTAATGAGGCAGTTATGTGCCTATGCGTGTATCAAGCGTAGCACATAATTGACTTATCCCCTGAAGTAGGCCCAAGTGTACAACGACCGAAATGTCATAAAATATAGCAATAAAGTTGCGGACAATAGTACCGACAATGTAAATATGTTAAAAAATAAAAATATTGCAGATGATATTTTGAAAAGGACAATTGTTTCGAACCCAGAGCAATAAATTTGTAAAATATTCAGAGTGGGTGTTTTTGAAAAGCGTTACACTTCACTCTTCACTTTTCGTTTCTCTGCGAATGTTTACTGAAGAGATTACTGCCGAAAGTGTTGTCATCTCTTATTCAGTAAAGGCCCGTTGGGAACAACAAGGTGTGCCGCTTTACAGAGGCAGCCATTAAACAACAGCTGCTGACCATTTTCGCCACTTTCTCTGACCATCTCTGTTGATTGAACATAAATGTAAAATTTAATATCTTTCTTCATTGCACCGAGATAACCTCAGACCTGATATTGCTACGTGACCAGCACAAGAAAAGTACTTGTCAGGTTAAATTGTTCACTAGTGGTCAATCTCAGCTTGTCAGTTTAGGAGTAGACATCTTCTTTGCTACTGTATTTGGTTTTAGCAAACATTGTTCGGCACATGCATTTGGTGGTATAACGTACCGTATGTCGAAACTGTTTGCAGTCAACGACCATCGACGCCATGCTTGTCGATCAGTGTCTATGCGTTATTGGCCAAGTCATACCTGAGAACTGCTTCTGCAATGTGTTTTCTTCAGTGAAATGCGGTCAGGCGAAAGAGTTGACAGTGGTCAGTGGCCAGTGCACGCGATACAAGAACTACATCAGTGCCATCCTGAAGACGTGTAATATCTGACAATCGGACCAGTTGGAGACGTGTTTCCACAGACGCTGTTCATTTTGTTCAGCAGAGGAAAACCTTAGAAGTCGTCACTCGCAGAATCCTTCCCTTGGTATCACCCATAATCTTTTAGAATGCCCCACTTACGGAAGAGTGTGCCTTATCTGTGTATCAGTCTAATCAGGCAGACGAGAAACTATAAACCGTAAGGGGAACCGGGCGGCTTCCTACGAAAAGACGACAACGACAACGACGACGCCGATTACACATTGTTGAATTGAGCTTTATTTCCCACACCCCTACAAATTGATATTTCATAAGAATATTCTCTGATAGAATTTACGATTTTTTTCTCCGGGTGTAAACATCTGAACACGCATTTTACATTATGTAAAGAAAAAGTATTAATTTTATCTCATACATATTTCGCTGTCTTTATTTTTACTGCTTTTACCTTGACGGTCGTTACATTCTTCGGCTTTTCTAACATTCATGATTTACTTACTTTATTGAGGGTTTTTTAAAAATATTTTCTACCATATCCTTTACTTCCTCCATCTCAAATTATCCAGTAAAACAGATGAACTAAATAAAATCTTACGAGTCCCAAGCCTTGAAAACTTGAAAACATACGCGATTGGAATTTGTTCTCTGCTTGACCTCTCTTTCTGGGAACGTTAACGATTTTCTAGAGTTATGGTTTTTCTGTGCCATAGCTGATATTTTTTTTATATTTTAAGTAGACTTGCATTGAATCTAAACACTGTTGGTTTCATCTGTTAAATTCTTTCCGGCACTGGTTTTATGAGGATATAAAATCTATGCAGCATTTTATTATACGTTTATCTGACACAGATTTATGCGTTCTATTTCTTTCATGTCACTTATCTTCCATTAATATTCTTTATTTATTATTTTAAGCTCCCTCCACAGGATGAATTTTCCACTTTTCTTCTACAAACATACCCGATTAAGCTTGTTCTAATTGCTTAACATCAGATAACGGACTGATTTACGGTTTCCTTTTAGAGGGAAACCTGCTGGTAGTGGAATTGTTATACCTTATCTTTGCAACAAATCAGACGGGATCTTATTGTATCTTCGTGAAGTTACTCTCCTGTAGGGTTACTCAATCGGCAGAGAAATACATAAGATACGCAGGCTATTGACAGAAAACGTGAGGAAAAATGAAGGAACTTATATACATGTAGTAAAGAAAAGCGTGAAAAAAGGATTATCTATAATCCGCAAGAAGTAAGAATATATATATATATATATATATATATATATATATATATATATATATATATATATATATATATATATATATATTCAGCAAGAGAGATGGCACAAGGTGAAAAGTGAGAATTAAAGACGTTAATATCAGGCAGGTACAGACATTTAATGATATAGATAACCTAGTAAAAGACAATGGAAAATACGACAGAGACATCCGAAGCCATATTAGAACCTGGACTTCAGAAATTAAATAACGTATAAGCTGGAAATTTCAGCGTGCTGAATTTCTATTTTATATTTACGTTGATATATGACAGTCAATTTTAGATGATTTCCTTGCATGTTAGGGAGAGACTCGAAGCGGTATAATTGTGGTTCTATTCGAAAATGTCGAATACATTCACGGTGCAATCAAACCAAATCAGCGATTGAAAATGCCGGAATCAGCAATGCTCTTTCGAGTGTTGTTTTTTCTTATACAGTAAAGGCCCGTTGGGAGCAACAAGGTGTGACGCTTTACACAAGCAGCTATCAAACAACAGCTGCTGATCATTTTCGCCATTTTCTCAAACTATCTCTGTTGTCTGAACATAAATGTAAAATATAATTAAAGAAGACCGTATGATTCAACCGTCCATTTTTTACACAATAAGAAAACACATCACCTGCGTTTTGTCATCACCAAACCATTCAGTTCAGTGTTTGGCTCCTTGCAATAAACTTCGATTCTAACCAAAGCTAAAAATCGCTGTTGAAATCACGTTGATTTCAAACAGTGTAAGTCATGAAAGAAAACTCAGTAGATTCAGATTCTAAACGAGGAATCCGTTGAGGTCAACTAGAATTCTATGAGTAAGTGAATTTCCAATTAATGTATTTCGAAGTAAACTGAGGCACCATTGCTCTAGGTAGGTTACTTTCTTCTTTCTATTACATGGCTGGGCTATTTCTTGACATAAGGCGCACGCAAAAATAACATTACAAACTCCTAATAAAATAAAGCGTTACTGAGAACTGTGAATATCGAGCATAAAATAAATATATGTCTCCTTTTCAAAAAGTAAAAGAGAAAGGCTCCAATAATCTGTAATCCCTATAATAACAAGGAAGGCTTTCATCGTAAATCTACACTAAAGAATCAGCTTACAAAACTCATTCAAATAAATAATAAATACACGAACCACTGAAAATATTGATAGAAATATCAGCTAGAGGCCATTTGCAAAAAAACGATAAGTATGCGATAGATTTGAAAGTGATGAAATGATCGGATTGAAAAGTCATAATCGAATACAGTAAAGTAGATCAAACCTTGTTAAAAGTTATGCATAGTAAAGTAGTGCCAAAGACGAAAACGCAAAAATGCTATGAATAAAAACAATAGATAATATTTTACACTTAAGATCAAGACCGACCAATCCAGAAAAGCAGAATAACGGATTTTATTTTTCTAAAGGAAAATAATTTAATCAATATGTGTTTGATCATATCAGACCAGAAAGTAATGGGTTTGTAAAAAACATGATATAACTTGATGTTGTTCATAAGAGCTGTTGAAAGGAGCGATAATCTGAGACTGGAATATATTCAAGAAATAATTGAAATTTCGAGACATTTGTGCTTGGCAGAAGAGTGTGATGAAGAGTAGATTTGCTGTCGCTTTATCCCATTTGAAAGCAGCTATAAACTGCTGGGATAAACATAAAAAAAAATTGTATAAACTTGTCTCGTTGAGAGGAGAGAATCAAAGACGGAGACCCAAGTACTAATACAATTTCGAACCGAAATCGAATGTAGCAGGACTCCAAGGGCAGATCCAAACTGCAGAGGTGAGAATGCTTCAGACGTTGGCTTGGTATTTCTTACACCGACCGGGTCACGAAAGAATTGGTGCGCAGAAGATTGGATCAGACAAATGGCTATAAAGACAAGTGACATCATAAAGAAGAGAGAAGCTGAAGTTGTATGCCACGTAACCGAATCACGAGGTCTCTCCAAGACCGTCCTATAAAGAATTATACAAGGAGGAGCGGAAGGGGGACACCAAAGAAAAAACAGTCGGACAACGTAGTCGAATGGACTGGCAAAGGTATTTTTTTTTTTTATCCCAGAAAAAGGCATTAGAGCTTACTCGACGAGCAAGAAACGTGAGAGAAAGAAGAAGAAGAAGGAGAAGGACGAGAAGAAAAAGGACGAGGAGAAGAAGAAGGACGAGAAGAAGAAGAAGGAAGAGAAGAAGAAAAAGAAGAAGAAGGACGAGAAGAAGAAGGACGAGAAGAAGAAGAAGAAGAAGAAGAAGAAGAAGAAGAAGAAGAAAAGAAGAAGAAGGACGAGAAGAAGAAGAAGGACGAGAAGAAGAAGAAGAAGAAGGACAAGAAAAGAAGAAGAAGAAGGACAAGAAGAAGAACACTAAGAAGAAGAAGAAAAACAAGAAGAAGAAGAAGGACGAGAAGAAGAGGAAGAAGAAGAAGATGATGAAGAAGAAGGACAAGAAGAAATAGAAGAAGGACGAGAAGAAAAAAAGAAGGACGAAGAAGAAGAAGGATGAAGAAAAAGGAAGAAGAATGAATAAGAAGAAGAAGAAGAAGAAGAAGGACGAGAAGAAGAAGAAGAAGAAGAAGGACAAGAAGAAGAATAATAAGAAGAACGAGAAGAAGAAGAAGAAGAAGAGGGACAAGAAGAAGAAGAAGAAGGACAAGAAGAAAAAGAAAAAGAAGAAGAAGGACGAAGAAGAAAAAGAAGGACGAAGAAGAAGCAGGATGAAGAAAAAAGAAGAAGGACGAGAAGAAGAAGAAGAAGAAGAAGAAGAAGAAGGACGAGAAGAAGAAGAAGAAGAAGAAGGACGAGAAGAAGAAGAAGAAAGACGAGAAGAAGAAGAAGAAGAAGAAGAAGAAGAAGAAGAAGGACGAGAAGAAGAAGAAGAAGGACGAGAAGAAGGGCGAGAAGAAGAAGGATGAGAAGAAGAAGAAGAAGGACGAGAAGAAGAAGAAGGACGAGAAGAAGGGCGAGAAGAACATGAAGAGGACGAAGAAGAAGGACAAGAAGAAGAAGAAGAAAAGAAGAAGAAGGACAAGAAGAAGAAGAAGAAGAAAAAGAAGAAAAAGGACGAGAAGGAGAAAAAGAAGGACGAAGAAGAAAAAGGATGAAAAAAAGGTAGAAGAAGAAGGACGAGAAGAAGAAGAAGAAGAAGAAGAAGAAGAAGAAGAAGAAGAAGAAGAAGAAGAAAAAGAAGAAGAAGAAGAAGCGTGAGGGAAATCTGCACAGAAAATGGAAATGACATGCCAGGTTCAAATTCCAGCTGTCGTTGCTCTTGGCAATTAAATGAACCCATCTATTACCACCCACCAGTTATGAATATAATACTTGGTAGACTGGGCTTTTTAGCTGTAGTAGGTCTAAAACTTTAGAATGACAACGTCGTGAAGATAACAAGTAAGTACTCTACTAGCATATTTACAGATATTATCGATAAAAGAGTAAATGAAGTAAAGAGAAAAATATTATCATCTCCTTTCGGAAATGGATTTTTTTAATTAAAAAATCGAAAAGAATATTGATTATTTTAAAAGATACATTACAAATATAGGTCTTAATCTCTTGACAAGGTGATCTATGAAATCAGCATATTTTCGATATTCACATCGATTCATTTCATTTTTAATTTAATATTTATTATTTATTATAATCTGTTTCAAAAGCACGGTGGAGTAAATATATGGCTGTTCGGATTTAGGAGTCGGAGAGCCTAGCTCGAATTCATACTCATAATAAGTTCATACTCATAGTAATACACTTGGAAAATCTATGGAACCATCTCTTCTCTCCCAGTCATTAGTAAATAGCAAGATAGACTGTTAGATGATCTTGCCCAGGAAGCAACACTGCTATTGCGGCTGCAGTACATGTGTCGGCCCTACGGCCATAATGAGTTTAGGGTCTCACGATAATTCGTTTCGGTAAAAATATCAGTCAATAACCATTAACACATAAATAAATATATAGACAAAGGGAGTAAGAGATTGACAGTCATAGAGATAGAGAAAGGCAAATAGAATAGGAAATATAAAATCAGATAGGTAAACAGAGTAGATACAGAGAGAAGGGGATAGAGAAAGAAAAGTGTGACATAGAGAAGAAGAGGAAGAGAAAGAAAAATTGAGAGAAAAAAGAAGAAAGAAAATGAATAGATAACGCGAGAGAGGGTGAGGAAAAGACTTAAAGAGAAATAGAAAGAACGACAGACAAATAATAGTGAGAGAAGGCGAAACATAAAAGGAGAGGGACAAATAGGAGAGAGAGTGGCAAGGAGAGTGAGAGAAATAAAGGGTAGGGGTGATACTAAGAGGAATAAAAGACAAAAAAAGCAGTGATAAGCTGTAGGAAAGAAAAAGAGAAAGACAATCACGTTTGTCTTTATTTCTGAAATGAGGTATTATGTACACTATTTACATTGTTCGGAATATCGTCCTCATCTTTGTTGTAATATTTATCACAAATTTTCGGCCGTTGTACGCTCCGGCCTTCTTCAGGTGGTTGGAATGTCTAACTGAACCCTTTATTTCACTCACTGGAGTAGACTGTTCTAGTTGCACGTGCCATATCTAATGGATGTCAGTTATCAGTTATCTCCTGTTAATTCCCCTCTCCAAGTTCTTCACCGCCTTAACCAGGTATTGAACTCACACTCCTGTCCTGTCATTGGATCTAACTAACGTCTTTATTCAATGTGTCATGTGATCTCACGGAACGTACAACGGCCGAAACGTTGTGATGAATATGTCAACAAAGATGTGGACGATAGTCCGAACAATGTAAATAGTGTACAATCAGATGTAAACTATGAAAACATGCGCGCGAACGCGCGCGCGCGAGAGAGAGAGAGGGAGAGAGAGCAAGAAAGAAAGACAAAATGAAGGAGAGATAAAGAGAGAATGAGAGAGGTATGAAGAAGGAGAGAGTGACAAAGAAAAGGAGAGCTACAAAAGTGAGAGACTAAGAGAAACAATATGAAGGTGGTAGAAAAGAAAATGAGAAAGAAGCAAATAAAAGGGAAGAGAGAGAGAGAAAGAACGACTTAGAGAAATGGCGAGACAAAGAGGTGAAGAGAGAAACAGTGGGAAAGAGAAATATAAAGACAAGCAGACCTAAACTGCGGGAGGGAATGAGAGAGAGAGAAAGCAAAATGGAAAGGCAAAATGAAAACGAGACACAAGCAGAATGACAAAGACAGGAAGTAGGAGAGAAAGACAAAGAAAAGGAGAGATGCAGAAAGAGAGAGTGCTAAAGAAAGGGTGAGAAACAAACAGATTGGACGAAAAAAGAGAAGGAAGGTGGTAGAAAATAGAATTAGAAAGAAGCAGAGAAATGGAGAGAGAGAAAGAGAAACCAAGAGAAACTGAGAGACAAAGAGTAGGGCAGAGAAACAGGAGGAAAGATAAAGGTAAGCAGATGCAAACTGTGTGTGTGTTTGTGTGTGTGTGAGAGAGAGAGAGAGAAGGGGGAAACAAATAGAAGGGCAGAAAAATAGGGAAAGACACAGTGAAAGAGATAAAGGGAATGAGAGAGACAGGAAGGAGAGTGACAAAGAAATGTTGAGAGACAAAGAGATTGGAGAAAGAAAGAGAAGGAAGATGGTAGAAAAGAGAATCAGAAAGAAGCAGAGAAAAGTAGGGGAGAGAGAGATACAGTAGGAAAGAGAAAGTTGAAGATACGCAGAGGAGAGAAATAAGGAGAATGAGAGAGACAGGAAGAAGGAGAGTGACAAAGAAAAGGCGCGAGACAAAGAAATTGGAAAGAAAAACAGAAGGTGAGTAAAAAGAGAAGAGGAAAGAACGCGGGGAAAAGGAGAAAGATGCAACAAAAGAAACGGAGAAGAAAAGAGAACGAGAGAGAGACATACAGAAAAGGAGAGAGGAAGAAAAGAAGTAAGGTAGAACCAAAAAACGGAGTTACACAAATAAGAGAGAAAGCAAGAGAAAAAGTCGGAGAATATTGTTAGGCATCACTTCACTGTGAATTATTCATTATTCTAATTGAGTATTTTTCGAAATAAAAAATTCACGACAGGAATACATCTCGCTTGACCTTAATTTTGACATGTGGAATTCTTTTATGCAAACAGAGTCATACATAAATATTGATCAATATGATTAATCGGACTAAATCTTTTACAAAGGCCAACAATATAACAATAGGTACGTAAACCCGCACCGGACTACACCGAAGTAAAGGTGCTAGTCTGACGAAAATAACGTAGGCCAAAGGAAAATGTTTGAAACTAACGCCTGATTTTGACAAGACAGTCAAACTAATGGAAACTTTCTTTAAAAAGAAATATGAAGATCTTAGAAAACATTTCACAAAGTCACAGCTGTCAAGCATTGAACTTTTGCAAGAGATTAATTTTAACAACAAAAGCAAAAATTAAAAAAAAAACAAGTCTTAAAAAACAAAACAAAGGTCTCTGGATGTCATTGATCAATGATTTGGAAGGTTTTAAGAAAATGATTGAGCGAACATTTAAGTTACACATTTGCTTGACAGGAAATCGAAATGTGCAAATTTGAAATCGATAAAATGCATTTTAATTATCGCGTAAGAATTTTAGTGGGCGAGTCGCACTCTGATTCTTTGATCGATCTCCAATTGATTTTCCTTTTTTGATTTTTGACTTTGCTTGTAATTCTCGATCAAAAGTAAAAAAAATGATCGAAAACCACGACAGAAAATTTTAACCCTAGTTTCCGTAAATCACCTATATACATAATATATATATATATATATATATATATATATATATATATATATATATATATGAAGAAATATAGTCATAAGGTGTGCTATATTTATGGAATAAAGTGTTCAATATCAGAGATAGAGCGTGTGTAAATATAAAAGTGAACATAGAAGTCAACACTTAGAGGCGACAGTCTGTTTCATGCTATATGCAATCGTCAGGCCTGAAGATTGCATATAGCATGAAACAGACTGTCGCCTCTAAGTGTTGACTTCTATGTTCACTTTTATATTTATATATATATATATATATATATATATATATATATATATATATATATATATATATATAAAGACTCACATAGATAGATAGATAGATAGATAGATAGATAGAATGCCCTATAGATAGATTTGAAAGAACTTGGATAAATATATATATATATATATATATATATATATATATATATATATATATATATATACAGACTCACATAGATAGATAGATAGATAGATAGATAGATAGATATGAAAGAACTTGGATATATATATATATGGGGGTGGGGTTGTTTGGTTGGGTGTTTGTGTGTGAGTGGAGAGAGAGAAAGAGATAGATAGATAGATAGATAGATAGATAGATAGATAGATATGAGAATAGAAAGATATGGACAGACTGGGACAGATACACACACACACACACACACACACGCGCACACACACACATATATATATATATATATATCATTTAAACGCAGATGAAAAATAAAAATGGGTAGCTACACATAGTTTTTGGCTTACTAGTTGCACCCTTGATGATGATCTCACAAAGATATGATGGAAAGTATTTGGGAAATAAATGTGATTCTCATTGTTACAATAGATTTATTGTCTTATTCAATTGTAATATGAGGCAAAATATTCGTGAATATGAAAGGATTATGATAAAAATAAGCAGACATAATGCTTCTCCTTATTCAATCAGACATGCCTAAAAGAGAAGTTGCCGCCTAAATGCACAGTCATACAGACACATACACGCACGCGCACACACACACCACGCACACACACACACACACACACACACACACACACATATATATATATATATATATATATATATATATATATATACATATATATATGTCGATGAAGAGATAAATATGAGCTGACATGAGCTGAATGATATAGATAGATAGATACATAGTTAAGAGCAGACTGAGATAGATAAACTGATAGATATGAAAAGACATATATATATATATATATATATATATATATATATATATACTGAAACGAGATGTGACAGAAAATCAAGTCGTACACTCGGCTCAAAGTTTAAATTTTACTCAGTTCCCGCAACCGCCGTATTGGGCACTTTGCATTGTCTATTTTTCTCAGCCTTGTCTTCATCCGCAGACAGAGTTACGACTGATTAGCACTCATGTGGAAGACACAGAACTTTAAAAAATTGTTTCATGTTACCGTGATCCTATTTATGTAGGATAACTGATCCTATACCGTATGATCATCTGAAACCAGTACGATTTCTTCTTTTGGATTGTAGTGCGCTGATATTTCTGACGTTAGTATTTGGTTTATTTATGCTGACACTTATAAGGTCCATTTCCACTTTACGCCTTTTCTACGCATGTTATTCAATGGGGCTCTCAAATTCTGCATATTAGGTCTACACATTCGATATTAGCGATGATTTGTCCTAGGTACTGGATTTTACGCCAAAATAATACGCACTTTACCACACTAAGTTTTGTTCTCGTATTATTTTTCTAAACCTCTTTTCACCTGTCCGATATGTTGTTCCTTAGATACACTTTTAATTAATACACCATCCAGGTAAGCAGGTGCTAAATTGCAATCTGTATGCATAGTATCCCTCGATTGTTGAAATATAGCTGGAAACATTTTTATCCCAAAAGAAATTGGCTGAACTCATTTAAGCCCTTGTGTGTATTTATAGTTTTTAACTCTGAACATTATTCTTCAATCTGTATTTGCTAATAAACTTAAGAAAGATCAAGTTTCGAAAAAAAAATTACCGACGTTTAATTTCGCAAAGATTTCCTCTGGGCTTGATAATGGTTAGTTATGGAGTTCTAAACATTTGTTTAACCCTGTCTAAAAATCAGCACAAACACGAATTTTATTATTATTATTGCTTTTATTTTCTTTGCTTTCTGGCGTTTACACATTTCTTTCCGGGTTCCACCCAGGGACCTAAGGTTAGATATGGCATCATGACACTTTTCACTGACAAAAAAAATAAATAAATAAATAAATAAAATAAAATAAAAATTACATAGATAAAGCCCTTCGTAAAGTGTGGGCTGTACTTGTCAGAACAATTTTTTGTGTCTCCTTGAGGCATGGGCTTCCAGGAATCCCTGCAATTAGTATACTGCAATCTTTTCCAACCAGTCCTAGGGCTTCAACTACAACAGGGATTGTTGATGTTCCCATATGCCACATTTTCGAGATTTCTATTTCAAGGTCCTTGTATTTTGACAGCTTATTATTATTATTATTATTATTATTATTATTATTATTATTATTATTATTATATTTTTGCTTTACATACACTGCTGGTGCTGCCCATTTTGAATGTCCAGTCCCTTCAATGACACCTATTTTTCAAGTCTGTTTAATATTTCGTTGACTTTTCCCAGTGCTGTGAATGGTAAGCTATGTTTCGGTTTAAACAGTGGGATCGACCATT
Organism: Acanthosepion lycidas; assembly: GCA_963932145.1. Lineage (NCBI taxonomy): Eukaryota > Metazoa > Mollusca > Cephalopoda > Sepiida > Sepiidae > Acanthosepion > Acanthosepion lycidas. The sequence goes on along the minus strand of OZ010593.1, from coordinate 35,213,162 downwards.
TTTTTTCACTTGAAATATCGCTTTATTTTTGTGACACGGACCCAACTCATCCAACAGGAAATCCGGAAAACATTTTTTAAATTCTTCCTTTAAATTTCTACACTATTTTTTTTTTAACTGGAAGCTATATCATTTACAATTGGGTATTGACTTCAAGCGATGCCATGTCATTACTGCATTGTCTACGTGCAATAGCTCAAGATCCCAAGCTACAACATTGATGACCCTTGATGCTGCTGAAAGAAGGTTTGCCCTTCATTTGACAGCTCTTGTTTTAGCCACCATCCTCGACAGAAAAGAACTGGTAGAGGAACATGCTTTCGCTGATGAACCAATCATGCGGTAGTTAATACTATATTATATGGTGTCAGTCGCAATTGTAGAGTGACCGGACATGCAAAATATTAGGCAACAATTTGCATAAACATAAATAATCTAAAAAAATGTGTTGTTTCTGCGGTAAGGTACTCTTGACATTTCATGAACCGTACAAGAGCTTAACTGCGAATCCTGAAACCAAAAACCCCCAAATCTAATGATAGGGCATAAGTCGGTCTACTTGAGTGATAGGGCAGTCGACAGGGTAAGTGTTAAAAGAAAAGAATGGAGGTCTAGTGAGAAACAATCAAGAGAGATGGAGAGTACACAAAGCCGGAAAAAAATACATCGTAACTGCAGCCTAAACTGTACGACAGCGAATAGGAGAATGCGCGTGGCCATGGGAAGTACAAAGACTGTATCATAAATGAAAAAAACAATTCTAGACGTACTTGAAAGACGTTGATGTAGATTTATATATCTACATATGCATTTGACTTTATTTGAGGAAATATAAAAAGAGAAACTTATCGCTAATACAAACACAAATGAACTCCAGAAAAACAAACTATAAGTACAGGATATAGGATTAATACTTAGTCAGTGAATATAAATTGAGTGCCAAGAAAGGGGAAACAGTTAAACATATAATCAGCGACCAGACTTCTTGAATAAGCTTAACTGGATGAGAAATATAATCCGCTGGGAATTACCAAACGATTTCAATAAACAGACCATTGATATATTTACAATAGGGAGAGTTTCTCTGAAAAATGTAATATAAAATATTTGAGGACTTTATGTTTAAAATGAATCAATTCTGTTTAGAAGACTGGGTTAGCTTGGAGGAAAATATAAAATATATTATAGCTCTTGCTAGAAAACTGGGGAAGTTGAGGAAAATTACGATGACAACTCGTCGTTATTAGGGCATTGTGAACTGTCTGGAAAACATACGAATAAAAGTGGGAAAAAGGGAAATTATAGAAAAGTCTGGAACATTCCTATGACGTCATTAATGAAAGCAGTAAAGATACTGAGAAGAATTTTAGAACACTGAGATATAATATCACTTAATCTCTGGTGTAAAGCACCAATTACTATATCTGTAAAAAACACTTTTTGCGTGTGAATAATGATAATATTAGTAAAATATAGTAGCATTATCTTTATCTATAAAAGGCAGGATGTGTGTGTGTGTGTGTAACGAATGCACAGCCGCAATTTTCGACGGATTTCCACCAAAATTTACATACTTATACTCCAAGTTAGCGGAAATGCCAAGACCGACTTTGCATTTCCCAACTCCCATCAATAGTAGAAATAATCTATTTTTTCATGCTTCTACGGGAGTTTTCATGTAGTTTGCAGCCATGTTCTACTGACACTTTACTCCAATTGGCTCATTCACTTGCTTAAACTCAACGTTGATTATGATTCCGCAGAACTGGGTTGAGTGTGAAAAAGTATTTGTTGTTAACATTCTTTTTTCATTCGGTTTTTCCAGTTACGAATCCTTTTTTTAAAGCTGATCGTTTTGTGTTCATTTTGTTTAGTTCTTTTTTTGTAATAGATTTAATGTTTAGTATAGAGCTTAGAAAAATTCGCAGTGGGATATAGACAAGAAGTAAGGCATGTAGCAACATCAGCACGGCAAAGTGCACCCCTTTAAAGGCAAGGAAGGGCAAAAATATTTTAAGTCAACTGATATCGATTGCTGTATGAGTCGTACGATTTTTGAATCAAGCCCGGGCAACGCCAGGCCATGCTGTTAGTCATATGATAATAATTATACGTATGCAGACTCCGTTAGTGTTGAATGGCAGTCTTTCTATTAGAACAGCATGTCTATTAGGTTTCTAATTTCAAACCTTAAGGGATCCAGTTGTAGACTGGATCCCTTAAGCAACTTGATGACGATCCTTCAAGTAGCCAACGGCCTCGTCTTATGAAGACGGCGGTTGAAGAGAGGCTTGGTAGCCAGCTGACAATTAATGAGCAGAAGATTCAGGACCCACCAACGTCACATTTTTCCTAATGATAATGATGAACATCTGGGTGTGCGGGTGATGTAATGGATAAAGGCTCGTAATGAGAAATCAAAGAACCTAGTTCGAATCCCAGTAGGGCTCATTACATTCAATTACGCGTAAATACCCACGAGAAATGCACGAATCAATCTCTCTTCATTCCAGCTATCAGTTAAATAAAATGACAGACATGGTTGGCTGCCAGGCCATTTCTGAATTCAGTAACCGTCTAACAATGAGGATGTGAAGAAGCTATGTGAATAATAATAATAATAATAATAATAATAATAATAATAAAAAGACCACAAAAAGTGCCTCCTTATTGATATGGCAGTCCCTGCTGACTGCAATGTATCTTTGAAGATATTCAAAAAACTGTCAAAATACAAGGACCTTGAAATAGAAATCTCGAAAATGTGGCATATGGGAACATCAACAATCCCTGTTGTAGTTGGAAGCCTAGGATTGGTTGGAAAATATTGCAGTAGACTAATTGAAGGGATTCCTGGAAGCCCATGCCTCAAGGAGATACAAAAAATTGTTCTGACAAATACAGCCCACACTTTACGAAGGGCTTTATCTATGTAATATATATATATATATATATATATATATATATATATATATATATATATATATATATATATATATTGTCAGTGGAGAGTGTCATGATGCCATTTCTAACCTTAGGTCTCTGGGCGGGACCCGGAAATAAATGTGTAAACGCCAGAAATGAAAGATGATGATGATAATAATAATAATAATTATTATATCGCATATATTTGTCTATATAGCATGTGACTGTTGTCCGACTGTGGGTATGATGGGTATATTGGCTTTCCTATATTTTTACTTCATCCTCACTATTTTAGTCGGCTGCTGTCTCACCTAATAATAACAATAACTAGACCATCCATAAACCCGTTAGGTTCTTTTTATAAGCAGATCATAATACAAAATAGCACGGTAACAGTATTCTCAATTTCATTATTAATATCATATATTTTAATTTGTATTTGCAATACTAGTTATTGTAATAATTATTATTACTCACATTATACAATGTTACTTTGATCATGCGCAATAATAAATTAATAAATGGAAACATTTTCAGAATTTGTGAAAAGATTCGTTGCTTTACATTATTTTCTTAATGAAATTCAGCTAGGAATTCGATGATAGACTTTAAATTATCAAACAACAGACTTTCAGAATGAACCATAAATTAATAATACAAGAATGATATAGGAGGTCTCTCGTTCTTCCTGGATTATAACCTAGCTTTAATTTGAAACATCCCATTAATGCAAACATTATTCGCTAGGAAAAGGGTTCCAGTTTTTTTAGAATTGAATTGCAAACTGATATCACTCTAAAAGAAATTCCATTCAAGTAATATTATCTCCGGAGTAACAATTTATGCCAATTCTAGTGTTTACCACATTAGAAATTCTCAAATGTGAAGGCCATTGCAAAAGAAAAACAACAAAAAGCAAACAAACAACAATTAGGGAAATACGTATTTATTGAAATCACACAAATTATGGTTGCTTCCTTTGGTTTAAATTTTCATCTTTTTCTGCTTAGTTTTTTTTTCAAAAGAATAATATTTTTGATTGTATATACTTGTTTGATCCTGACATTTATTTAAAAATATGTAAAAGCGGCAAACCAACGTTAATCCATTTATTTATTTAACCTCATGTCAAATGACACAATTTTGCAACTATGAAGATTATTTTACGACACAACCACGTAGCATCTCCACCTAACAAGTAATTGCCAAACATCCAAGATATTTGTAAAGTAAAAAGTTTTCATGTTACTACATATGATGAAACTCTCGACCATATTTCAGGATGTCCGGATCTAGCAAAAAACAAAAAATATATATCCACAGAGATAACAAGGTAGCAACGTATGTTTACTGGAAGATATGCAAGAAGCACAAAATCGAAACCACTGAGAGAAGGCATGAACACAAACCAGACAGTTACTCAAAATAATGATGTAACTATCGTCTGCGATACCCTCATCTATAGAATGAAGGATTAGCAACAACTTATCTGACACAGAATTGTTTGATAAATATAGCGGTGTTTATAACCCTGCTTTAAAAATAGTGGCTACAAGTACGCTGAAATCAAGTATAGAAAATCTGATTTATATTGATCTAAGGAAAACAAATACAAATAGGAAAACCATTCGTTACACACCTCGATTTAACCACTTGGTCAGTACTAAGTTAGGCCAGAAATTCCTCCATTTAATTGATAAACGTTTCCCTGAAAGTAACCATCTTAGTAAAATATTTAACAGAAACACACTAAAAATAAGTTATAGCTGCACTGATAATCTTGGTAAGATTACAAAGAAATAAAATAATAAAATTTTAAACCAGTTAAAAAATTCCAAGATAAATACATTTGCAGTAATTCTAACGAATTCCCATTACGAAACATGTTTAACAAACTCTCTTGTTTATCTAAGTACTATTTCTACCCTAGTGAATTCGACTGTTGTAAAATTTTATATTGTTAGTACTAAGAACTCTTTTAAGACTTGGTGGTAATAACATATCTTATCCTTTACCAATAACACTTATAAAAAATACTACACGTCTTTCTAAATATTTTGGAATTTAAATGAAGCTAATAAAACCCCTAAGGTAAAATGGGAATTTAAAAAAAAGAAGCTAGAACATGTAGATCTTTAAAGGAAACCTGTTTTATGTTTGCATGAAAAATTGGAAATCATCAGCTTTTCTGCAACATGCCAATTCAAACTGACAGGGAAATAAATGCCAACAGATCTGATATTATCGTAAAAGACAAGAAATTCTGATAAAACCTTTTTCTGATAAAAATGTTTCTAATAAAAACTTATTAAATCAAAGAAGTGAACTGACTGTAAAGTGTAGGCATAGGCTGCCTTTAACCTTACACTATGTTTAAACGTTGAATCTGATAATAGCTTTTTCTTACATAAATAATCAGTAGATGGACTGCGCTGCACATTATATAGATTTCTATTCTATTTGAAAGATTCATTTTGATTTAATATAGCTCTGTATTGATGTTTAGTTAGTATTATTAACATTTTATATGGATATGCAGGTGTTTAGTTAGTATTATTAACATTTTATATGGATATGCAGGTGTTTAGTTAGTATTATTAACATATTATATGGATGCGCTTTACTTAACAGTTGCATATTAATTTGCCAAAGAAGTTTTGTATTTATCTTCTTTTTTTTCCAAACGGTTAAGTTATTTACCATTTCTTAGAGGAGCATTTTATTTATCAACTAGAAAATTAATGTAGGTAACTGATGAAGCATATAACTAGTTAGCATTATTAACTTCGTACAAATTATATTAGTTAAATGACCTACACACCTCTTTCGCTTTTACTTAGGAAAGTTGAACGCCATACTTCTATACATCTTACGAAATAAGGTAACCATTTGTATGTGTCCATAATGAAATTGTCTTGGATTTATATGCAGACAGGTTTGTGTCATGACCTATATAAAAAAAATCGCTGAGTTTTAATCTAGCGTAATTCATATTCGATTAGTTAATCACGGTAAAGAAAACGAGTCTGTTTTTAATTCTGTTTTATTTTTCTCGAGAAAAAAGAGGAAACGTTCTGTTTAAAATTAAAATAATTCTTCACTCGCTCGTAGTTTACTATTGACAGAGGAGTTACATTTGTATTGCTGAAATATAATTGTGTAGCGATTTTTAACATGAATTTCCACTGGTTATTATCTTGCTTTCTTGTTTCGTAAATTCCATTCATCACAGTCTTTTTTTGACTTGACTTATATCGGTTTTCACCCTGGTCGGTTTGAACCGGCTTCCTCCCGAGCAAGTACAGCATCAGGGACCATTGCTGTCCACGCTCGTCGATCCTGAGCCAGGTCACACAAAATGGCGAGTCAATCGCGATTCCATCGTCGAAGATCAACTACTTGTGGACCCGATAGTACTGCTTGGTCATCCTTAATTGAGCGGACATCCTAGCATTATTCGTATTCTTGTTAGTTGTATCGATCATAAAAGAAGGTTCATTGGGATTTGATTAAGGGAAAGGTTCCAAGTCCTACCCGAAGGAAAGGGAAAATAACGCCCTGTTTACCGCAGATTTTCCCCAGACGCATTGAAAGTGCAACCCGAGGCCACCGGTTGCCGGAACAGACACTTTCTGGATTTTCACCAGAGCCCCTTTAGCCGTGTTGCGGCCCTAATACCACTGGGTGCCAGACCAATCCGCCTTGGGTGGCCCTACCAGGAACCGGAGTTCCCGACGGCATAGCCCTTGCACTACCACGTTGCCACCGCCCTACCACTTTAAGGAGGGGTTGGACTTTTAGGGTGGACAGTCTTTTTATCTCATTATCTTACTGGTTTGTTTTAACTTTCTTTCTACTTAGTAACCCTGTGTATTTTTCTCAGTCTGAAAGCGTAAAAGACTCAAATTAAATTTAATTGTTGCCCTACAAGCAGAAAAGCAGACACACACACACACACACACACACACACAAACACACACACATATATATGTATATATATGTCATGGGCTGCGGTACGATTTTCGCTTCCAGTGGCTCGTATGCACGAGTTTATCATTGCTTAGAAATCTTCCTTGCAAACAAAACAGACTATCATTGTTGCTATGTCCGTGTATTGTTTAATTTATTGTAATGTACTTGTCATCTCCGATGATTGCGTATGTAAGACGAAAGCTTAGATTGGATTAAAAAAAAAAAACATGTATCAATATGGTGATTTTCTTTCGTCTTTCAATGATAATGTTATTAAGCTTATCAGGCGATATGAAAGGAATTTGCTTAAAATAAATAGACAAAACTTTCCTATATCATTTAATGAAACAGGCAATAATAAAAAAATGCTGCGCAAATACACACACACACACACACTATATATATATATATATATATATATATATATATATATATATATATATATATATATATATAAAGGGATTTGCATTTTTATATTTAGTAACTTGTAATTAATCAATGTTTACAATGTTGCTCTTCTTTCTATTAACAACCCAAGTTCATAGGATTTCAAATATCTTATGTGTGTTGTTTTTTTTTTTTTTGTTTTTTTTTTTTTGTTTTTCACTTTTTGACATAATGATTAGAATTTACTTAACCTCTCTTAAATATGTGGCATGGAAGTCCAATTCAAAGTTAAAGTGTGTAGGAAGTTTCTTTCGTTTATTTTACAATAGGCGTCATTCAAATACATACAAGTGGATAAGTGAGTGCTCGACATATTAAAATTAATCAAGTGATTAATTAATTTAATTATAATGCCAAGCAGAAACGAATTAATGACTTTTCATTGATGCATATATCATCGACACAAATGATTCACTTTTGTATCTCAGTATAATATTAACCCTTTCACCGACGCATGCGACTTTTTTCAATGTAGCATCAATATACTAGCAAATAAGTGATTAATGTTCTTTTGAAAACAATTAATAGCTGTCACTAATTTTCTGTTATTCGCAATGCAGTCTTGTTTCTGGCAGCTCTAAACTCTATTGGCTCTATTGACAACATATCTTCATCTAAGCAGATTACATTTGTTTCTCTCCGGTAAATGATATGGAAAGTGGGCTAAGGAATTTTGACACTCACAGCACTTTTTGAAGGCAAAAGGTGGAGCGGAAAAAAGTAAAGAACTCCCTTAATCTTGTGTAAATATGTCGTAGAATCGGAAATGGATGAGTAGAAAAATAGCACACATTACGAAGAGTAACACAGTATGTGAAACTGTGAAGAGCTATGATTACCTATATCCTGAAGGGACACGGTACGAATAATAATAATAATAATAATAATAATAATAATAAGAAGAAGAAGAAGAAGAAGAAGAAGAAGAAGAAGAAGAAGAAGAAGAAGAAGAAAAATGGTAATTGGAACTCTTTAACATTCTGTAAGCTTCATCGGCCTTTCCCTCAATGCTAAACTTTCTTATGATACTTCCTGCAGATTTATCATAAATCTCCTTGACTTGAATATTTTTCGGGTCGCTTTTAATGGGATACCACTAGATTTTGATATTTATTAATATTTGTGGCCAACATTTATTATTGCAGAATGCGAAAAAGCATAGTCCTGCCGAATAAACGCTTCAAATTAAAATATTTTTAACCTTTATCACTCAAGACACGTAGAATAACTAATAAAAATATATTACATTTTTATTACCATCGTCTTCAACTTTGCAGGCTTCTATCATTTCACTGCTTAGAATACTAACCCAAAATGCCAATACATCCTGTATTTCGTGCTGCTTTCAGGTTTATATTGTAGCACGTATCGTTCCTATACAAGTAGAGAGTAGAGAAATATTCTTCTAGCAAGAAACTCAAATAGCAAAGTCTCCTCTTTTGGCGTAGAAAACCTAAGGATAAATCTACAAGGTCTGTGTTTAAACTGGCACAATGGTAAGGATTTTATCATTTCGACCATGTAACGTAGTTGTTACCGATACGGGATGTGAGCTTGCCGTGCCGAGTTCAAATCCTGCTAGAACCTACTTCATTCACTAATGCTATGGTTCAGTAATAAAATAAGCAGTTTTTGAATATAAATACTCATAAATCTAAATATCCTCAACTTTTGAGGCATATGGTCCTCTCGTTAAAAAAAAATGTTTATGAAGTATTCCTGATTATCATTATTCTTCTTGTAGACTTATACATAAAGTCCAGTATGAATCTGCATAATAAGTAATAAAAACTAAAACAAAAAGATTTGCTGCCAGAAAATATCAGCAACATAATTTTAAATTGTAATTCCTGAAACATTCGTGTCTAGATTTAATATCTGTCTATATTTCTGAGATTGTATTGTAAGTGTTTACACTATTTATATTGTTCAGACTGTTGTCCTCATCTTTATTGTTATATTGACGAATTTTCGGCCGTTGTACGCTCCGGCCTTCTTCAGGTGATATACGTCACTAGATTACATCAACCAAGGACACATGACCCAGTGTATAAAAGCGTTGGTAATCCAGGGACTTGAAGAAAAGCGTTATGAGTTCGGTACCTGGACACAGCAGAGGTGACAAAAAAACTGGAGAATTGAGTTACTAAAGACAAATAACTGAAACTAAGATATCCAGAAAAGGCATGGCATGTGGAACTAGAACAATCTTCCTATTTGGAACGAATAACGTTTCGAATTTCGGACGTATATCACACGAAGAAGGCCAGAGAGTACAACGTCTGAAACGTCATGAATATGGCAATAAAGATGAGGATAATAGTCTGAACAATGTAAATATTGTATGTTTCGTAAAATTCATGTTTACTGGAGTGTCAGTGGTTTTGCTTTGTCAGGTAATCTATCAAATATCAGTATTTTTGTATACTTGTAAAATCAACGCTTCGTACAAATTCTAAAGTTTTATCTTATTCACTGAATTCTTTTATATCTACTAATCGATTTCCGAGAATGTCGTGTGGCTTAATGCGTATTTCGTCCGTCGACTACATTTCACCTTGCCTTGATGTCTCCTAAATGGTATTTGATAACTGTTTTCCTGAATAAATCAACCAAAAACTAGCCCAGCCATCATCAATTATATCTGATACAGCTCTTCATTCTTCACTAAATTGAAAGATTCTTTTTTTTGATGTTAACTTCAAAGGAATACTGTCGTTTTCTATCGGCACTCCCACAACTAGAAGAAACATCACCTTCCAGGACCAGCAACTGTTGTAAAACTGATTATCATCTCTCAGCTGAGTCTCTGTCTTTGGGCAGAGTAGAGCTCAGTTGTGGTTCTGTCTGCGGAGAGAGACACAAATGAGGAAAATAAAAACAGTGAGATGCCCGGTCCCGGGGAAACAGCTGCTCGTGGTTTCACCCATCCCCTCAAAAAATTGCACTATAGATGGTGGAATGGTAGTTATACTGATCCTAGTGCAAACGATGATTGCAGGAGTTCTACAATTTTTGTCCTTAGCCCGGGTGTACACGCTTGAGTTCTCCACATTAAACTGTCACATCTCGTCTCAGTGGGGAGGCAGGTGTAAATAGCTATTCCACTGCCCAGATTGCTAGGATCAAAGTGATTGTATTTGTTCCAGCACGAGCAGTATCATCATCATAATCACCGGCCACCGCTCCAACCAGACATCTCTAGCAGGTGTCCTGCTCCAGCCATCAGCAGCTCCACTTCCAGCTTCAGCCACCCATCCTTGCTAGCCGCAACGATATGCGATAAACTGACCTTAACAGGACAACAAAACTGTCCTTCTTTTCTCACCCTCTACATTCATATATATATATATATATATATATATATATATATATATGCTTACTGCACTGTAAAGTTTGTATTTTTTTGTTCATTTTAACGAAAAACTTTTTGTTTTAAGCAATCCACCCCAAACAATGCGGATGTGCCACTAGTAAGTAAGGGAAAAGACTGGCTATAGGAGGTGAGGAAAGGACAAAAAGAAGAATGGAGGGGTGTAAAAAGAAGAACGGGCGTCAAGGCAACAGAAGATGTCGATTGATATCACATTTAAATTTTTAAACGTTATAGTTGTCAGGTGAGCAAGTAACCGGAAGGGAGTTCCTCAGTCGGGAAGTATGAAAGAAGAAACTGTTGGAGTAGAAGAGGCGATAACATTTAACTGTTTCGACTGTAAAAGAGTGGGACCGAGATGTCAACCTAGTAGCACGGTTTATAGTCATGCAGTCACGGCACCAGTGAAAATAGCTTGTCAGAGCGGATGCCATGAAAATATTTATAAAAAACAGAGAGAAGCCACATTACGTTTGTGTGAATGTGACTAGGGTCGAGACCCCAAGTCAGGACCGATCACATTGCATATCCATCTTTGGATTTTGTCGAGAACCTCGAGGTGAACAACGAGGTCACCAGACCATATATGGCAACAGTAGTCCATGCATGAACGAATGGTGGATTTGGAGATATGAAGGATGGACTCAGAAGAGAAAAAGCTTCTGGCGTGACACAGAGAGACAACTTACCTTGCGGAAGATGCAGCTGTTTATTCAGTGTAAATGTTCCACCTCAGGTCAGTGAAAAACAGGAGACCAAGAAGTCGCAGTTAGACGCTCTCTTGGAGTTGAGCATCAACCACGCTGATAAGAGGCAGGGACGACGTTTCTCTCTGGTGAGTAAATGACAGCAGTTTCGTTTTAAAAATTAAAATTCTCAAGCTATTTGCTGACCCAGTCAACCAGTCGATTTCGATATCAACGACAAGGTCAACTTTGTCAGCAATGCCGAAATTACAATTGAGACAGGAGTAAATAGTTGTTTATTGGCAATATATATATATTAGTCAAGTCTTCGTTTTGTTTGCTTGTTTTCCGACATCCAGCATTTGTTTGCGGGCCAATATACCGCGCCTGCAACACTATTTTTTTGCTTTCATATGTTTGGCCAGCGTGTTTAACCCATTAATGCGCACAGAATGTGCCCGACGGGTATGCCTAATTTTTTCCGTACGAAATCGTAATTTAAACCGCATTTTTATGAAACTTTAATTAATATTGGGTTGTTTTATTAACATATGAGTAATACCGGATAATTTTAGAAACCTATAATTAATACTGGATATATATTTAAATCTTCATAATTGATATCGTTGGATATTAATGGGCTAATATTATGTATTTTTACTCCCTGCTTCTTCAATAATAAATCTAAAGTCACTATTTAAGTACATGACCCTAGTTTCAGGCCAATATTTTGGTAATCTAGCAGTGCTTCATAGTCTCCCACTTGGATACTCACTGAATATTGAACAATGGTTCTTTACCCGCTATACGCTCGTAACCATAACTTCTTCCTCTTATCATCATACCACTCATTCAGTATCACTCGGTGTTGAATGGCTTTTAGCCAGTGTATTAGGCGAACTTTACTAAAAAGAATTTTAAGTTGTTGGACAAACATAGCTCTAGTGGAACGTATTCTCTTTATAAATAGACATAGAATACGAATTGATTTTACATTGAAAATCTAAATATCTAGTTATAAATATCGAAATCGAATTATAGATTAAATCTTTTTTTCTTGACATTTAATCTATTATGGAATTAATAATCTTTAAATTGTTCACAGATGAAATGTATTATTAAAGTTATTATTCGTAATTAAATCGTTATTGTAAGTTTTGAAATGTACTAAGGTAAAATCACGTCACAAAACCTGACCAAAACATCAAATATCAAAACATATCTGAAAATCCATTCTTTTAGGGCCGAGTACTTTTCAGCACCTTCTTGTATATTCAACATTTTTAATTTAAAGAAAAACATTATATATTATTTTATGGAATGTATTTTTTTTAAATTTATTCTAAATTTTCTACTCCTAGAGTCGTGTCAAGACAAGAGTGGTTGTCGATCAGTAGGAAACAACAAATTAACAGCTTGATGTAAAAAGAAAAGAAAAACACTTTTAAGGAAGTAAAAATTGTTAAATCCGTCAAATAGAAAATTCAGACATGCTTAATTGAACGAAGACATGATTCAAAGTAAAAAAGAAAATCTACAAGTTCAACTAAAAAATCTATGACGATTCACTTGAATGTTAATGATAGAATTTGATAAGAAAAATCAAGAGACTTAAAAGAATTTCTCTTGAAATATGACAGAAATAATAGAATGTCTGCTTAAAAGGTTGTTTCCTGAAAATAATGATGTTTGCTTTCTAAAATGAGAACGTGAAAGCAAAAATACATTTTTCGATTAGAAAAACATTGTGTTTAAAAGATGCCTTAATGATTACCTTTTTTTTCGATCATGATTGACAAATATTTTCCTTTTGTGATTAAACACGAATCCACAATACTAAATTCGTTCAAAACTCAGTAATTTATATATTTATGAACTAAACGTTCTAGTATTTTAACTTTGTATTTTGGGACAAGTTTGAATAATAATAATAATAATAATAATAATAATAATAATAATAATAATAATAAAAAACAGTCTCTCGTAGTGTGAGCTTTTCATCATCCTTTTTACCTATATCTTGACTTCTGTAATGTTATCAAATAAAGTACATATGTATTAGGTTGGTGCAAAAATAATGTCATTTTCTCACATATTAACGTATGTGAGAAAACGACATATTTTTGCACCAACCTAATATCATCCGATACATTCTGCAGTTTTAGGCAAAAATAATGTTACTGATATTTCATTCTTTTCATTTTATGTTCCATGTCCTTTCTCCACAGCCCTCTATTACTTGCAACTCTCAACAAGTTCCTTCCCTCTGCGACCTCCCTCAGACCACATTCTGTCATCCACTTACCTAAGCCCGCTTGGTATGTCATGTGTTGTTTTCCCTTGTCTCTTTTTCTCTCTATTTGACCCGTGAGTAACACATTCTGCCTTACTCATTATGTGTCCTAGAATCTTCAGTTGCCTCTTTCTTATAAGATTACACGTTTAAATATCCTCATAATAATTTTAATCACTGCTTGGTAAAGCTTTTCTTTCAATGTTTTATTTATTTATTTATTTATTTTTTACCGTTGTCGCAATTATTATGATGAAATCTTTTCAGGCTATTTAAGTATACGACCCTAGTTCCAGGTCAATATTTTGGTAAGGTAGCCACGCTTCATTGTGGAAAAATTTCTCACGTGGATGCTCACCGAGCATTACAATCTACAAACTTGTCAAGTCTAGTGTAAGTCGTTCTTTTAGCTACCATTTCATGCACCATCTTAGACTGAGTGGTAACTATCTTCCTCTTATCATTACATCACATGCCCCATTCAGGCTATTTATGTCCATGACACTAGTTTTGGTGGAATAGTAGTCTTACATATAATGATTTATTTTTGCCATTTGATCCACTCACCTCATTCCTTCATTAATACATTTTTCTATTAATTTTTCAAATTACTATCTTCATCTTCACTCTTTCCATCACTATGTTACGAATGAGATGTTCTTTAGTTTACTTGGACTTATCTAAAATCCTGCGATGACGTTTCTTTATGATACTTTAAATTACTTGAATCATATTTTTGTAAAATATTCGGACTAATATTTTTACCATTGTTCTTTTGTTTTTGTTTTTGTTTACTGCATAAGTTTTGCATTGTTTTTCATAAGTGTTCTTGAGTTTTCATCTGAAAACAATTACATTTGGCAATTCAGAAACAGCCTTGGCATTATCCACGTTCACATGGTTCCTGTACTAATCAACAGGTTTTTCAAGATGTTAGACAATCTGTTTCGCCAGATCTACCCTTCCATTTAAGATGCTCGTGAATTTATGTCTAAATTGCTGGGATGAAGAATTATTATTATTTACATTCAGATTAAGATATGACTGGTAGAATCCTGAATTTGGTGATATAGTAATGATGAGGTGAAATTCTGGCCAAGTTGCACCGTCTTAGACTGAGTGGAAACAAGGCGACCAATAATTAAATTAAAAGTGGAACGAAAATACTCATTATTTTGGAACATTAAGACATATTTCGAAAGTCACAATTCATTTTCTCTAAATATATATTTTTTGAATGTAACGGTCTCAAGTCATATGGGAAAGGAAGAGATGCAGTAGTTTTTACAAAAGAGCTCGTAAAAATATATGGCAGGGCACGATCTTGGAGGAATAATAAGGAGAAAAACAGAAACACCAAGGCGATGAAGTTCTAGAGAACCCTGATCACTTATGTAAAGTCACACAAGAAAAAAAAGTAGAAATATCTGTCTGTCTGTCGCTATCTCTCTCTGTCTATCTATCTATCTATATATATATATATATATATATATATATATATATATATATAAATAAATAAGGGGAGACACGGTGGAGTAATGGATAGCGGCTTGGGGCTTGGATTGAGGAATCGCAGAGCCGAGTTCGAATTCCAGTCCTTGGGAAAGGTGTGAATCCTCTTCCTCTCCCTCCAGCTATGGATAAAATAGAATGGCCAGACTGGGTTCTAGAGCCTTGGATGGCAACTGGTCTAGGAGAAGGACAACTCTCAATTCAAAATATACAGAGTGTTGTTTGGGAACCTTGTGGCACTTAGTGCACCAGGTCTCTGAATTCGGCCCTTCAAAAAGTGTGGATGGTCCTGCACCAAACCTTCACCACTATAATCAATTTTCATGTGCTGTTGTCGGGCTGTCGGTTTCCTGGAAACTGATCTGCTTGCCCCTCATACGTCGAATTCGACAGGAGACGGGAGAGTCGACTATATATATATATATATATATATATATATATATATATATGTATGTATATATTTCCCTAAGATTTGTATTAATTTATTTACACATGCTTTATTAAATAAAACAGAGAATGAAAATTTTCTGAAATTTTTCATCTATTTTCACTCGTTTTTATACACCAGAACGAATGATGAAACTTCCCATAGTTGTTATTTCAATGACTTGTCATTCTTCTAAGCTATAAATCATTTGATATGACAGTAAATATTGGACAATCAACTCATAGATGAAGAAAAGACTGGAGGCAATCAAAATCTCATTCAACAGAATGAGAATACAATGGCTTGAACATATGAGCAAAGGCTAAGTTTTAGAGAGAACGGGAAAAAAATTACACTTATATTTAGCATAAAAAAGACAGCTGACATTTCTAGAGCACATAATGAGGAGAGAGGGCTTAAAAATTTGACACTCACATGATATAATGAAAGCAAGAGGGAAAGAGGAAATAAATAATAAGCTACCTAACGAACATGTGTAAATGGTTGGTAGATTAGGAAAGATAGCAAAACAAACTTTACTAAAAGCTACAAAGGACTGTGGAGAGCTATTATCTCCCACGTCATAAATGAATACGGCACATAGATGAAGAAGAAGAAGGAGGTCGAGGGGGAGGAGGAGCTTGTGTAACTAGTTGGAAGAAGAGCGATTATAAGAGATAGCGTAAAGACAAACTTTACAAAGAATTCTGAAGAACAGGAAATTGTGGAGAGCCATGATCGCCCACGTCCTGAAAGGACACATTAAATACAAGAACGAGCTTGTGTGAATGGCTGCCAGAAGAGTGATTTCGAGATAGAGCAATAAGACAAAATTTACTTAAAGAACAGGAAATTGTGGAGAGCCATGATCGCCCACGTCCTGAAAGGACACATTAAATACAAGAACGAGCTTGTGTGAATGGCTGCCAGAAGAGTGATTTCGAGATAAAGCAATAAGACAAAATTTACTTAAAGAACAGGAAATTGTGGAGAGCCATGATCGCCCACGTCCTGAAAGGACACATTAAATACAAGAACGAGCTTGTGTGAATGGCTGCCAGAAGAGTGATTTCGAGATAGAGCAATAAGACAAAATTTACTTAAAGAACAGGAAATTGTGGAGAGCCATGATAATCCAGTCTTAAAACGTTACGATATATAAATGAAGAGGGTCCTCCTCAGGATGAAAACATAGTTGATATTCATCAGGATATGGTCATATATTCTAACAGGCGGCCTATTGGTGTTTCTGTTAGAGAATTTATGTTTTAGGAATTTTAAGTGAGAAGACCTCACTGGAGAAATTAAGGAAATTATAGTGTCCTTTCTCAGGAATCGAAGATTTGGTTATTCCTTACCGATGAAAGTATTTATTGAAGTGGAAAGAAAAGTTATCCCCCATTGTCTCTTCATGGACTTTGGATAAAACGTAAAATATTCAAATCTTATCCGAGTTTTATTTGCCACCCGATGAAACGTCGACCTGCCTTTCAAACGTAGTGTTCTACATATATATATATATATATATATATATATATATATATATATATATATATATATATTATTATATATATTATTATATAATTGTTTGTTTCTTCTGCCTGATCTGATTACGTACATTAAAAACGTTGAAATAAATGCAGTTTACATCTATTGGATTTTTTTTTCGACTACTGCCATTTAAATCTATTAGTCGTTTTTTGACGTTCAAAAATACGTCCAAAAACGACATTAATACGTCATTATTTTTGCACCAACCTAATAGCAACATGTCTTACATACTGGAGACTTCATCATACTTCCTTAACTGTATAACTCTTTGGCCTATTCAAGTTTTAAAATCAATTTTAAAATAAATGGAGTAGATGATTAAGGAACAGATTCATGAATTTGGGGGGGAAAGTTTCAATCCCTGGGTTGGATAGTACAAACTCATTGTCAGTGGAAAAAAAGATTAGTAATATCAGAGCAATATGTAATATCCGTAAATATAGCAATCGGATCAAGAATTATTTACATTAAATAGAGGATTCAATTATATCTTCCTTGGAGATTACTCCTATAGACAGATACTTGAAGAAGGCCGGGGTGAATGTCAGCCGGCACGTCGTTGTATGAATAACAAAAATAAGACGATTGATTAAACTGAAAATAATGGGAGTCATGATAACATCTCATGATAGAAAACTTTCTATATTTTGATGTATATTTTGATGTATATTTTCTATGTCATCATTATAAAGAATCGATATATTTGTTCAAAACAGTTTACAATTAAATTTCTTAATTATTAAAATAATATAATTTTCTCCTCTTTAACTAATAATGACCTTGACCTTATAGGGACAGTACTTGGAGAGTATAAAGTGGATTAAGCAACTGATTTTTATAAATATATATAGTTGAAATCGAGAAATTTAATTTCTGAAATATTATAAGTAAATAACATAATAATCTAACTCGATTTGTTTTGTATAATAATATTTATTTATTTTTTTATCTATATTTATTGATTTTTATTTCAAAGAGTAAATATTTTATGATAAAATAAAGGAGATGCTTTTTCATGATCGAATAGGCACGAATGGAAAATCTGAATATTTGTGCTCTCTTTTGTAGACGCTAAATAAGTTAAAATAAAATAATAATTATTAATGAAAATAATACGCAAATAAAAGCAAAACGATGATTATTGATTGGAATCATTTTGTTGCCGTTTCTTTTTAACAGATTTTACATTCTGATCATTTTATGAATTCCTAAATGCAAACGAATACAACAACTACTTTGTAGTAAAACAAATTTTACAAGTTCAATTTAGAGATTATAATTCTTATTTTAAAATAAACCACGAATACGTTTTATTTAAAGCTTCTAAAACAGCTTAGCTTTTAAATGTATAAAAAGAAGAAAAGTATAATTTCTAATTTTAAATTTAGTCTGCTGTTTCTGGCATATGATGTCGGGGCAAAATGTATCAGTTCTGTTGCTATGGTAACAGAGTTAAAGTATGCCGACTGAAGGCGCTTGGGACAGATTGACCTTGAACGCTGGTGCGCATGCACACTATGTTTTAATGTTCTCACTCACTTCAGTTGTTGATAGCATTATTTGGAAGGAAAGTGTGTAGAGTGTTGTTGTCTTGCCACACCGCAGAGATTTCGTCAGTGACCATGGTTTGTGTAGCAGGTCAAGCGCAACATTCCCCAACTCCGCCAACCATCATATATCCCAGATCTCGCCCCCTTACGGCTCTTAAATAAATAAAATACCACTTAAAATGGCCAAGATTTCAAGTCATAGAGAGCGCATATTTTTGTTTAATAAGATTTCTCAAATATCCAGACCGGTAGAAGTAAATAAATATGCTGTTTAATAAATAATCGGAACGTCTACTCAAATAAGAGTAACCAATAAAATACGTTAAAAGTGATAAAAATCTGCCGGTTAATAAATAGAATTTCATTACTTCTTTAGAAAACCACTTTGATTAGGTTTCGATACGAAACTGTGCCAATATGAACAATTTAGAGGAATATATGACGAGAGGGATTTTGCAATTCAAACCATGCATCATCGGCAAAGCTTCTTCATAGTCGAGTCGGTTAAAAGGCTTCGGACCTAACGACGATTTCCCTCTGCTTAGGAAGACGCCGGTTCGAATTCTGCCAGAGTGCGCATAGTTTTCTTCACTATTTCTCGAATATTCTGGCCGGTAGATGAAAATAAATAAATATAGTGTTTAATAAACAGATTGTCTACTCAAATACAAAAATCTACTTAAAATAAAGTTTAAAGTGATATATATATATATATATATATATATATATATATATATATATATATATATATATATAGAGAGAGAGAGAGAGAGAGAGATAATGAGCACTCTTCACCGAATATCTAATATTTGACCGTTCGTGACCGAGTATGCTTGTCTGTTAGGGCGACTAGCCAATCCTTATTGCTGACACCTGCTCAACACATTTGTGCTTGTTCAACGCCCACAGACCTTACTTTTACGTTTTATACTGCAACAATCTTAGTGGGAATTAATTATAATTTCTTGAAGAGTGCGCATTAACTGGTGGGATCAACATTCAGTACCCTTCAACCCTCCGTCACAATGACTTGCCACTTCGTGCTAGCTCAATCATCGACCACATAAAATCGTCTACTCGATTTCACTCACAGGACATTGTTTCCAAATGGGCCGCACACACTGAGTTAACATCTAGATGCTGGTATCATCTAGAAGTCTGCTTTGTGAAACACATAGACACACACACACACACACATATACATATATATATATATATATATATATATATATATATATATATATATATATATATATATATATATATATATAGGATGTCCCTTTTTAAATATTATTGGAACTTAAAAGGAGCAAATAAAAACCCTCCGGTAAAATGTAAAATACTAAAAAAATATAACTTGTAAATCATTAAATGAATCGAGTTTACATGAAAAAATTAAAGATTATCAAATTTGCTGACGAAAAAGCTCTATTGGACTAGAGAAGTGAATTAACAGTTAATTGCCGACACAGTTTATCTTTTATCTATGTATTACCATTTCTTATAACCATAATTTATGAGTATTTAACGGTCCACCCTTATCTACGATTAAGTACTTTATTTTCTTTATTCAGCTTTAATTTTACTTCGTATTGCAGTCCAGTTAGTATTATTAATATCTTATAGACATGTCCCACGTTTTTAATTTTATCTATAGGACACTTTAAGAAGCTTCCTGAGTATAATTTAAAAAAAAAAATCTATTCACTTTCAAACTATCTCTTCTTTTATGAGCCTTTAAAAAATGAAAATACAATAATTTTCTACGTTTCACGATACATTTGTCGCTAACATATTTTGCGTCTTCTTAATAATTCAATTCTTAATCCAGTAAGCGTGTCTTCTTAGCAAAATACTGACATATTTTGCTAAGAAGTTGCTTCTCTATAGCTAATTGTTATAGCATGTCAGATCAAATGACGCTTTCCGTATAGGAATACAAGTTCAATTCTGCCAGAGAGCGCATATTTTCTACGAAATTTCTCCAACATTCAGGCCGGTAAATGTAATTATTACTGTTTAATTAAAAAAAACAGACCATTTAAATAAATTGTATCCCTAAAATAACATATGAATAGTATATATATATATATATATATATATATATATATATATATATATATATATATATTTATATTTAACGTCTAAGATATGTTGGTTAAAAATACAGATAAAATACTTCAACTTCAAAACCGGTTCCAAAATAACTATTTCCTTAAATTCACGTAGGAATTCAATACTACTAATAAAATTCCCTTCCTTGACATACTGATAAACACAAATAATAAGTTTACAATTTCGCCGTATAAAAAACCTAGCAGCCTAAATTCATGTACACTTAACTACAAGAGCGAATGTCCATATTACTAAAAAAATAGCAATTATAAAAAATCTAATACATCGTTCAGAAATTACTTCATCCACAAAACAGATTTTTTAGAGTGAACTAAAGAATACAAAACAAACACTTATTAATAATAGCTTTCCATAGTTGATGAACAAATAAGATACTTTCTTAGATTTCTCACTACTAAGCAAATAGAACATGATTCTGCTTCAATTAATCCCAAACATATTTATCTCCTATATCGTAGTCAAATGCATACTAATTATAAACAAGATGAAAATATATTAAAAATATTAGTAAATACTAATATGTCTACAACAGAACCTAAATTAAGTTAATCATATACTACACTAAATCTAGTATACCCAACTCAATTATTCGCAATGATTCGTCCCTACCACAGGTTAGCGATTTGCAAAAAAACAACATAGTTTACAAATTCAAGTGCCCTTTGGGAGATTGTATCTCCAATGGATTAAATAATATTTATGTTGGTCATACCACAAACTCGCTTTCACGACGCTTAACTCTATATTTGAATGACAACTCTAATTGTTTTAGGCATTTAAAACATGCCTGGCCACATACACAATTCCGGAAAATCCTCGTTGAAAACACAAATATACTTAAACATGAAAACAATAAACAAAAACTGAAAATTCTTGAAACTATATACATTAAAAAGTTGAAACATAACCTGAACAAAATAAAACATGAAATCTCCACAAATATTTTTAAATGCCTATAATTGGTAACAGATACCATTGGTTTATATCAACGGCTTCCCATACTTAATACTTCTCGTATTCACTCTCGCGTGGTCATGTGGGACGTCACGAGCTGCCCTGCGATTTTCGCTTCCGCGTCTCGTACACATGAGTTTGTCGTTGCTTGGAAATCTTTCATGCAACAAAAACAGACTATCATTATTGTTTTGTCCGTGTATTGTTTAATATATTGAAATGTAATTGTCATCTTTGATAATGGCTCTTAGATAGGATTAAAAAAAAAAAAAACATGTATCAATATATTCAGTGATAATGTTATTTAGCTTATCAGACAATATGAAAGGAATTTACTTAAAATACATAAACAGAACTAGTCTATGTTGTTTAATGAAACGTGCATCAATAATAATTATACTTATACTTACGTTTGTAGTATAACTTAAAGTTTATGATAAAATATAGGAGATCGTTTTCTAATGTAATCTAACCACCCACGTGGAATTTTCAATAACTTGCACAAATCTGTACAAGACAGATTCTCAATTAACACTCGCAACAAAATTATTTTTGACAAATTTAAAACTAAATATGTAGGTGCACTAAATAAATAAGTAAACATAAATATGTAAATATAAAGTTAAACTAGAATGCATTTAAAAAATTAGTAAGAATGCTAACAATTAGCATAATAATAGAAAACGCAAGATAATTTGGTTTAAGCCACCATTTAGCAGTAATATCAAAATCAACATCAGTAAAATTTCCCTAAATTTAATCCACAAACATTTCAACCATATTCCATTACTTGACAAAATCTTCAACAATAACAACATTAAGATTAGCAATAGCTGCACCAAAAACTTCGAATAGTATATAGCACAATATAATAATATAACATTAAACAAATATTTATACAACCTCAATAGCAATGCTAATACAGACAAAAAGCGTAAATGCAAAAAAAAAAAGTACTTGTCAACTAAATCATAAACGTATGAATAAAGGCGTTATTTATAAGGCTAGCATTAAACATAATAGCGAAGCTAAGTTTTATTTAGTTCCACTGCAAACCACTGGAAAACCCAATAAAATGATTCTTACCAATAAACAATATTCAAATGCAACGGCATTCTCGATATTTTACTGGGAAATTAAAATATAGAATATACATCGTCGCCAAATCTACACACTTTTCCGACCGCGGCGACCGATGTAACCTGTGTTTACTGGAAAGATTCATTCTCAAAAATATTAATGACCGAACCCTACTTAACAAACGGAATAACCTTATGATAACTTGTCGTTGCTTGGAAATCTTTCATGCAACAAAAACAGACTATCATCAGAAGAAATGTCTCCTAAACAATTCTAATTCTGGATAGATCATTTATCCAAATATCACAAGCCCATTACATATTTTAAGTTACATATTTATTACCTTTAAGCATCTATTATTATATAACAAGCTACACGGCATTCTAATTTTCTTATTTAAACTTTAAGCTTGCATCTTATTTTTTCCAGTATCCTATCTACACACTACATTCTGCATTTACACCTCAGTAATATATTAAATTTATATTAACACTGAGCTTTCAATCTGAATTTAATTTACCGTTCCTCCCATAAGACTCAGTATTTAAAAAAAAAACAAACAATTGTAATATGTAATTCATTCACCAGTTTCTGTCTGACGATTGGGAAAAACCATGAAATCTTAATTTGCGTAGGTATTAGGCTGGTGCAAAAATAATTTCGTTTTCTAACATATGTTACTATGTGAGAAAACGAAATTATTTTTGCACCAACCTAATATATGTATAATTTTAATATGTACTTCTTAGCTCTAAATTAAGTAAATATTTATTCATTTGTCTATGTATGCACGCTATATATATATATATATATATATATATATATATATATATATATATATATATATATATTTGGTTGGATTGATGTGAGTTTGTGACCCTGGATTTCCCGCTTTTGCGATCGTCAGACAAACGGATTAATTTTTTTTTAAATTTGGGTTTATGTAGATTGCGTGTATTGGTGTTATTGTGGAAGTGGGGAGGGAAACGTCGTCGTGGTGTCATCGTACTAACGCAAACATCGATGTATGTTCATACGCCCAATGAAGTATGCAGACACATATACATACTTGGTCGTCCGTTGGGACTCATACATACATACATATATATATATATATATATATATATATATATATATATATATATATATATATATATATATATATATATATATAAATTCATCTAGAGATCACGAAGAGAAACCAAAACCTAGACTTCCAACTTCCAAATATCATAAATAAGTAATCTAAGAGTCAAGACCTTAAATAAACCTCATGTCCATTAAAAGCACAAAACAAGTCAAATCGTGCAGAGCCGGCGCCCTCTTCCTCACTTTTCTTGATAGCCTAACAAATTATACCGAAAATTAATACAGCCCATTATATAAATATCTCAGTAAAGAAGTAGTGGCACTTGGTCCGAAGATCGCATTAAAATATGACAATGAGAGTTAACATGCAGTGTTGATTCTTGTATCAACACTCAGTCTAACTATATTATATAAGCGGTGAATCAAATATAGCGGACGATTACTTCTTTTTATGGTTGTTAGTTGATTGACTATTTATATTACAGTCTGCAAGAAGTTAAACATTGCTGAAATACCTGATTATGTATCTATTTATACGGGGGGGGGGAAATTATTAAGAAACTGTGTCGATCAGACTTACTTGCAATTTTCAAAGTGTTCTCTCTCTGTGGCTCAATGAACATTTGAAGCCATGCAGGCATAAATGCTGCACACATGCTGGACGAATTCGATATTACTTCCTTCAAATTTTGCATTGATTTCAGCTTTTAATTTCCGAACGGTATAGGTCTTTTCTCGACAAACAAAGTATTGCATAGAATGAATTCAGGATACGTCAGGTCTGGAGATCGTGCAATCAATGATCTGTTTCCGAGCAAATCTTTTGTTAAGCCATTGACAAACTAATTAACTAAGAAAATTAATAATCTGTAAGAATATTAACAACATGCCTTACTGGAATCTAGGTGCTACTTTTAACTGTCTCACTAAATATATATATATATATATATATATATATATATATATATATATATATATATATATATATATATATATATATATGCGTGTGTGTGTGCGTGTGTCTGAGTGTTTATTTGTGTCTGAGTGTGTGTGAAAGAGAGAAAGATCTTACATATATATATATATATATATATATATATATATATATATATATATATATATATATATTAAAAATAAATATATATGTTTTCCTAACCGGAAGCAAAATTCTTAGTTTTATGCAGATGTGGTACCTTGTAGGATGTAAGTGGAAAAATTGGGGTCTCTTCTGACGTGCCTATACTTTTTCAACTTTCTCTTTCTGTCGGTGGAACTTATTATTGTCAAGTGGTGTCTTGCATCGCGTCATAAGACGTCGTAAGCTGTAGACGTAGGAGATTCATATGATCTTTCTGTAATGTCTCGTTTCTAATGTTTTAAAAAAAATCTTAAAATGAGATATTTTTTGTATTTTTCTAAAGTAAAACATATAATTAATTAATATTAGTTTATTTGCTTTTATATTTCAGACTTTCTTCACGCTCCTTTTACTAGCAAAGAGTTCAAATTTAGATTCATCCGTCTGCAATACACATTTCCCTAAATTACGTATATTTTGCATGAGAAACGGTATACTTTGATTCCACCATTAATCCCATAGAATATTTATTCAGATTACCAACATTTTCAAATCACTAAAAAGTTAATACAGGTCTTAAATATTAGGTTGGTGCAAAAATAATGTCGTTTCCTCACATAGTAACATATGTGAGAAAACGACATTATTTTTGCGCCAACCTAATATTAACTCAGGACTGATTAATTTTGTAAACAAAACTTATGTAGCTGTCTCTGAGTGAAAAAAAAGATTATACTGTTAGAACAGTATTTTCATGGATTTTTTTTTTTAAATTTGTTTTTTTAATCTTGAAGTAATTTGCACAAAATGGAAAAATCAAATCAGCTAAGCACCGAGATGAGACCACAAGCTAAAATTTTTTTCAAAGTAGGGTATGCTCAAAAAAAAAATTGCCAAGTTGAAGATTTCGAGATAGTGGATGCAATATTCGTTACAAATGCAGTTCAAAAGTGGTGAAAATCTTGACAGAAAAAGAGCTGGGACACCAAAAGGAACATGTGTTGCTGAAGATAAACTTATTTATTTGAAGCAATAGAAATAAGAAGGAAAAATTCTCCAGATTTGACAGCTGAACTTAATTTCGCTTGACAGCAACCAGTTTCGATGTCAACTGGGACAAATCGGCGTAGATCAGTGAGTGTATAGTTCTCAAGAAATCATTGTTGCGGAAGGTGAATAGGCAGAAAAGAGTGTTATAGGCAAAAGCCATAAGATCTTGACATTAAAACAATGACAATATATATTTTGGACAGAGGTGTCCGAATTTGAACTTTTTGGTAATAAGAGGTGAATGTATGTTAGATGAAAGAGAAGAGAAAGATTAAATGATGAATGCGTGAGAGTTAAGCACAATGTAGGGTTTGTTATGGTGTGGGTTGTTTATTTGGGGAGAGTAGAATGGAGATTTGATTCATGTCAAATGGACACGGGAAAAAAACTATATCATTCAATTTTGCAATGACATGCATCCTGTTTATGCATAATTAGAAAAAAAAAACATCTTTCAACCAGAGAACGATCCAAAAACACTCTTCCGTATTGTATCAAAATCATACCATAGCCAATTTTCTGAACTCTCTCCCACTGAAATAGTATGGGATGAACTGGATAAGAGAATTTCAAGAGAATACACAAGGAGTGAGACTGAAATTTTTCAATGCTTGAAGGATAATTGGGAAGGAAGTTGGAAATAATGCCACTAATATTCAAAGCAGTTATTAAGGCATGTGGTGGTTTTATTGACGAAAACAAAATATGTTCCTGTTGTATGATAGTTATTTTCATAGTTAAGCGTTTTGTTAAAATATAAGCAAATACACTGCATTTGAACTTATACTTTAAAAACAAAACAAAAGTCTCATTTTATGGTGTTTTTAAAGAAATGAAGGATGGTTGCAAACCTTTATTGTATAATGATACGGAAGATTTTGCAATCTTCTCAAAAATCTTAAAACTTCACGCTTGAAGTTGGTGCTTTCTTTCTTTCTAATATATATATATATATATATATATATATATATATATATATATATATATATATATATATATATATATTATTTTCTCTGGATTTACATTGAGCTCTCTGGATTTTATCCTCCTTGGCTTTACCCATACGGATTAGCTATTTTATTCTATCTCTCTCTCTCGCTCTCTCTCTCTCTCTCTCTCTCTCTATATATATATATATATATATATATATATATATATATATATATATATATATATATATATACAGAATAATTTTCTAATATATATATATAATTTCTAATACACACACACACACACATATATATGTATATATATACGTGTGTGTGGGTGTGTTAAATGTTTAGGTTATGTTAAAATATTTCATCATTATATGTAATTGATTAAAATCATATTCGTCACTTTCAATGACTGTCTCGATGTGTTTGAAATGATTCCAGCTGCAAAGCAAAATGCAACTAGTAAAGTATTTATATCATGAAAACATCAAAGAGTTTAGATAAGAAAAAACTTTGCCCGAAGAAGTCGGCGAAGGCGGACAGAGATGAAGCAGAAAATATTATAACATTGAATAGACAGTTTTTATTACTGTACGTTAAATACTTATTGCTTATGGCTAAGTGGGGAAAATGAAGGTAAATGCAATACAATATAGAAGACAGCAACAAGGCAGATATGAAATCACATGTGAACAAGATCGGAGGCGAGATCACGTGAGCTATCGTGAAGGAGGTGGCGATTCATTTAAACTTCTCAAGGGAAATTCAAGATGCGGTAGCCGTTCAAAGACAGTCGTCTAAGAAAAGTATCGTAACCTTAGAGAATCTTTATAAAAGGCAAAACTTGTTCGAAGGACCAAGCAAGAAGATATACGAACAGGATGCGTGCTGTTCTGGGAAAATCGCCGGTCACAAAGCCGCTGGGCAAAGAATGAATTGAAAAGAATTATGAGTTCAGACACGCATCCGTTGTCACCCGACTATACTTACTTTTCTTGGTCCCTTAGTCCAGTTCTCCCACACAAGATTATCACAAAGTATGTATTAAGAACCTTTATGCATGCATTTATTTATATATATATATATATATATATATATATATATATATATATATATATATATATATATATATATATATATATATATATACACACATGTATGCATGCATGTATGTAAGTTGATACAGTGGAAGGGGAGAACAAATATTCGCATACAGAAATTTTCTTAATTTATTGTATTTACAAATAATTAATAAACATACTTTTTATATAATTAACTGTAAACAAGTGCATAATATATAAATACGCAAAGAAAACAAAAAAATTAATTTAATATTAGGTTGGTGCAAAAATAATGACGTAATAATGTCGTTTTTTGACGTATTTTTAACCTAATCGAAATAAATCTCATTTATCCATTTTTAATGGATTTATGGGGAAAGTGTTTGTACAATGCAAATTTCTGATTATAAAAACATTAAAATTGTTTTAATATTGTAGATTATTGATTATCCAAGTGTCATATTCTAGAGAGTTTCAATAATGTTATCAGTAGTTATTTTAGCCTAAAAATACAAATAAAACATTCTGTAACTGATATTCGTGCAAGAAGGTTATTAATCGTGGCAGGAGATAAAGGATTGACTAATTCACAAAAAGAATTGATTAAGCCCTGCAAAGAAAGTAAAACTTACAGGATAATTTCAGAGAACCGGAATATTTAATTTACTACTATTTACTATTGTAAAAGAACTCAAACTGTTTGAAACCAAAGAACAGGTGCTCCACAGAAGATTTTTCAAGATCTTCAAGGAAATTAATGCGTCAAATTGAAAGAGTTTCAGGATGATTTGTTTTCATTAGGAATCTGTGTCACTAAACGGACAATAAGTAAAGAAAATCATGGGAACAATATGAAGCCACGCTCCTCTCGGAAAACAACATTGCTATTGAAAAAACACAGAGACGCTAGTCTGAAATTCCTTCGTGAATGTGATAAGAAAAAATCGTATTGAGAGAGAGTATACACACACAAATACACACACACACACACATATATATATATATATATATATATATACATATACATACACACACACACACACACACACACACACATATATATATATATATATATATATATATATATATATATACGGTCACACACACATATATGTCTCTGTGTGTGTGTATGTAATTATTATTTATCTATTTTTATCTATTTTTATTTCATTATTTTAAATGTTTCAGAATTATTGTTATTATGGACATTTTTTCCGGCTAAATGTTCATAAAATTTCCACATCTACCATCATAAAATTTCTCAAAGAACAACTTTTGTTGGTATGAAATGTTTTCATCTTGTCTTATATATATATATATATATATATATATATATATATATATATATATATATATATATATATAACAAAACACTCAATATTTCAAACTAGTCATAACACATTACATTGCATATGGTTCTGTTGTTCATATTTCGGTCTTTCGTGTGATATGACGTCATAGAAACGCGTCTGCTATTCCGCGACCGTTATCGTTGCATGGCAATTTTTATGTCAACATAACAAGATATTATCTTTGATGGTGGATTGTTTCAATGTTCGTATAACAACTATGAACATGGCTCATGTGAACCGAAAGCTTAGGACCAACTTGTTGGACAATTTTTGTCTTTTTTTTCACCCGAAACATATGAACTATTGAACGGCTCATAATGAGACATAATAGATGGTGATTGTCTGTTACAGTTAAGAATATATGTTATCTTGATATATATATATATATATATATATATATATATGTGTGTGTGTGTGTGTGTGTGTGTGTCTGTTAGTGCCTGTTTATTTGTAGGATTTATAATGGTATCCGAAACGAAACCGTAGACAAAAGGGGAAAGTTTATAAAAGTTTCGTTTCCTCGATAGCGTCTGTTCTCCTTGCCTCCTCCGGTTAGAATGAAAGAAAGACAAAACTGTATATGAGAAAAAATTCCTTGGGATCTCCGGTGCTATGTGGGGACCATAAATCAAATTAAATTGGCTTACCTAATTACATCCAAAATTCAGGCACAAGAGTGTGTCTGCCCGCCTGCTTGTTTGAGAGCCGTTTGATGTTACTGTATTTTAAATTAGTCCACCGAAACCAAAGTGTTTCTTATGTATATAATTGCATATACGTGTACACATATAAACATCCATTCTTCATAAATTTTGCCTTTTCATCTCTCCTAAACCTTGCTCCACTATCAATTACACAAGGTCACTAAGTAGATAATCCTTTGTAATCCATTGCAATCGCTGTAAGTATCAAAATGTTCAATCCCGCTTTTCTTATCATGTGTCTTGGAAATTCCACCTGCCTTTTCCTGGTGTTATAAAAAGTGCCGGATTTCGGCGCTACAATTTCACTAAATCTGATAAAACACTTCCTGGATATATAAAGGTTAAATAAGTTTGGTGAGAAGATATTTCCTTGAATTATACCACTTTCTACTGAATTCATTTTCTATCCCTATACAAGCAGTTTCTTTCCTTAATAAGTTCTGGGTTATTCTAATAAACCTTCCCAAATAATCACATCTCATCTAGCTCTTGCACTGGTTCATTGGAGCATAACATACATCTAATAAACTGAATTTCAAATTACAAATAATATATCCCAAAAAGTGAAATAGTGAAAAAAAAAAAATGCAAAAAAATACAAATAATCGAAATATATAAATAATTAATTAAAAAAGATGAAGAATTTCTCAGTCAAATTCACTCCAAGCAAAGCAGTAAAGCCAGTAAGACACAAGGGCTTACAGAGTGTGAAAGAATTTGAAAAAGAGAAAACATTATGAAGTAGCGGGAACCATATATGAGTAATCAAGATGTCAGTAGATAACGATTGACATTGCATTTAAATTTCTGAAGATTAAATTTGACAGGAAAGCATAGCCCCGGAAGAGAGTTCTACAATAATGGAAAAAATAAATTAATTCAAAATGTTGCTGAATATGATAATATATAATTGAAAAGAGAATTTGGAAGTCATTAACCGAAATAACTAAGCAAAATCAATAGAAAAATGTCAGTTTCATCCTACTCCAAATTCTCTTAATTCTCCAGTGGCCTATATGTAAAACTGGCTTACGTAGTGCTTTGAAGATAGCAGTAAGGTGTTAAACTGACAATCACCGTTCAGTGTTGATTCATATGTTCACATTATCTTTAACTATGAAAGCAGAATCAGCTATATTAACCCGTCTTCCCATTTCCATACAGCAAATTAAAAAATTATTATTATTATTATTATTATTATTATTATTATTATTATTATTATTATTATTATTACTTCAAATTTTTTTAGTGGATACTAGTATTTAAAATAGACGCCCGTTTTTATTTTAAGCAGTGTGTTTTACACAATCGAGCATTGTTTAAAATAAAAACTGTGAGTCTATTTCTAATACGGGTATTGAAGTAATATTAATGCCGGATTAAAAATAAGTCCATTCTTTTGAGATATATATATATA
This sequence comes from Acanthosepion lycidas, assembly GCA_963932145.1. NCBI lineage: Eukaryota > Metazoa > Mollusca > Cephalopoda > Sepiida > Sepiidae > Acanthosepion > Acanthosepion lycidas. The sequence goes on along the minus strand of OZ010593.1, from coordinate 35,181,570 downwards.
TATATATATATATATATATATATATATATATATATATATATATATATATATATATATATATATATATATATGTCCGTATATATATAAGTTCTATATTATATGTGTGCGGTGCTTATTGGAAAGCGCTCAATATCAGTAATAGAGCTAACTTATTTAGTTGAATGAATATGAGGTAGTGACCGTCGGTTTCATGCTTATGCAATCCTCAAGGAAAAACTGCTGAACATTTGAATATATTTTTATTATACTGATCCTCGATCTAGGCTTTCGGCTCACATAGCCATCATCAGCGTGTTTATATGGACATTTTCTCCCGAAACTAAAGCTGCTATACGAAGCTTAGAAAGGATCTTGATCAAACATAATAGACATTCGTTGTCAGTTATATTTAACAATATGTTTCAATAATGATCTTCTACCTCAATACACTACACGCACACACACACACACACACACACACACACACACACATATATATATATATATATATATATATATATATATATATATGTAGAGAGAGAGAGAGAGAGAAAGAGAGAGACATAGATAGATGCGCACTCTCCGGCAGAAATCGGGGAACCGTCGTTAGATCCGAAGTATTTTAGACCTCTCGGCCACGAATTGCACCAATAATCAAGTGAATTTAAATAGTTCCCTATAAACATAAATATTTCCAGATTCTCGAAACATTCAGATTTTCTCAGTTTCGCATCCTAACGTAAAAAAAGCAATTTCTAAAGAAGTGATGGATTTCTATTTATTAATCCGACAAATTTTATTTCTTAAACATTATTTTTAGTGGATACCCATATTCAGTAGACATTGCATTTATTTATTAAACACTTATGTATTTTTGTCTAAGGTACTTGAAAATTGAATCTATTGCTGACTATTGCAGTCATAGCAGACTCGTCCTTCCTGTCCTAAGACTGGAGAGGGACTTTTTTCACATAAACATCATAGTTATATTAGACTTATCCGTTCAGCCCAATGACCGAAGAGGGACATCTTCACATGACCAAATTCATGACGGATTGTTGCATATATAGCTTACCGCACGTCCAGCCCGAAGGCCGGATGAGGACTAACATTTTCCGTTCGTTTTATTTTTATTTATTTATTTATTTATTTTGCTTTTTTATCCGTGTCTTTGCTTCATCACGTGGTCCCTTATTTCAAAATATGAACCTTTTTGAGCGAACAGATGTCATTGGCCCTTTCTCTCACCTGTAGGGTTTCAGAGGATTCATTTACCATCTGGGTTTCATCCGCTTAAATCACTTCGTCAACATGTGATTAAATCCGAAAGGGAAATGTAGTCTTTACACAAATGCATGGCAGTCTTGTCAACATTCAATTTTAAATTATCCCCCTTTTTTCTATCGTTACACTTTCTGAGAGTACTGACTTTTTATTTAGAGTGCTTCTAAAATATAAGCATTGATATAGATTTTATAATAAATTTAGATCTGGGTTCGTAACAATATATATATATATATATATATATATATATATATATATATATATATATATATATATATATATATATATATGTGTGTGTATATATATAAATATATATATATATATATATATATATATATATATATATATATATATCAGATTGTTATGTACAGATATATTTTTATTTTTCAATATCTTCTTTGTCAATACACGTATAAGCACATTGTATGAATAAAATCCAGAGAAAAGTTTAGATTAAATTTAAGCTTTTTAGTGTGGCAACTTACGTATTTATTGATAACACTATGTACATAAAATTCTAAAAGGAAGAATTTCTAGGTAACATTACGGCAAATTCTTTTCAACGTCAAATATATTAATACGTACATACATATACACCAAGAAAATGTGTGCGTGTTGTGTACCTGAACTAATTACCCTTAAAATATCTACTCGTATTGCAATCCAGGTATACACTGATGGAATTTGATATATATATATATATACTGATTTTCATGATTGAAACATTCATGTAATTCTTGTTGAATCAATATTCTCTTTACAAAACGAATCCAATCCTTTCAAGCTGCTTTCGTTTTAATAAAATGAAAAAAAAGCAACGCAATGTTATTTTTCATTTAACATATTAAATATATATCGTAATTTACAATAAAAAATACAAAAAATGGTTTGTTATATCGACGTCGAATTACTAGTTGAAATTTGTCTCTTTTCAAAATTTAATACGTGTAGTAGTGAGTTAACTGAGAAGTTTTCTGTTTTACATTGGCAGAATATTCATAATATGAACAGGCAGATATGATTTTTACATACAGACGCGCGAATGGTAATGGACGCGAATCTGCTTGATTGTGTTTCCAGAGCGAAAGCAGCCGAGTCATCAAAATTTTGCAGCTGTTTATCGTCGGGTTGCATGTTTTGGTATCAGGAACCCGACTCAAAGTTTCTAAACGTATTTTTGCATTGTATTTTGGATTGTACATTTAACAGCGTCTAGCGTGAACTTTAAAATTAATAAGTATTAATATTTTTCGGTTTTAGTCATTTTTGGTAAACCCTATATATATATATATATATATATATATATATATATATATATATATATATATATATATATATATATATATATATATATATATATATATATATATTAGCTCCTGAATTAAACTTAATTCCAGTTGAGCACTCTCGAGCTGAGGTACGGGTTTGTAAACAGTGACTATAATAGCTATATAGTGAGACTCTTCGCAAGCTGAATTGAGTCACTGTCGGTCACTGGGCGTGTTTCCAAAAATAAATACGCTAAAAATCCACGTTCATCGCAACCGTGCGCCGACAGCTTAGTGGTTGAATATCAATACCAATTCAGTCGGGTTTCGATCCTAGCTAGAGGCAACCGGATGTATAGCCGCTCTGATTAGCTGTGATACAGCGAAACAGTCTGTCTGTGGATGACATTTTATATATATATATATATATATACACTTTATTTGGAACGGTATATATCATATTTTGATAGCGTATATTGCAGGTCTTCTCTAACCGAGAAAAGAGATTATTATCCTCAATTCTTTGAGAAAAACATACTTTCTTTTTTCCATGATCTTTCCTTTTTCATGACGAACAACATGGACAGGATTTTTTTTTCATCTCTGAATATCTCCAGAGAATTCTAACTTCACAAACACGTTGAAAGACTTTCCAACGATTCAGTAAATCTTTGTAGCCGGTTTTATATCGGAAAACGTTACAAAGGTAAAAAAAAATTGTCGTTTCGGAATTCAACTGAAAGGACTGCGCATAGATATTTCTCTGAGGTATTTTGTAGAAGACCACTTCGAAAATGTTTTGTGATAGTGAAACCTCATTTTACCTAGATCACTCTCCATCCCTCCCTCCCCCTCCCTCTCTCTCTCTCTCTCTCTATCTATATATCTATCTATCTATCTCGTTTTCTTATCATTTCCAGATTTAACTCTATATTTATCAATATTTACACAAGCAAATTTAGTCTACTTCACAGTAAGATAAGTGGATTGCCAATAGAGACATACTTTTTCACTAAATTTTATATTTGTGAGGATATCTAATCCAAAGCCACTGATCTCGTACACGATTCTGTATACGGATGAGTTGTACTTGGAGAAATGCTTAACTTTTTTTATACCTTCGCAGAGTGGATTATTCATCAGCTCTATACAGAAGTGCACTTGTGGTTAACATAATTTGGGGTTCGGTGTCTGGTCTTTGTTTCTGTTGTTGTTGTTGAAATCTTTTTAGGCTCATCTATTCACAGTTGAATTGGTTATATGTGACCATAAGTTTATTCTCTTGCATTTCTCACTTGTACACCTTTGATCTTCACTAATTTAAACGCAATGTAAATCGTTAACTACTGTCTTTTTGATCCCTACTTTTTTCTCACACCTTAATAATGTTTCTCTTTTTTATTATTCTTTCACACTCAGTAACCAATTGTGTCTTGGTGGTTTTATTGCCTCTACTGCAAAAACAAATACTCTGAAATGATTATTAATAGTTTTGATTCTCTTTGACTGACTTTGAAAATTCAATCAAATTTCAAATTTCTTTCTCATACTCGAAAATCTTCTTTGTATTCTTGATCAGATTTCCTTTGTGGAAAATTTCTATGAAATATAAGATTTACCGTCTTTTCTTACAGACTGTTAATTGATGACTGCTGAATGACTAATACTTAGAAATATTGCTTTTCCAGAATACAAGTTTATACATGCATATACATACACACACACAAATATATATAGAAGGATCTATCGATTAATCGATTAATGCGCATTCGGTTATTACCTTTTCGATTAATGCGCTAAATTTTGTACATATGAAAATTCGATTAGTGCATACATAATCCCCGATTAGTGCGGTAAAACATTCAATTTAACCATAGTAATTGAAAATCGATTTTTCATATTTACCAATTAATTAAAAATGTTATAAAATTGAAAAATTATGTGTGCGTCAAGTAATACGTCATCTAATTACAGTTGAGTTAAAAAAAAATAGACTGTTATAAATAGATAAATTTTATAATATAAGCCGATGATAAAAATATATATTTAAATATTTGTTTCTATTAAAAACTTTTGAAAATTTTGATTTCTTTTCATATTAATTAAATGAAGGTCTTAAAAGGAAATTTCTGATTTTTTGTTAAAGAATATAAACAATTTAATTAGATACAGAAATTTATATTTATTAAAATATATCGAAGAATAAAAGTTGTATGCACAAGAGGAGTAATGGAAAGCGTCTCAGATTGAGGAATCAGAGAGCCAAGTTCGAATTCCAGCCGAATCCATTCCATTCACCTACGGGCTAATACCCTTGGGAAAAGCATGAATCCTTTTCTTCTCCCACCAGCAATGGGTAAATAGCAGGACAGACCTATAGCCTTATATGGCAACTGGTTAGAAAGCAATGGCAACCTACTGCGGGAAAAAAATCTGCCTCGTCAGTCATGCATTGAAAGATACATGATCGCTTAAGGGTGTGTCACGCATCGCACAGAACTGACTGATACATTTACTACGGAACGATTATAGATAAAATTTTCAGGTTAAAATACTAATGATTATATGTTTGGAAAACTGGAAAGGGCAATTTTGTAGTACCGCCAATTATAGGAAGAACCCAAGAAACCCATGCGACAAAATCCTCTAAATAAGATTTTCATAAAAACTCAGATTTTTCATTGTATCTTCTTGTATGTATCTATATCTTAAGTTTTTTTAAAGTACTTAAATTAGGAATTAATTGCGAATACGACTAAAATTTCAGGTGAAATTCGTTAAGGATGAAAAAATTAGTAAAACAGAAGACTGGAAAGCGCTCTTTGGTTTAATGGGTCTCAATTTCTGCTTCGGCATTCAGATGGTCGTCGTTGTCTTATGTGACGATAGGCCCAAGGGTGAATGGTCCGAAACCAGAGAAGTCTACGGTGCCGTGTCGTGTCCCATTTTTGTGTTCGTTCGAACCATTGTAGGAGGCCATGATTTTCTGTCTCTACTCGAAGTAGGGAGTTCCTTTCTTCGCGACTACACACATGGTGAATTTGTTTTTTAAAGTTACCTTCTTTTAGCCTTGAATGATGTAGAATTTTCCCTTCATTTCCCTTCGTTTCTCTTAGATCGGTTCTGCTGTATTGAATGTATTAAACTGACAATCGAATTAGGCTCTCCAGTTCCTCAATCTGATCCGCTAACCATTAGTTCACCGTGCCATTCCAAAGGTATGGCCAGAATTTGGCATAAAAACATGACAGTTTGGATCTATCTTGTCTTTTTTCAATGGTTCATGCTGCTAGTGGTGGTATAATGGCATGGGGAATATATTCTTGGCATACATCGAGACCCTTAGTAACAATAAAACATCGTTTAAATGACGCAAACTACCTGGATATTGTGGCTGACCACATGCTTCAAATTATGACTCCGGTACAATCATCCTCATGTACCTTTGTAACAGGGCAAGGCACAGTGTCCCAAATTAAAAATAGTCGGAGAGTCGTTCATAGAAAACAATATTATATTCTCTGCTAAAGTGGCCGCCACACTCACAGGATCTCAAACACATCGAACACCTTTGGGATTTGGTCGAAAGGGATATTCGAAACCTGGATGTGTAGCCAACGAATCTCAACAGATTTCAGGATGATATATAACAGTATGAACACAAATTTCTAAAAACAATTTCCTCGACAATATCGTTGAATTCATGTTCGGAAGAACTAAGGCGGTTCGAAAGGTTCCCACACGGTACTAGAAAAGTATACCTACTAAATTAACCGCTGAGTCTATATACATTTCTTGCTCAATATTACATAAGCGGGACATGTATTTTCTTGTCACTTCACGCTGTGACGTCTACACTGTCGTGAGATAACTTTAATCACATTATTTCTCGGAATATGAGAACAAGATCATGTCATCTATGGCTCTCTTTTGACAAGTAACTTTGACGACGATATTGTCATTGTTTTACTAAGTGATTATGCTTACCAGTTCAACTGACCAAGTTTGTATGCAACATCTGCCAGTTTCAGACGGAAACATCGGTAGTTAGGAGAATATTCAAATATTTTTAAAAATTTTTTGTGCGTGGCTTATATCTGATGAAGTTATGGTTTACACATTCCCTAATATGTCTCTTAAAACTTATATAGAAACTTATAAAGAAGACTTAGAAGCTTCTTAATGATAATTAGATAGGTACTATTATTCAATACGCTTAACACGTGATTAACTGCGAAAGGAACATTTTAAAATATGATATAGATTCTTAGTCTTAAAAAAAGATAATTCTCATCAGAATTACCACACAGTGATAGTTTCATCAAAGACAATACTACGATACACTTAATTGATGTACATATGCCGATCAGCAGAAATTTGTTCCACAGTAGGCTTGAAATAAACCGAACCGAAGTAGACCAGTCGAGCAGCAAAAATTTGATCGCTGATTTTATACATTGAGCTGAAATAGATATGCTTAGCAGTGAAACTTTGAAACCGGGCAGCCCTGAAATAACCTGAACCCAGTTTCTGCTGGCAAGCTTTCTTCTTTGATCCCGACAGTATTGAGATACAAATTAAAGATGCTGAGCACCGATAATTTGATCACCGGCAAGTTTAAGATACACTGAACCGATATAGAGGTGACGAATTCACTAAACCGCGGTAAATGTGTTAATCCATTCGAAATGATCTCGTTCGTTTTTTTTTTTTTTCATTTAATATGCTATTGAACAAATAAAACCAAGCATTTGCCAAAGAAAGCAGTATTTTTCTTTATTTTTGATGTTTTTAATTGTCCAATTAAAAAAATCTGCTTGGGACCCGAGTGATTTTTCATTTAATTTTCTTTTATTTAGTAAAATGAGCTAATTTTATATTTGTGAATTATCTTTTTAAGCGCAAAAATTGATTCATGATCAGGGGACATTTAGATTGAAATTTTCGAATCGTTTATTTTTACATTAAGGAGAAGAATGTTCACTAATTTCTGAGAAGGTGACATCAATTTAATGAGTACAGAAATTTTTAATAGTTTTCCATAATTAGTTGAATTTCCGTAGAATTTAAAACTGCATTTAAATTCTATTTCTCTAAATGTTTCGTTGCTAAACCTTTTTTTAATTTTAAAATGTTTTCAAACACAAATATCCCACTCGCTCTAAACTGAACGAAAATTATTTGCCTATCATAATATTTTAAAATATTTCTTTTTTGCGGTTTAAGGTTGAAGAAATTAAATTTAGTTTAACTCATGCGTGAGTAGTGGAAAATGGAACCGCTTCAACTTCTCAATATGTCTGATTTATTAACTGCGGACTACGATATGAAAAGGCATGGATATATCTTCTTCCGGGTATGAGTTGAATAGCAGACAAGACTTGCTATATTGACCTGGCTGACAGCTCGGCTAGGAGGAGGAAACCTCAAATTATAATTCAGACTGTGCTCTTCAAATTTGATAAGGCAATCAAAAACCAGTCTCCCCTAGAGACAGACACGGCTCTAGAACACTTCTAATGCACACACACACACACACACACACACACACACACACACACACACACACACACACACACACACACACACACATATATATATATATATATATATATACAAATCTTATCTACAGTTCCCCCATCAACGGACTTCGGATGCAACTGATAAAATCTGCAGACAAAAAAAAAAAGTTATGCAGGGAAAAACACTTCCAATTTGTCAGCGATTTATTTCAAAATTTGCGGTCTTAGCGGTTCTAGTAGTTCTCAAAATGACCGCTTGGCGGTGGTGGCGTGCTTTTCAGTTGTAAACAAAGATGGGTGTACAGTATATGAACTATGATACATTAGCGCGCACGTGAGAAAGTAGTTGTGAGAAATCTATTATTTTTGTTATTTTGATTATTATATCTATATTAAGTATATATTTAATTATACCATATATGCATGTCATAGTATTTACATTATGATCATACCTATAATGTTATTTACTATAGTGATTTTATAACTAAAAAATAACCCCTTCTCATCTACGGACAATCAGCTTTAACGGACCCACCCATCCTCCTATTAGTCCGTTGATAAGAGATTTGTCTGTATATCGTCTATGTGTGTGTATGTACGGGGTATATGGGAATAAATACTGCGTGCTGACTGTTAATTTACCGTATCAATTCGATCTTCAGATCAATATCTCTGATATTGAACACTATTTCAAAACACAGACGCACACGTACGCACGGACACACACACACACACATGCATACATACATACATACATATATATATATATATGTATATATATATATATATATATATATATATATATATATATATATACTGTCCCGTTCGAGAAGGAACATTGTTTACCAAAAAGGTCACAACTCATTGTCTCGTGTGTGTGTGGGGGGGGGTGACGTCTAAAGGGTTTGCCAAATAATAATGGAACAGAATATTATCACCCCTCACGTGATAGGCAAGATCATAGAAAAGGAAAGAATACGAGAATCTCTTCTAACTGAAATCAGTAACCATCTATTTTATTGCGAGGAGAAAGAGATTGACACTGTTGTAGCTTAGAATTTCACTCAATAATTAACAATGTCGTCAACGTTGTAAGTTTTTCTGGGTATCAGACAAAAACATTTTTATAGTAATACTGCGCCATGATTCTCTCTAATAAAAGGTGTTCCAATAACATGAACCGATTTTAAATGTGAATTATGTTTAAGCCTTAAAGACTTTTTTCTTTTTCTTTCAGATTTAACAATTAAAGTCTTTGGCAATTTCAACCATGGAAAGGTTAACAATCAAACAACATGTTAAAGTTATCGAAGCCTATTACAAAAACGGACGTTCAAACAGAAATGCATTTCGCGCACTTCCCAGGTCACATCATCTCTCAAAACAGTAAAGTCAATTGGCCACTATGATCGTGCAACTTGACGCCTTTAGATTTCTGCCACCAAGCCAACAACAATTCAGCAGCTGAAGGATGAGATAATAAGGCATATTGGTGAGATCTAGGAGCAACTATGCAGAGACGTCATCAAACATTTTGACCCTCGAGTGGAGGTGTGGCGGACATCTGGTCGATATTATTTTTCACACATAATTACCATCTTTAAATAACATGATCCAACAGAGAAATAAATAAATTTTCACCAATAACACTGATTTATTTACTGCTGACTTTGATTCGTCTTAATGAAACACCCTTTATAAGCGAAGTGTATGTTTTGTTGTTGTTTTTTTTAAAAGCATTTCACAACAGAACATAGGTGATCTTGGTTTCTCACAAATAACTTTCCTATAATATATCACGACTTCTTGGGAGTAATATTGGAGTGAATACCTCTTTTCCACATTTTGAAATTCATACTTCTTATCGTAGATTGATGACATTCCTAAGAAAATTAGCGCGGAAGTTAACGCAAGGACCATGTGCTGAATTTGAACTCAAGTCGCCAATCCCACTTACCGCCAATCCCACATTCCGCGCTGATCAGTGTTACGATACCCGCTCGTCTTACCAACTGGAAAATATTCTATGAGGAAATAAAATGTTTGAATGATAGTAATAATGCTATCGAGGGTGAGAAGTCCTATTTTACCGATTTGATGGATGCCTTCAGTGCAACACTTGGGACAAAGAAAGATTAAAAATCTTGAGTAGAACAATTTAGAAAAGGAAGAAGCAAGAAAGAAGCGAAAGGTTAAATTCTTAGAGAGATAAAAAACGATGCTTATGAATGGAAAATTGCTGTTAATAGATTTGATAATAAGGGAACAAAAATAAACTGATTTGATGAAATTTCCTCTTCTTTTAAAGATGTGAATGTAAAGATGTAAAAGATTATTGTATATCTATTTGATATAAAAGCTAATAATATTTTTTTTTAATCAGATTTAACTTTAAATGTTTAAATAATACAATGTAAAATAGGAAACATATCATAATATATATATATATATATATATATATATATATATATATATATATATATATATATCGCTCGCTCGATTCTTCCGTCGAATCCGACGTATGAGGGTCAAGTAGATCAGTTCCCAGGAAACTGACAGACCGACAACAGCTCATGAGAATTTATTATATTGGTGAAGGTTTCGTGCAGGACCATCCACACTTTTTGAAGGGCCGAATACAGAGACCTGGTGCACTACGTACCACAAGGTCCCCAAAAGACCCTCCGCATGTTTGGAATTCAGAGTTGTCTTTCTCCAAGACCAGTTGCCATTCAAGGATATAGAACCGAGTCTGTCCTGCTATTTAGCCATAGCTGGAGTGAGAAGAAGAGGATTCATACCTTTCCCATAGTATTAGCACGTAAGTGAATGTATATATATATATATATATATATATATATATATATATATATATATATATATATATATATATATATATGGGGAGTATCAAAAGTACCTTTACAAAATATGGGGTCTGGTTTCTAACACTAAATATGTACAAATTTTTCGTTTTTGAGTTATTTATAGTTTAAAGTTTACGGTAAACGCTATTAAATGTAGAATCCAAAATACAATATAAAAAATATTTATTGGCATAGTTTATGGTGCTACGAACCTGTCTAAGCAACGCGCCGATAAATAGCAGACGCAGATACTTTCTGCCTGGAAACGCAATCTGATACAGGCGTGCAGCCTCACATCCATTATTCATTCGCGCGGCCGTATGCAAAAATCATATCTGACTGCGCAGATGTGCATTGTTAAACGGAACACTTCTCATTTAATTTACTACTACGCAAAATAAACGTTGAAGACAGACTCACCGCAAACATACACGAATAACAAATATAACCAAGTCTACATGGCAACACAGCGACATCTATCGTCAATTTTCCTGAAGCGTATTAACTCAAAAACGATGAATTTGCGAGCTTATGTTTATATGGAGTTTTGTCTTTGTTTAGTGTAAGAAATCAGTCCCCAAAATTTGTAAAAATATTATATATATATATATATATATATATATATATATATATATATATATATATAGCATAATGAGAAGCCACGTATACTTTCTTAATATGTATATATAGAAAAAGTTGCAAATTAAAAAAATAATAATGTTTTATTTTATGAAATTATTTATTTATTTATATATATATATTTGATATTTCAGATTGCCCTCAATCTTTCATCAGAAATAACTGTTTGTTTCAAATAAATTAAAATTACTGCTTGTTAGCAAGTAGCGTCCGTCGCGAGACGCGGACGTCACGTGATATGGAATGTCACTGTTCGGATATTCCTAACTTAAATCTAACTGTAATAAATATTTTAGATGTTGTTTAAAAAATTAAAAAATAATAAATATTTTTTTTTTTTAACTATATCTAAAAACAGTGCTTAACTATTCAAATATTTATAAAGATTTAAAATACCTAAGTCTTTATTTAACCCTAGTTTATATGTATTTACTTTTAAAATCCAATACTTTTCTTTTTTTCTGCGTGTGTATGTGGAACTAAAATCAGAATCTATCAATAAACATTTGCAGTTTTCTAATGAGTGTCCTGATTGATTAAAGTGTTCAGCTATGGGGGAATAAGGATTGTTTTGACGTATGGTTTGTTTATGATTATTGAAGCCAAATCTAAAATTATTTCCAGATTCACCAACATATCCACTATTAGGACATAAGGTGCAGAATAAATAATAGATTATGTTATTGCTATCGCACGTGAGGTTAGGTGGGTGTATCTTGATATTGGTGTTGGGTATTATCTATTATTAAATGAGTGCAAACTAAGCAACGAGGTTTGTTACATTTGTAATTTCCTGATTGGTTTGTATTGTTTAGATATTTGGTATATATATATATATATATATATATATATATATATATATATATATATATATATATATATATATATTCCAAAATAGACAAAATGGAAATCAGTCACACGTTTAAAAACTGACATTCCTCGGCCCAACATAATTCCCAAAATGTGGCCAAATGACCAAACAATGATATTTAAAACTCTTCTTCTCTGCCGGGCAGAGAACTTCTCACTACTGTTTCACTGGTCGTTTGAAAAATGTAGTCCAACGGATGAGGCAAGTCTCTCACTCGCTCGGACCATGTGCATCTCCTGGTTACACCAGGTCTGACTTTCACGTCTAGGATCCGCCATGCTACTTAAATAGTAGCAAACCACCCATATTCCCTCTGTATCGCATTGATGAGATGTAAGTTCCATTCAAACAACTTCTTCTCGCGAATCACTGTCCTATGGAACAAACTTCTAAGAGGATGTTTCCTCGATCACTAAAATCTTAACCTGTTCAGGTTTAGAGTCAACCGCTATCTCCCCCTCCTATCCATATAAACTATCCTTTAACGTAACCTTCTACTTTGAGTGGACCTCGATCCTTGTACAGAATGATCCTTGCTGTAAATAAAATATCAAACGATACAGTGTGTCGCCAATCAAAAGGCATTGAACTCAGAAGAATATTCGTAAGTGTTTATTTAAATCGTATGGCATTTATTAGGACATGTATGATATCTAATACAGAAATAGGTTACATAAAAAATGTAAAGTTAATGAGATAATAAAATATGAATCTGATTTGATATCAAACAGATAAGGAATAGGAGTAAAAATAAAACGATATTTGTAAGGTCTGTCTACTAAATCACCTAAATAGGAATGTCTCAAGATAGGGTTAAAAAAGAGAAGGAATAAATAAAACTAACTTTTAATTGTATATTTCCGAAAATGGACTATAGCATAAAAGATGAAGAACTAGAAATAGTTCAGGAGGATATTTACATAGACTAAGTGATGTGAAAATAGATAGTAAGGAATATTATAAAAATAAAGACAGAATGAACGGCATCTTTTCAATACGCTGAAAACATAAGTTTATAATAACAGGGGACGAAATATTGGAATTAATGAAATCACTTGAAAACAAAATAGTAATATCGAGAGAAAGTAAAATGATAGCCAAAACAGGAAGAGGCGGGATGTGAATATGGATACGAGAACAGAACAATGTAAAAATATGATAGAAGTAATTAACAACAGAAACAAGGGAAGGTTGATCATATAGCAAGGAAAAATTATAACCGGACATGGAGGACATCTTGTTTTAATGGTGCCAAGTGAACAATAAAAACAGAAAGAAATGACTGAATAAAGAAGAATGTAATAGAGAAGTTTAATGATAAAAGTAATGGCCATCATAGATGGGAAAGGCCTTTATTCAGCTATTGGATCAAAATGGCTACTGACAATAATCAAATCATGTGTGCAGCTCATCTGGCGGTTCTGAATTAGATGTCCTCATAGCTTGAATATATATATATATATATATATATATATATATATATATATATATATATATATATATATATATATATAGTAGTGATACAATATGGCAATCCGTATGGAATTTCCAGGGGGATATAAATCCAGGAAGAGATCTATGTCAAAAGACAGAGCAAAATTAGTATTAATTAAAGAATATCAAACACTTAAAATCCCGTAGGTAATATTTTTTTATTTCATGAGAGCTCTAAGAAAAATGCAGCTCTCAATCTTCAAGACCATTATGATTTGTTTGTAGGTCTTGAATATTGAATGCTGTTTTTTTAGAGCTCTCATGAAATAAAAATTATTACCTATGGGATTTTAAGTGTTTGATATTCTTTAATTAATAATAATAATAATAATAATTATACTAATAATAATAATAATAATAATAATAATAATAATAATATATATATATATATATATATATATATATATATATATATATATATATATATATATTGAAAAGGAACAATCTGTAGTTAACTGAAATGTACATTTTAATGCCTCCAGGAGAAAACCGTATTTATTTAAACAATACATTTTGCTGTCTTCCAGCAGCATAGCTGATGCTAAACTCTAGGAGAACAAGATACTACGTATTCTTGGCCTCACGTTTTTCAATGACATCTACATCGAATCTATCTACTGCAGAGGAACGTTCTGTTCACTGTACCGTGCCAGAAAATTTACTCCACACAATCCATTTTGCACATTTACAACTCTAAAATCCATCTTTGCGTTGAATCCCGTGGCCATAACTAGTCCTGTACACCTGGTGAACAACTCGAGATTTTTAACATAATCCAAAGAAAGATCTGTAATGTAATTGATCCTGACCAGTCATCTCAAATTTCTCATTGACGTGACATGGTTTCCCTCTGTCTTTTCTACAAGTATTTTCATGGCAACTACTGTAACGATCTTTTATTCCTGGTGCCCCAGTTCCATGCATTTAAGCCACTTGATTTACAATTAAGTCCCACACATTTATTGTTGAAAAAGCAAAATGCAGCCACCCCTTCCAATCTAACAGTTTCTTTTCTTGCCCTTCCCACCTGTGGGTCACCTTTCCGTTTCTTTGCTTTCGTAATAATTACAATCTTCAAAAAATTAAATGCAACGTCAATTGCCATATTCTGTCTCCTTGAACCCTGTTCATTTTTTGTCCTTTTCTCAATCCTACCTATTCTCAGTGTTCTCTTTCACAATGCAATCTATGCATACAAATGTATATATATATAGTCTTGTGGACAGAATTAGTCACCTCTTTCCAAAGTTACAAATAAAGCTGTAATACCTCAAATTTTCATGGAAGATTTACGCGCTTCTTTTAAAAAATGATGAAATAATGGATTTGAAAGAATGTGCTATGAGGCTCACAACCAAAATAAGATTTCATTGTGTTGTGGATTGGGTTGAAATCTGGTACCAATAAATAACAAACGCCAGGAATGAATATATTCAAATAATGTATTAACGTAATAATACAAACTGGTAAAGCAGGTTAGTAGTTCCAGGAATATGGGTTAGTAGCAAAATATATATACAGTCTTTGGTATTGAAGTATCGCTGTATGACTTCTTACTGAGTCTACGTGCTCTCTCACTGTGACTCCTACAACACCGTTACCTCACCCTCACTCTTCCGGTTACCTACAACCTTTTACTCTGACACTCTGGACTCGACTCTTCGGTCTCACTCTCTCTTACTCTCGTCTCGCTCTTGCAGTAGTATATGTATATACTGGGTGAGTTCATTTGTGTAAAAAGGGGAGAACCCCTCAAAACATTGTCAAACAATAATACAAAACACTCCAAAAGATAAAGTCTAATACCCATATCATCAATTGTGTAACCTTTATTCTTGATTATTGCGTTTTTTGATAGTTCCTTACAAGATCGCTACACGCACTGATAGGAATTTTGCTCCATTCATCCTTAAGAATAGCTTCTAGTTTCTCCAAATGTAAAGGAGAACTTTATCTTAATTTTTTCTTCATATATGAGTAGAAATTTTCAATGAAGTTTAGTTCAGGACTTTTGCGTGGTACGCCAATACCTCAATTTTACTGGCATCTAAGTATTTTGCAACAATTCGTATCGTGTGTTTGGATCATTGATGCCCCAAATCCAGCTTTCATGCTCTTTGTTTTATATTATTTTTAAGAATATCCAAATACTATTCTTGATCTATGCTTCCCTGTACTCTCGCTAGCTCTGCCGGTTCAGAAACAGCAAATCATCCTTAGAGTAGAATGCTCCCATCACTGTGCTTAATTGTTTGAAGTGTTTGGATTGTGAGCTTCATTCACTTTCATCCATACATAAAAAGGGGCTTATGTGACCAAACAATTCTAGTTTGACCATAAAACAGTGTTCAAATATTTACTCCCATGTTCTAGATGGCTTCTTGCATAAGCTAATATGCATTTTTTTTGTGTTTAGCCTTAAGCAAGGGAGTTTACCTTGGGCGACAAGCACAAAGTCTTGATCGATGACAGTATCTTGTAAATGTCTTCGACAATACATTCAGCCCTGATGTATTTACAGCATTAGCAATGTTTATACTAGTTCATGTGCAAAGGGTTTATTAAATGTCAACTGCCATGAAGCAATATTATTTCATAACGGGGTGGGGGTGAATAATTCTTGACTGCCCCAATTTTTAGAAAAATCTATAACTATTGATATAATAGATGAAACTTTTTAAAATTTCACGAATTATTCAAACTAGATAATTAAAACAAATTGAATACAGAATCAACTATTTATTTATTCAGTAATTACTTGGAAATATTCGCATTTTCTTAGAAAATGTGCAAATATTCAGTGGATGCGATGAGTGAAACGTTGAACAGTAACTCCATATTTTGTGTATGGGTGGCCAGCCAGGAGTCCTGATTTAACACCCTGTGACGTTTTCTTTCGGGTTGTTTAAAGGAGAAAGTCTACTATACCAAATCAATATTTTGGAAGAACTTGAAGGGCGAATACAAGAAGTTATCTTCCATACCACAAGAGTTTCTGATGAAATCATTTTACGCGATTCCTGGGCAGCTCGAGAAGCTGGCAGCGAAATCTGGTGGCCATATCGAATTTTAAATAAAATCTAATGCTAAACGCTTTCCTCTCCTATCTAGTTCTCGTAATGATTATAGTTAATAAAAAAATTATAAGTATTTTAAAACAGAGAGTTACTTTTCAATCATCTTGCATATATATATATATATATATATATATATATATATATATTCCTGTTGACCAACTCTCTCTATCCTTCTTTCTCTCTTAATCTGTAAATCCCATACAAATCCCTAAAGAATGGAATATCATTTTTACTTGATGCTGTAGTTTCTCTTCAAATTAGATTTTAGCGGGTTGAATTGCCAATCCCACAACAAGTTTTGAATTCAGAGTTTTCCTTCTAGTAGATTGGTTTCTAACCAAAGTTAGGGAGACCAGTCTTTGCTGCTAATTAACGCATAGCTGTGGGTGGGTCGCAGGGGAGATACGGATTCATTCCTTTCCCAAGAATATTTGTACAAAAGTAAATGAAACGAATTTGGCAGGAACTGATTTCAGTTTCCAAACTGGTAACAACCCCGCCACGCGAACATCCAAACAGACAATTTGAAAACTAAGTCCTATATATATTTGATTATATTGGTTATATATTTTTTAAGTAAGTTGTCTACTTTATAAGCATTCAAATGTTTTGGCCAACCCAATTGTTGTGAAGAATTGTGAAGAACCAATCACATCTTTCGGGAGAACATTGAAAACAGAAAAATGGTTCCCATTATAACACGCAGTCTTCGAACAGCACTGTTGTTTTATTTTCATATAATGTAAAATTTCCAAACTAAAGATGAAATCTACAGAGACCACATCTACCTAAACTAAACCTGATTTGTATTCAGACTTAACCTCTGCTATATTCAATGCTAACCAAGGCAAGAAAACTTGTTTCTATGTGATTTCTAGATTGAGAATGAAAAATTGGTACTTACTCAAGAGTATTGGTGAGAAATGAACAACCAATCATACTCACATCATAATAAACTTGTTACATAAAGAAACCAATATATTTCTCTACAACATGTAGAATACAATAGGTTTAGAATCTTAGAAAAATATAATTCTTGCAAAAGAATAAAGTTTTCGATTGTCAAAGCATTCTTATCTGATATATAATATAGGTGTTGCAAATGAAAGTTGCGATGTGTAAATTGTCACCATTTTATATTTTTAATTATGCGCAGGCAGGCAGTTTGTTTTTGATTCTGTGGACAGCGCAGTATGCTAAGCTCAGTTTGGCACGATCTGGGAGAAAAAGAGCACCATGTCGCAATTCACTCCGACAGAAATTTGGAAACGGCATAATGTACTGCTTGGTATTCGAACTGGAACCTTCAATACGCGCAATGTAGAGTGTTTGGATGTCAATTTAAGAACACTGCAGAGGATTAGGTAATAGTTGGTGTCTAATGGTGATTAAAGGTGAGGAATCGTGCATGGATTCCACCATTTTTTTTAAGTGCGCACGCGCGTATTGCACCCCTTCCTTTCACCATCGGTTTGATATAGTAGTAAACCAGCCTTTTGTTGCCGACTTCGACGTTGCGAGCTGCTCCTGGTTCCAGCTTGGACAGGATTTGAATTTTTCCCGCGCTTTTCTCTGACGTCACGGACGAACAGCGTTTTCAAGTCAGTCGCGGCCCGTTTCCTGAAGTAGAAGGACGACTCATTTATTTCGCGCCCCTTTACCCATACGCGGGCCGGAATATCTTAACTAACCAAAAATTTCCTAGTAATTCCTTGGCTCATCATGCCGAATAATTTTCCTGTGATTTGCAACTTGTCTTCGAACAACTTGTTCGAACTTCCCTCCGTTTTCTGCTAGAAAACGCAGAGACTACGTACTGTCGTCATTATACTTTTCCAAGAAATATCCCTCGTCTTGAAGCGAACAACTTGTTCGAACTTCCCTCCGTTTTCTGCTAGAAAACGCAGAGACTACGTACTGTCGTCATTATACTTTTCCAAGAAATATCCCTCGTCTTGAAGCGAACAACTTGTTCGAACTTCCCTCCGTTTTCTGCTAGAAAACGCAGAGACTACGTACTGTCGTCATTATACTTTTCCAAGAAATTTTCCTCGTCTTGTAGCGAACAGCTCGTTCAAACTTTCCTCCGTTCATTGCCAGCGAACGTAGAGTTTTTCTTCACTGAAGATTGATGAACTTTTCATACACCTCTTTTGAATTCTAATCTTTACGAACCAGTTCTAAAAACAGATTACATTACACACACATTATTAAACCTCGCAGTGAGTATTTTTTCTTGTTGTGTACGCATACACTTTTGCACAAGTAGACTATTTTCCAGAACCTTCCTCTGAAGAAACTTTTCCCGCTTGGCGCGGAACATTAACATTCTACTAGTCACTACATTATACAATCTGTCTACTGGCTAAGAACGTTCCTTACCTTTCTGATTGTCTCCGCCGTTTGAGGCAAAAATTACTTCTTATGATAATAAAGTTTTGCATTTGTTTTCCACCAGACTCGTGTCCGTCATTTCCTCCTGGCTACTTATTTTTTTACCCTTTATGCACGTGTTGAACACAGTTATTTTTCTTTTTCCTTTTCTTTTTACTTTGTTAGTGGATTCGGCAGTCGTAAGTAGTGTTTGGCTCAAGGCCACCTTTTCGTAGGCCAGCACTGCATGCTACAAAATGTACGGCAGCTCGCAAAACATACTCTGATCGTTCCGATGAGAAAAGAACACCTGAAGTTGATGGTGAAGGCCTCAGACGAAACACAGAGGCTTACATCAAGTGCCTTGAGAAGGTAGTGCTGGCCAGGGTCAAGAGGTGGCCTCTTCGAAGACCCTGTGTCTGGCAACAGGATTATGCACCATGCTATACAAGCAGGAGAACCCAGTCATGGCTGTCTGACAATTTCTGAGACCATATCACCCCTTACATCTGGCCAGCTCTCTCCCAAGACTCTAACTTCCTCGATTATTATGTGTGGGGTGCAGTTGTGCGAGAGATCAAAAAAACACCTTGCAACATCGAAGATGAACTAAAGGCAAAGATTAAGGGAGACTGTTCCGAAGAGTTGCAGGAGATTATGAAGTCATCTGGAGGCCATGGGTAAAGTCAATGACGATTTTATTGAATAAATATACTCTTTATTATTTCAAGATATTTTTTGTGTAATTTTGGTAAATATATCTTTTAAACTGAAATGTCAGTGTTATTTACATTTTTGCGTAATTTAGACGACAATTTACCCATCGCACCCTGTATATCTATTTGCCATTGCGATAGTATTAAGAACCAACTCACCAATATGGTCATAATTTCTGTCCTTATATTCCAGTAAATATATTTTTGTCTATCTCTAATATACAAGGAATGTATTTATCTCTAATATACGCATCGCAATATTTCGCGGTCGATCAGAAGTAATCGAAGCGGAAGCGGAAAAAAGTAAAGAAAAAAAAATTAGCAGTTCAATGAAGGCCATCACGATACATTTGATGTAAATATAATTCCTGCTAAGTAACTTGACAGCCTACTTATTAACGAATGCGCTTATTACCAATATTGCTTTCTTTGTCTATCCGTATGTTTCAGAGGGGAGGGGGTGCAATTTTAATAATCAGCCTAATGCATATTGTGCAGAAATTTACGCCTCAATTAATTTTGTTTTTTACTTCCTCTTTCCTTCCATATTTCTTCGACTTATACGTTCCCTTCTCTTGCTAACCATCGTTCACTTCATCACGTCTGCTCTCTGTTCTTTCGTCAAGAGACTGATCTCTTCTCGCCGATCGATTTTTCTTCCTTCTTTGTTTCCTTCTTGAAACTTCTCAAGAACTCTTAGTATCTTATCTGGGAAATGTTGATTAATGATACCCTTTGTTTCGATATCGTATTTTTTAATCTTTATCTTTTGATAGTGTATTTATACGAGAAAACATTTCCTGGGATTATGAGGTGAAGCCTTACCATTACTACTACTCTGACGGGAAGCTCTCGAGTAGGCGTATGTTGCGCTGGTATATGTCCCAAAATTCAGTTCCACAGAGGAAGTAGTTTTGCGAACAATAGAGTTGGAACAACCCAATTTTTCGCTAATCTAGTTTCTTCGGGGTGGAGGGGAAATAAAGAAATATGGTAGATATTTTATTTGCACTGTAAAAATCTAAGCGAGATTACGTTTTTGGACTGGAGTAGAAGCCATTCGAATTCAAAGTAAAATTATTCATTTAAATATTATTTTAGCTATACTTACATACATATTTATATATCTATGCCTATATCTTTTGTATATCTATTTGTGTATATCTATCTATCTATCTATCTATCTATCTATCTATCTATATATATATATATATATATATGTGTGTGTGTGTGTGTGTGTGTGTGTATGTGTGTGCGCGTATGCGTGTGTATATGTGTGTGGGTGGCTGTTTTTATGTGTGCGTGCATGCGCATGTGTGTGTGATATATACACATAGATCTATTTCTTTTAGTGTGTGTATAAATAAAGTCATTTTTACATGGGAGATAATGCAATGCCTAAATATACAGCCTGTGAAAATTCAGTCAGATTTGAACAGACTAGAATAGATAGATAGATAGATAGATAGATAGAAAGAAAGAAAGAAAGAAAGAAAGAAAGAAAGAAAGAACAACTCGAGAGAGATATTAACAGAATAATACAGTTACGGATAGATAGATAGATAGATAGATAGATAGATAGATAGATAGATAGATAGATAGATAGATAGATAGCGCGCGCACGAGAGAGAGAGAAAGAGAGAGAGAAAAGAGATTAGATGAAAGAATAAAAAGCAAGAAAGTCAGACAAAGAGAAAGAGCAGCCTAAGATTATTATTAACAGAAACAGACTGATCTATAGCGAGAGAGAGGGAGACAAACAGAGGGAGATCAGATGATAGTTAAAAAAAGAAAGAAAGACTGGTAAACATACAAAAAGTGCAGCCTGAGATAGTTATAAACATAAGTAGACATAGATAGATAGATAGATAGATAGATAGATAGCGAGAGAAAGAAAAAAATCAGATGAGAGAGAAAGAAATAAACAAGACAGACAGACAGAAAGAGCAACCTGAAATACTTATTAACAGGAGACAGATGTAGATACATAGATGGATAGACAGACAGACAGACAAACAGACAGACAGGTGGGGAAGAAAGATCACATAAAAGAGAATAAAGAATGACAAGCAAACAGATAGAAAGAGCAGCCTGAAATAGTTATAAACAGAAATAGACATATGAAAATAAGTAGATAGATAGATAGATAGATAGATAGATAGATAGATAGATAGATAACTTCAAAATTTACTCCGATGGATTGTATTAAAATAATAAGTAAAACTAATAAATTGGTCCTTTTCAAACGTCTGACCAAATCTAACGTGGCAAATTGAAAATGGTACTTCGTAATAAGAATATGCTAGACTTGGAATGATCCTGCATAGATGAATGACCGAAAATGCCTACCCAGATATGCAGAGAACAACACTAAACGTTTATTAGCAAAGATCAATGTGGAATACTTTATACAGAGGTCATTATAATAAAATATTGATAAATATGGAATAAAATAAAATTATGAATATTTTCTAATTTATTGTCACTACACTGTACGTTTTTTTTTAGACATCTAAATTACTATCAAGCATTAAAATTTATTCTTTACATAAATTGCTAAAACCTAATTACAGCCTCTTTCTCTTTACTTCCCTCTCCCTCTTCTTACTTTTCCTTTTTCTTTTCTCCCTTCTACCCTCCCATTTCAATATATCACTTCCGTTAAGTTAACCATCTAAATAGCTCAAGGTCTGGTCACTCCTCCTCCCCCAATACAAAGTATGCTTGAGAGAGATATGAAATTAATCCCTCCCTATACTCTACCATGTCTCTTTAACTACTCCTTTTACACTCTCTGTTAAATTACAAAAACTTACCCATCAATTTTAATTTCATTTTTCGTTTCATTTCATTTTTGGAAGTGATATCTGATGATCCGGCGTCCTTTAAAAGGACTCTGGTTAAATAAATTATTATAATGGTACCTTAAAGTGGTCTGTTTTTCTTTTAAATATTAGCTCTGGATTTACAGTGAGCTCTCAGGATTTCATCCTCCTTGGGGTTACCCATACGAATTACAAAGTTCTTCATAACTTAACTATATATATATATATATATATATATATATATATATATATATATATATATATATATATCGAGAGTCTGTCAAAAACAGTATACAAACTTTCGTAGTTTTATGAACTTGCGCTAACACTTTTTACTATGGGGGATCCTAAAGTATGAATATCAAAGAAAACCTACTACATTGGCGATTCTTAGACATGAAATTGAAAATGCAGATGCAGCAATTCAACTGGACACCGTTGACCAAACATTAGTTTGGCATACTGATAAATTTATGTTTTGGGCATCTCTTGTCATTGGACAGTTTAAATATAACTATTCATCTCGTGATGTCTGGATAAATTTAATATTACATCTATACAAGTTTTCCTTTGCTGAAGTGTGTATACATTCTTTTGGCGGACTCGCTCTCTCTCTCTCTATCTATCTATCTATCTATCTATCTATATATATATATATATATATATATATATATATATATATATATATATATATATATATGTTTCGAAGGCCAGCGAATGTTCTCTAAGATTTATATACGAAAGAAAATGAAGAAGTAAAAACAATTCCCATGCGACACCTTTATTTCCACTGATGAAGAATAAATGCATATTTCACTTTTCGGAATCGTCCTCCTGCATGGTAATTCACTTCTGTAATCTTTACGATTGTTCACGAAGCCAAGTGTGCGCCACTTGTTTGCATCTTTTGTTTGGGCGCCTAACGGGCTCAAAAACATTACGATATCCCAAGTCATCATACATTATAGCCGGTGAAGATCCATAGCTGATGCCATCAGTTGTGCTGGATGTATTCGTCGGTCTTTCCTAATCAAGGCATTTACCTTCCAGATGTGTCCTTAGATGCGCGATGTTGATAGACAATCAGATCGGCTTTCGTTCATTACATTTATTCTTCTCATTTTAAATCGCTCTATCAAATCATGAACTTTTTTGTTCGTTCATGATGTGTGCACAATACTACGTCAACATCCGTAGATGAATTTACATATGTTTGACAGAAAGCGCACTACATCGGGTTGATCCCTGCTACTTGAGTGAACAGTGAAAAGCACAGTGCGGCTAGCTACCCGTCAATCCATGTTCATGCGAGGGTAGCGGGCGCGTGTGTCCCGCTGCTGTTTTTATCACGTCATTTCCAAAAAAGCCTTCACTTTTGTGTATATTTTTATATGGTTAATAGGCATATTTTTTATCTGTTTCATATATATATATATATATATATATATATATATATATATATATATATATATATATATATATATATATGAATGATAGCTCTAACAATTTTAGGCATTTAAAACACCATGCCTGGCCGCATACACAATTCCGGAAAATCCTCGTTGAAAACTCAACTATACTTTAACATGAAAACAATAAAAAACACTAAAAATTCTTGAAGCTATATACATAAAACAGTTGAGTCATAACCTGAACAAAATAAACTATGAAATGTCCACAATTATACTTAAATGCCTATAATTGATAACAGAAGCCACTGGTTTATACCCAAGCATCCCATACTTAATACTTCTCGTTTTCACTCTCGCGTGGTTATGTGTGACGTCATGAGCTGCGGTGGGATTTTCGCTTCCAGCGTCTCGTATGAACGATTTTGTCGTTGCTTGGAAATCTTCCATGTAAACATAAACAGATTATCATTATTGTTTTTTTCCGTGTATTGTAATGTAATTGTCATCTATGATAATGGCTTATGTAAGCCAAAAGCTTAGATAGGATTAAAACAAAATATGGATCAATATTGGGATTTTCTTTCTTCTATTAATGATAATGTTATTAAGCTCATCAGACGATATGAAAAGAATTTACATAAAATAGACAAAACTTGTCTATATTATTTAATGAAACATGCATCTATATATTTATCTACATGTCTATCAGCACTTACACACACACGCGCACGCGCGTGCGCACACACACACATACACACACAAACACACAGACACATACACACACATATATATACATATATACATACATATATATATATATATATATATATATATATATATATATATATGATGGATTTGAACTTATGCGGATTCGACAATCTCATTCAGTTTTTATGTTTGTGTCGTATGTGACACTTTAGTCAGGCCAGTGAAATGCATACAAGTCCACATATTGTGCTAGAACGAGGATCTACATCAACGATAATTATAAATTTAAAAGAAAAAGAAAACATAAAAATAATTAGTTACTGTAACGGATAAAATGTAATCATTTAAATAAATAAGTGTAAAGTTGATCTTTAGCATTGTAGGCTAGCTGTTGCTAGGCTAGGCTAGCAGTTGCTAGACTTGCTTAGTTGATGCTGGGCTAGGCTAGCCGTTTCTAGGTTAGGCTAGCCGTTGCTAGACAATGTTAGTTGTTGCTGGTCTAGTCGAACCGTTGCTAAGCGAGGCTAGTCGTTGCTGGGATAGGTTAGTTGTTTTGGGGCTTGACTAGCCGTTGCTAGTCTAGGTTAATTGTTACATGGCTAGGCTAGCCGTTTCTAGGTTAGGCTAGCCGTTGCTAGACAAGGTTAGTTGTTGCTGGGCTAGGCGAGCCGTTGCTAAGCGAGGTTTGTTGTTTTGGGGCTTGGCGAGCCGTTGCTAGTCTAGGTTAATTGTTACATGGCTAGGCTAGCCGTTTCTAGGTTAAGCTAGACGTTGCTAGACAAGGTTAGTTGTTGCTGGGCTAGGCGAACCGTTGCTAAGCGAGGCTAGTCGTTGCTGGGATAGGTTAGTTGTTTTGGGGCTTGACTAGCCGTTGCTAGTCTAGGTTAATTGTTACATGGCTAGGCTAGCCGTTTCTAGGTTAGGCTAGCCGTTGCTAGACAAGGTTAGTTGTTGCTAGACAAGGTTAGTTGTTGCTGGGCTAGGCGAGCCGTTGCTAAGCGAGGTTTGTTGTTTTGGGGCTTGGCGAGCCGTTGCTAGTCTAGGTTAATTGTTACATGGCTAGGCTAGCCGTTTCTAGGTTAAGCTAGACGTTGCTAGACAAGGTTAGTTGTTGCTGGGCTAGGCGAACCGTTGCTAAGCGAGGCTAGTCGTTGCTGGGATAGGTTAGTTGTTTTGGGGCTTGACTAGCCGTTGCTAGTCTAGGTTAATTGTTACTGGGCTAGGATAGCTGTTTCTAGGTTAGGCTAGCCGTTGCTAGACAAGGTTAGTTGTTGCTGGGATAGGCGAGCCGTTGCTAAGCGAGGTTAGTTGTTTTGGGGCTTGGCGAGCCGTTTCTAGGCTAGGCTCGCTGTTGCTAGTCTGTTAATTGTTACTGGGCTAGGCTAGCCGTTTCTAGGTTAGGCTAGCCGTTGCTAGGCTGGGCTCGGCTGGGCTCGGCTGGGCTCGGCTAGTTGTTGTTCTCCCTCTCTGTCTACAGTTTATTTCTTTACAATTGGTTTTTATCTCTTTTCATTTTATTATTTGTAAAGTACATTTCTTGTTTATTCCCTGGCTTTTGCTTGTAAGAAACCGACAAATACTAAAATAAGCGTGAGTTTTCGGAAAATGAGGTTGATTTTTAGGGGCCTGGAATAGATAGGAAATATTTCTATTAATTCAAATGGGAGAAATTGGTTTGAGATACGAGTGTTTTGAGTTCCTATGACGCACATTGACAACTGTGAGGTTACTTTGCCCTGGATAGAATTAACTAGATATTTGTGGCAGAGTGCTATCATAAATTTTGAAATCAGTCGCATTGCCCGGTTAATAGTCGAAAGATAACGGAAAAAGTGTATTTTTTGGGGATATTCGTTAGAGGTTACATTTTAGCGTGTCTTTAACCAGTGGTGGCTTTTCAATCATTAGCGGTTCAAAGCTAAAACGCTTATTCGAACTAGCGTTATTCGTGGTCGGCAGCTTGCTGATGATGTTGCACTTGTGGTAACATCCCTAGAGGAAACCTTAGAACTCGTCAACCGGTACTCTGTTACATGGAAAGCGTTTGGCCGCACCATTAGCATAAAGAATATACGAGTTTAATACCTCAAATCATTTTCCCCATTGAAATAAATGGGAATATTTCTGATCTGTTCCAGGCCCCTAAAATTCACCCTCA
Source organism: Acanthosepion lycidas (assembly GCA_963932145.1). Classification (NCBI taxonomy): domain Eukaryota; kingdom Metazoa; phylum Mollusca; class Cephalopoda; order Sepiida; family Sepiidae; genus Acanthosepion; species Acanthosepion lycidas. Next base: position 35,154,380 of record OZ010593.1, on the reverse strand, counting down.
TTTTCCTAAAACTTACCCCTATTTTTGGATCTGTGGGTTTCTTGCAAGCAAAAACGAGATGTTGACAAGAGATGTTGTTTACAAACAATAAAATAAAATTGAAAAATTGTAAGGAAATAAACTGTACTAAACCATGAAGTTTAGACGAGTCATAGACCAACTGGCGGGTGAGCGGGAGAGATAGATAGATAGAGAGAGAGAGAGAGGGAGGGACGACAGCAGCTAGCCTAGCAAGTTCTAGTCTGGCTTAGCAATGGCTAGCCTAGTCTACGATTCCAAAGATTAAAATTAGCACTTAATTTTTAATTTTTTAAAGATATTTATATTTTACTCATTGCTGTAATTGATTATTTTTCATTTTTTAAATTTCATAAGTTTTTTTTTATCGTCGATGTAGAACACTCAGACCGTCTCGCCAAGTCCATTAGTCGTACCTCCTCCTCATGATTGTTCTCAAGGTATTAATGTATATATATATATATATATATATATATATATATATATATATATATATATTTGGTTGGATTGATGTGAGTTTGTGACCCTGGGTTTCACGCTTTTCAATCGTCAGCCAGGGTGACAAACACACATCAATCCAACCAAATATGTTAGCTCTATCTCTGATATTGAGCGATTTCTAATAAGTACCGCGCATATAATATATAAATAATTATATATATATATATATATATATACACACTTTTCACCCCCCACACATATATATATGTGTGTGGGGGGGTGAGGGGGTGATTTTCTTCGGCTAAGAAGGCATTCTTAAAACTATTAGTTTACGAAGAGGAGTAGTTTGCATGTGTGTGTGTCTAGGATATTCTGAAAAACTATTAGTTAGAACCGTGAAATCAATTTTTATATTATGAATCACCACCAGCCAATGAAGGTTTTTTCGCCTTTTTTTCATCACCGTTTTTCAAGCCTCAAACACTCCACGGCAATGATGAGCAGAACTACTGTTTGAGCAATAAGAGTTCTTTGTGTTTTTTCGCGTGTTTCATTTCATCTGAAAACGCCAGAAGCTTATGTAAGAGAATAACGAAGCCGCCGTTTAAACCTAGAGAGAATTGTTAAACAAAAAACAAAAGCATATGTTAAATGAGACTGGATTTGGTAAGTTGTTTCTTATCCGAAAAAATTGAAAGAAAGTACATGGGTAGTTATTCTCGACGGGAAATGAGACCAGGTAATAATTTTTGGTCATATTACCGTTGTATGGATACAGAAAGTGGTTATATCACTTTGGTGCAAGATAGGTCACGTGGTCATATGACCACTGATTCGTGACTTGACTCCATACAGTGATCCAAAACGGGATTTTATTTTTATTTTGTGAATAGTAACCAAACAAGGTTGCTTCCTTCTAGGCTAGCCCAAAAGGCCCAGGCTGAGTCTAAATCTGCCTACCCAGGTTACAAGCATATGATGCTGTTTCCCTTTGGGATATGGATGAATGAGCTTTTGGCCCAGGGTGAGGCTAAATCTTTCTTCCCAGCTTACAAGTACTTAATGCCGATGCATGATTCATCTATGTCCCAAAAGGGACATAGATGAATTCGACCTGTTTAAATTTGGAGTCTTCTCCAGGTAAGGAATATTTTCAAATTATATATAAGACCTTACTTCTGTTCTTCCTTATACTTACGTTGCGTTGTAGACATAAGTAATATACAGTGCTGTTCGATAAAAGTGACTCACCTGATTTTGTTATCAAAAATATGTTTTGTCTATTGTTTTGGGGGTTAAAATAATTTTTAATCTTACTAATATAAAGACACCTTCCCTACCACCTAGGAAAAAAAGTTTATTCACCTTAAGGTATTCTATTGATAATTATAAATTTGGATATAAATGAGATTCAGGAAAAAAACTCTGTGCAAAAAGAGTGACTCAGATATCGCATTCTAATGATTATACTGGTAAATTTAAAGAGCTTTAAATATTGAAACCTATTTTACAATACACTCATAACAATATTCTAGAGAATTCTAGAACAGCTTAAATTAAATCTAGAGTATTCCAGAATATTCCAGAAGGCCTCATACAGTATAAAAACAGTCACTAACCAGACGAAAGGGTACAAACACGCATCAGAACCTCTTAAGGCATCTATTATTGCCCTCTCAAAAGCAGACAAGTCTACGAGAGAAATTGCAGAAATTGCTATAACCTCGCAATCAACTGTCTCTCGAGTGCTTAGGGCACATAATGATGCCACTCTTGCTCTAAGGAAGGAAACAAGGGGGCGAAAGAAAAAGATTGATGATAGAACTAGCAGGATAATCAAGAGAGAAGTTGCGAAGAATAGGATTATAACTAGCCAAGAAATTGCAGCCAGTCTAAGCGAAGAGCAAGGTATTAGTCTTGCCTCTTCAACAGTCTGTTGGTGGCTGTTAGAACAAGGCTACAAATCTTGTACACGAAGGTTTAAGCCGCTAATAAGCAAAGCCAACAAACCCAAGATACTTGAATGGGCTCAATATTACAAAAATTTCACTGTAGAAGACTGGAAGAATATTCTCTTCTCCGATGAAACGAAAGTTGAGCTAAATTCAAAGGATAAGGTGAGTCACTTTTATCGAACAGGACTGTATATTTCTCCACGACACACACACACACACACACACACACACACACACATATATATATATATATATATATATATATATATATATATATATATATATATATATATATAATGTTTTGTGTATATCTAGCATATAAAAGTCTCTCTGAGAATAGAGCATGTTTCAAATTCTTTTTCCTTTCAGCCATTCTGTTTTGCCCTGTCCGTGAGCTACGGTGTTGTTGTATCACAGATATAACAATAGTCATAACGAGAGAAATGTAATTGTGAGAATAAATATTTCTTTCCCTCTCTCTCGTTATACCGTATTGAAAATTCGAAACTGAAATTAATAAACTTTAAATTAATTATTGTCCTTCATTTGAACATAAATTACCCCTGGAAATACCATTATGAAAAATTGTCACTGAAAATTTCATTATTAAAATGGAAGTTCATTTCGGATCTAATCTAAACTTTACATGGATCAATTTAGAGTAGAAATGGAATATTGCTGCTATATCTAGTCTAGAGATTTACAGTTTTGTTACGCAATCTTGTGGACGATGACATTTTTCATTAGACTGATAATTTCCCAAAGAAGCCACGCTGAAATTCAGGTGCTACCTCGCTATTACGAATGTTCAGAGAAACTGTATTGCTTTTTATTTCCACACGCTGAAACGTTTACAGCTAGGAGCCACACCATTTTCACAGAGTCCACTCAAACAAACCTTTTCCCTTTATGGAAAGGGCACCAGCTTTGGTTGCCTCCTTGAACTTCAATCTTGAAATGTTCATGTCAAGAGTCAATTGTCATTTTTTTCTTCTTATCCTCATAATTTTCACTTAAAATTTCGTCTTAAAATCACACATCTCATTCCGAATTAGCGTTTTAACTGTAAAACACTACCTTAAGAATCTTCCGAGCCTTTAATTGAGTAAAAAAAAAAAAAGAATGAAATATGAAATCAGGATTGGCATTAAGTTTTACATGGTATATTTCTACAAAATAAATAAATCGCATTCAACCATATTTGTTAATTAATGTTGATTGATGGATTCGTTTTCCAAGGCTTATCAACCATTTTAGGTAAAGTGTAGGGATGTGTGTGCCGTGTGTTCATTAAGTGTAGGGATGTGTTGTATCAGTGGCTCGGAATGAGAATTCGGAGAGATGAGTTCGAATTCCACTCGGGTTGCTTACATTCATTTACGCACAATTACCTTTGAGAATCATATGAACCAATCGCCATCTAGCAGCTAGGATTGGTATCTCGAGAAATAATTATCATGATAAAAGAGGAATTTTTACTTTACTGTGAATTGATATAACAGATAAATGATTTATTATGGCGAAATTGAAAATAAACAATATTATATGTGTCGTTGAGTTTAAATAAATTTGCAGCGAACCCATTATTGTCGACTATCGTTTGATGGGAAAATATCATTGGGAAGAATAATAATTATGAGGACCAAACGCCATTCTAGGTATATATACAGATTGCAATGGGTAAATTGTCGCCATTTTATATTTTTAATTTCGCACATGCGCGTTAGTTGTTTTTGATTTTTTCAACTGCACAGTACTGAAGGATTAGTTGGACGCCGTCTGTCGGAAAAAGAGCACAATGTCGCAATTCGGTCCACCAGAAATTTGGAAACGGCATGCTGTACTGTTTGGCATTCGCGCCAATACGAACATTTCAGAGTATTTGGGTGTTAATCTGAGGAGAATGCAAAGGATTTGGAAAGAGTTGAATGAGTCTAATCGTGATTATGAAGGTGTTTGGAGTGATCTCTAGTGATGGTGGCATTATACCTATATTCATCTTCCCACAGGGCTTCAGACTCAACACGGAGGCCTACATCAAGTACCTTGAGAAGGTAATGCTGGTTTGGGTCAAGAAGGCGGCTGCTGGAAGACCCTATGTGTGGCAACAGGGCTCTGCACCATGCTACACAAGCAAGAGAACCCAGTCGTGTCTGTCAGACAATTTCTGCGACCACATCTAGCCAACTAATTCCCCAGACTGTAATACCTTTGATTATTATGTGTGGGGCGCAGGTGAACAAAAAGACAAGAAATGTACTTATAATACCAAATATGAACTGAAGGCAAGAGTTAAGTCTGTATTCGCCAATTTAAACAAGGAAACCGGCCAGAAAAGACACAGGAGATTCTAAAGTTATCTGGAAGCTAATGGTTATTTTATTGAACAAATTTACTCTTTACTATTTCAAGATATTTCTTATGTAATTTTGGTAAACATATCTGTTAAAATGAGATGTCAGTGTTATTTTGATTTTTGTGTAAATTTAAACGACAATTTATCCCTTGCGTCTGACATTCTTCTGAAAAGTTTAAATGAAATTCGCTAAAAAGATTGGCCACACAAAAGTATTCATGAGACTCAAACTCCGGGTAAGTTAAATGAATTATTATATTTTATCATGTGTATACTTATGGCTCTGTATTTTGATGTTGAGCACTCTATTCAAAAGGACTGCTTGCCTTGAAATTGATCTGATCGGTTGTAACTTTTGATTAAAAGAAAAAAACCTCTTATTAATAATCTCTTGCAGTATTTCCCTGTTTTCCTCTCTTTAGATATATAATGTTTAATGGATTTGATAATCCGAGGTAATCCGATAGTATTCCTTATTCTGACAACATTGATCTTCAAAAATCCCAATGTAACATCAATCGTTATTTACAGCTTCTTGATTACGCTTATATTGATCTCGCTACTTAATAAAAAATTTTCTTTTTTCTCTTTTTTCACTCACTAACCTCGTGTGTCTTAGTTACTTTATTGCCTTACATGAGGTGAAAAGATTAAGAGAAAACGGACGTAATTTTTAGTGGGTAAGAATGTTTGATTTG
>OZ010593.1:35111412-35138912 GCA_963932145.1 Acanthosepion lycidas | reverse complement strand
TTTCTTCTTTGATGGTGAGAACATTTGAAATAGATAATACAATTTGTTTGACTTTGTAAGAGAGATAATTCTTTATTCGAGTAATCTAAGATGGCACATGTATAATGGTGAGAAAATGTGACTTTGGAGAAGCGGCAAAATTACTTCTTTGCGCTTGGTCTGACCATTTGGATAATATGATAAGTCTATCAAGGCGGCAAGGTCTCCCTTTAGGCTGGTAGGGTCGCACTACTTCTCTTGCAACCTTTTGTCCGGTTTTCATATTCTCACTGCTACTCTCCTGCTCGCCTGTTTTCGTTTAGTGTAAATTTTCAGCAGACTATGCATCGTCAAATCACTTCATATCATTTCAACTACGCCACACACCCAGTGTGGCATTCCGACCTATATCTATCTATCTATCTATCTATCTATCTATCTATATATATATATATATATATATATATATATATATATATATATAGTATTATTTGTTTAAAAATATGATTCCTTCGCTACATAAGAGTTCTCATGTTTCAAAAAACAGAGCCGAAACCATCCAAATGATTATTAAAATTAAGTTGAATTTTTTGAAATATGAGAACTCTTATGTAGCGAAGGAATCATATTTTTAAACAAAAAATATTATAATAAAGCTCTACTTCTGTATGGAGCACTGTCTTCTTAAAAATAAAAACAAAATTACTAAGGAACTCCGGATTATGCACCCAACGTTTTCTTTTCTATTTTCTGCATACCTGCGTACTATGTGTTATTTTATTCCGAAATCTAAATAAGCTGAATTTTATGTGTTCAACTAAATATATTTTGAATGCAGTTGTATGCATTCGACTACAGATAAAATGTATTGCTTGTTATTTTGCTTGAAAAATGTATTTTTGGTAATTTTATATAAATATGTATTGTTGCTCTTTTTCATATAAAAGTGCATTGCTTGTATTTTTTTTTTTCATAGTGTTTTATTTGAGGCTTCACTATTCACCCATAGCTAAAAACTTAAGAAATGATACCCACCCCTGGGTCAATGTGAACCTGGGAACAAAAGCAGTTAAGTGGTGGTTCCACACTCCTCAAAACATTGCTGCCGGGTGTAGTTTATTGTCATGCACAGGACTGCAGAGATTCAATGATATGCATCTACTACGTATGCACTTTCATATCAAATGTTATTTTGCGAGGATTTTATTTGCAACAAGATTTTTTTTTTTAAAAAAAAGGTGTGTGCAATTGGAGACATGGTTAATGCTAAGCTATCAGATCACCAACATCTGTTCCTGGCGTCGCAGGCCAACATGATAATATATAAATTGTTGCTATGGGAGCGCCGTATCTATCTTTCTTTCCTCTCTTACTTTTCCTTTATAACAGTGATAGTAATTCTTTAGAGTTAGAGTTGGTACTTTTAATTTTACATATGCATAAATACGTAACATATATATTTACCGATATTTTGTTTTAAATAAAAACTTGTTTTTCAATTTTAGTAGGAAATATTTTAATTCGAGGCTCTAGTTTTTTGGATTTGTGGATTTTGTAAATTCGTTTGCCACGATTTCCAAAATCTAGACACCATCAATAGTACTTTTAAAAACAACAACACACAATTCATAATCCTACTCTCTAGGACTATTTCTACTAAACTTTTAAATAAATTACTTATCCTTAATACTTGGATCTTTGCCACCACTTCGAAGGAAATCGAAGATATAGTTAGGAAGAAAAATAAATCATATACCAATTCAGATGCCAGAAATTATCAAATAAAATATTCATAATGTAAATGAATTTAAATCGACGAAACATCAAGAGATCTAAAAGCCTGAATCTAACAACATAAAACAGTTTTCTGTTTAGAAACCATTCAAACTCTCTCGTAATAATAAAACTCTCCATAAATTTGAGTTTACTAATGCCACCCTAATTGGAAAATAATAGTTCTCTACGTAAAATGTACTTCGAGAACTACTAATAAAAATATTAGCAACTATAAGCACACGTAAAACGCATTACACCACCAACATTTATTGAATCTATCCTCATAGAATATAACATGTTTATCTAAAGCAAACAATATGTTACGTACATGATAATAAAAAAAATATAAATCAACATTCGAATAACATATGTATCTATGTATGTATATATATTGGTACGTGTATGGGCACGATATATATAGTTAGAACGTTCGCATTCTGACCATGATACCCGGGTTCGAATTTCACTATTGTCGATTTGTTATTGGACTAGAGGGGTCGATTTCAGCGTGCGGGACCATTGGAAAGTGCATGAAAAGCATACCACGGGTTGATCAAGCCTTGTGAGCGAAACTGGGTAGACGGAACTTTGGAGGCCGAAAATAGCTGTGAAGCACGAAGTCACCAGTCATCGTGGCCGATGGCTTGCTGGCCTTGTTCAAATTCATGATCACGCTAGATAACACGCTCTTTCCCAGAAGCTAGCTATGATCTGCTCAACATAGTTGCAGTTACATAAACACAAATGCGCCTGAGCAAGCGTCTGTACAAGGGTTTGGCTAGCCGCCCTAGTAGACGGGTGTCATCGAATACAAATGGCCGGCTATACTATGTAATTCGGCTTTTGTCAAGCACATCTAAATATTAGCTGTTCATTTTAATGCCTGTGTATCATTGAAATGTGCTCTCTATTTTTCCTGAGTACCGCAAATTGCAAACTCTTCATTGATTTTCTTATCTGTATATGGCAGATGACTGACTCTTCTTTTCAATTTGTACCTGTGTAAGATAAATGGACAACGCTTTCTTTCAACTTATCTTCTTCTCATCATCTGTATGGATGTTTAAATCCTTTTTAAACGTCTTCTTTGTAGCATACGTTCCACGAAACCATGCCTGATCTTTTCGTCGACCTCATTGTTCGACAGCACAAGAAATTATACATAACAAATGAAATTACGATTTCGCAGTTCTAATGTTAGGAAAGTTGCAAACTTTTTTGCGTCCTTTCTTAATTGAATATTTCTATTTGATTAACTTAGGTAAATTAATTCCCGTGAGATTCTAGTAAAGCCACAAAACTTATTCTTTTACTACTCTGCCTGTAAGAATTTGATAATTTAATTCAAAACCAAAGAGCACTTACGCTTTATCTTCTAAAAGAAACTAAGTTTATTACGCCTACACGAAAATAAACTGGAAATAATAGGAATTTATTTACGTTTTCTTTTAAACTACTTTCGGGTTGAAAACGGTTAAAAGTTGCTATGTTACATTTTAGATTTGTTCTGAATTAAAAATAATCTTGAATTGTTAATTTAATTTCATAAGACTAAATGATATAGGAAAAAGGTTGCCAAGTTTTATCAATGAAGTTTTTACGTTCTTCGAGATATTTAAAAATTGGTGAAAGCTTTTTGGACAAATGTCGTATGATCGATAAAGTCGGGAAGAAGGTTAATCTTAAAACGTTGCGAAGTTATATATTTGTTGATATCTCTTGACGAGTGCATCGAACAATTACACAAAGGATCGTTCACGAAACTCCAGAGTAGAGGTGCTGAATATAACATCAATCAGCTAATTCATAGACTGGACATGTTGAAATGATAAGCGACGACAGAATACCTAAGGTCATTATGTATAGCCAGTTCGACAGTGGACAAAGCAGTGCTGGATGGCCGTGGCTCAGGTATAAAGACAAGCTAAGTAGTAACCTCTCAGCTGTCAATATGCCTCATACTTTTGACCCGGATAGAAATAACTGGAGATATTTGTGCCATGAGTGTTATCAGAACTTTTGAAATCAGTCTTATTGACCGGCTAAGAGACTAAAGACAACGGTGAAGAGCGTCAGCAATTATTCCTGCTGATGTATCACGAGATCACCGCTATTGCATAATATGTGAACTTGTACGCATGTCACTAGCAGAACTTAAGTGAAACATACGACACAAATTGAATGTGATTGACGGATCCTCATACTTCGAAATCGAGCCCATCATATAAACATATATTAAATTACAAAAACTTACACTACCCATCAATTTTCATTTCATTTTTCGTTTCATCTTTTGGAAGTGCTATCTGATGATACGGCGTCCTCTAAAAGGGCTCTGGTGAAATAAATTATTATAATGGAACCTTAAAGTGGTCTGTTTTTTTTAATATATATATATATATATATATATATATATATATATATATATATATATATATAGATAGATAGATAGATAAGGATTAGTTCTATAAAAAAAATACAATCCAAACCAATTCGGCATTTAATCTCCTTCGAAGTAGTCCAATTGTAAAGCTGCCTATTTACCCTATTCTACTCACACGGGTTGGGTCAAGCCATAGTATACTTTTCATGTACTTTCTAAATCTTTCTAACTTCAAGAAGTTACAAATAGACTATGGTGAGTTTCGAACGTGGGTCTGAAAGCAAATATACCAACTACTCGGCCACGCGCTCATATAGTGAAGATCGATATCACTACAGTAACAATAGCCACTTATTTACTAAGTAATGTAACACAATGAAACGCCGACAGGTTTATTATTCTTGTACAAGTAAACGCAAGAAATATTTGTCAAAATTATTGTTTTACAATATACATTTTATAAATAGATAATAATTTCTTGACAGAATATATACTTTGTGTATATCTCACCACCAGTTTTTGATGAGCAAGAAACAAGAGAATTGACTTTAAAAACAGCCATCGATTTTATAACATATAAAATGTAATTTTAAAAGACTTGCTAAAATACTACTGGGTTTAATATATTTAGGGTTAGTGCCATTAAAGTATCAAGTGCCTACACCACACTGTCATTATTTTTATAATATTTGATACTGAATCTTGAAAACGTTTATCAAAATACACCATATTTCCTTCCCACTAATTTTTTAACAAAATTACGATCAGTATTTATTTAATAAATATATTTTTCAATAAATTAATATTTTCCATTAATGGAGTAAACAGTTGGTTTTCGTGCAGGGAACTGCCGACCCCAAATTTAATTGTAATATTTTGCCTTTTACATCTATTAATATTCTTGTGTATTCACATATAAGTTAGGACTCATTTATAAAATTGTGGCTTTGAATGCTTATTTCCTGGTCTCCATGTTAATATGTTAACGCCTCACAGAAATGAAATTGGATGTATTTCTTATTATAATTGAACTGAATTATAAAATAAAACCCAACAGATTCACTTACAGGGCTGTATATCTTCCGCTAACAATTTTAATGCAATAACTTTCAAAGAAAAAAAGGCATTAATATGGCAACTAAATTGTATTTATATTTAGAAAAATAGTCCGAGAAGAAATTTCTGTTCAGTGCAAGATCTATTCAGTGGAAGGAATAAAAAGAAGAAAACATTTGGCAATTTAAAATGCATCATATTGAATAGAGGTTACTTTAAGTTTATTTTCAGTTATATCTATTTTCAAACTTAAAAGATATATACTGCTAAAAATATTCTTAACGATAAAGAACATGTACAAAGCATGAGATTCTAAAAAAAATGTGTTCTTTCAAATGATTAAATAAACACGAAATAATAATAAAAAAAAAAGTACTTATCAAAAAATTTGCTTACAATATAAAAACATGAATACAAGTGATATATCTCGGAATCGAAAAGCCACGTCCAAGACAATCGAATATAAAATTAGGAAGAAAACTAAGACATATTCCAATTCACTTGTCGGTACTTATCAAATAAACATGTTCAAGATGTAAAAGAAATGATGCCTGAGAGACATTACGATATCTAAAAGCCCGTATATACAAACAATAAATATTTACGTTTGGACAACCTGTCGTAATGCACAGGAACAATACTGGTCATAACTTTGATTTTACAAATGCCACCTTGATTAAAAAAGAAACTAATTCTATACGTCGAAAATACTATGACGGCCTACTAATAACTATATTACCAACTATCACCACACGTCAAAAAAAACTATATTACGTCTCCAAACTTTACTGAATCCATTCTTATTAACCTGATTAACCAATGAAAATCAAATAACACAAAATAAAAATACCATCAATTCTTTCTTATTTTTCTTCAAATCTTATTTTCTCTGATGAAGATTTAATAAAAATCGAAGCTAGATTGATAAACATTTCTTATTTTTTCATTATCTTATCATTCTGTTAGATTCCGATTTGATCACAATCCATTACAATTTATTTCGTTGTTTACTTGATACTCGATATTATTAAAAATAAAGATAGCAGAAATAAATAAAATTAAATGAACAAAGGTACCAAACCCTAGCATATTCAGTTTGCCGGAAATTTCACTTCATATTTTCGTGCGCTCGCGCACACACACACATATTATCCAACTTAGCAACAATCATACTATATATATATATATATATATATATATATATATATATATATATATATATATATATATATATATATATATATGTGTTTAAATTGATTCATGAAGAAGTGATACACTAAAATCATGACATGTGAAGACGTAATATTAAAAAAAGAAAGATGAACAGGTTAGACGCATACATACTCTTTGGAGGGATTTTAATGCAGGCTTATCATCTCTCAGTTGCGTCTCTGTCCTTGGGCATAGTGCGTTCAGGGGCTTCTCTGTCTGAGGACAGAGGAGCAACTGTGGAAAATTATATTGAAGAGGTATCCAACCCTGGGGAACCGCTGTCCGAGGCCGCGCCCTCCCATTGCACAAGAGGGAGGGATCGGTGCTCGCACCGAGGCCAGCGCAACCGACGGTTGCGGGGGCTGAGGGGGATTTCTTGACCCTGCCCGTGTGCACGCGCTCGGGTCCCCGCATTAATGCGTCTTTGTGTCAGATCTTATTCTCGTGGGGGAATAAGTCAATACTGCATACATGATTATCAGCCAAAGCTTTTGATTATAACGTGAAAAAAAACACTTGATAATCGCTTATATAACGCCAAACTTAGATAATTTTCAGATTTTATTAAAATTTTATATGTCCTTAACAAAGTATCTTTTTGATGTTAGAAAAATCTATGACAAAGTCGAAAATTTTTAATCATCTGCGATTTCGGCCAGCACAAGCGTTATTGATGCGATTGCTCATACTCATGTAGGTTATTTTGTCTGTTTGTTTGTTTAAAAATTTAACGACCCATCGATCAGCAAGAGATCATTTAAGGTCAAACAGCTGTTTTTTGTTTTTTTCTTTAAATAAGGTTGAAATGCTTTCAAAAAGACTTTCCCTTTCCTTTCCTTCTTTTTCGATGTTGTCTTCCTTTTTTTTCTTTAAAAATTCTCTGTTTTCGAAGGTGCGTTGTTCTTTGAAAATTTCTCACCTGGCAAGTATCAAAGTCCCCACTTTCAACATCAGACACCAAATTGGAATTATATTTTATTATATAGTCCAACTTTCCTAAGAAACGTCAAGATTAAATTGGGGTTTGATTTTTCGAAAAGTTCTTTCAAGTTGTTCACGTTGTAAAATAATTTTCGAATATGTGCCATGTCACCGCAATCGAGCAGGAAGTGCTTCACAGTATAAGACTCCTGGCATGCTATGCATTCAGGAGGATCTTCGTCTTTTAGGAGGAAGGAGTGAGTTATCTGCGTGTGTCCTATGTGAATACGGGATAAAACCACTTCTTCTTTGCGTGATTTTCTGTGTTCAGTTAGTTGTTTCTTTCGAGAGGGTTTGATTTTAAATAATTTGTTGTTTTGACAGTTGTTCCAAGCGTCTTGCCATTTCTTCAAAATAAAGTCATTAGGGGACACTGAAATTCTAAATATTCGTTTGGGTATATAATCTAGCAGATATTTTAGTTACATTTCCTTTTGTTATTAAATAAAATAGATAATAGAATATTATAATTGTATAATAGAAAATCAACTAAGAGAGGTAAAATGTGCAAAACTGGACTCACATTTATTGTGAATGTTCTAGTGATTAAAGCACTTTCTATATATATTTTTGTAAAGTAAATTGCTTTCTCTTTTAAATAGCTTTTTTTTTTAAATCACACTTATGGTCAGATTCATTCAAGTGAGCAACTAATCCATTGTGTGTTGCTTTCTAAAAGATCACTTTTTTGTTCACATAAATTATATTTTGATTTCGTAAAGGTTCTTCGATGTATTCCTTGTGGCAATCATTACAGAGGATAGAATAAATTCCTCTTTCAAGTTTTAGCTTATTATTATTTTGTGTTGTATTAAGCCGTTTGGTGTTTGAGAAATAGTTGTGACAAATTTTATATTTGGCTGAGATAAATTCTTTTCAATGACAGTTTTGAGTTTATGGTTAGAATAAGAGATCTTTGTTCGTTTTGTTTGTCGGTTTGGCCGACTCTTCTATTTAAATACATTTTAAAGCTTTTGTTTTGTTTTGGATATGAAATAATTAGGGTGAGCTTTGAAAAACGCGTCATAAAAATTTGTTCCACTTTGTTATAGATTTGCCCAAAAAATGTTAAAAAAATTATATATAGTTTCTCCATAGATACACATATACGCATGTATATATATATATATATGTGTATATATATATATATATATATATATATATATATATATATATATATATATATATATATATATATATATATATATATATATATATATATATATATATATATATATATATATATACACACACACACACGTGCATATATATATATGAAGTATCTATGCAGTACAAAACTATTTATTTAATTTAAAATAATATCTGAGACACCTAACAACACGCGCACAAATACATACACACACACACACACACACACATATATATATATATGAAGTATCTATGCAGTACAAAACTATTTAATTTAAAATAATATCTGCGTCACCTAACAATACGCACACAAATACATACACGCACACACACGCACACACACACACACACACATATATATATATATATATATATATATATATATGGAGGGTATGTGTGTGGGGGTGAGCACGTATGCGGAAAATGCCATCAATTTAATTACACATAAACTATAACAAATACTTGGTTTTCAGTTATTCCGTTAGCCTCCAAACCCTATTTTCTCCATTGCTTAACTTTGCAGACATCCATTATTTGTCTGGGGCACGTCAGCGTGTTGTAATGGTTAGCAACCTTGTCTCGCTAGAATAATTATGACTAAATAGTGAGTTCAATCCTCACTGAGTGATCCATAATTTGGGTCTTGTGTCGTATCTACGCTACGCTTAGAAAATAACCATTCATTATTTGGTCTCCGTAAATCCTCAACAAACATCGATTAATTTCCATGGGGGCTTTTTTCCGCTGAAGGAAAACTTTTATTTATACGTACTTGCATTTCAAACACCATTTTCTTAGACTGCTAATATTTCTTTTATAAGTTAAGAAAATTATAGACTTTTAGCAGGAAGGTTCATTCACCAATATAACAACAGGACAGTGGATCGATTCTCTTTTTTATTTATAATCATGCTCCAGAGTTGTGGCATGAAACAGACTGTGTCCAATTGGGGTTGATCTCAGCATCCGCTTTTATATTTTACGCTCTATCCATTTACTTTCACCCTTTCATACCTTAAAACTATATTTGTTCATATACAGGGTGTGATGGGTGAATTGTCGCCTAAATTACGCGAAAATGAAAGCAACACTGGCATCTCATTTTAACATATTTTTACTAAAATTAAACACAAATATCTTGAAATTCTAAAGAGCAAATTTATTTTTAAAAATTGCCATTAGCTTCAACCACGGCCACCAGACGTCTTCGTAATCTCCTGCATCTCTTCTAGACGGTCGCCCTTTATAAGTTGGTGATTGCTGCCATAATTCTTGCCTTCAGTTCATCTTTGGTATTATAACGTGTTTTGTTGGTCTCTCGCTCAACTGCACTCCACGCATAATAAACAAGGCGATGTTCGTCTGGAGAGTTAGGCGGCCAGATGTAAGGGGTGATCTGGTCGCAGAAATTGTCTGATAATCATGATTGTGTTATTCTGTTTGTGTGACCTGATGCCTGACATAGGGTCTTTCAGCAGCCACCCTCTTGACTCAAAGCAGAACTACCTGAACAAGGCATTTGATGTAGGCGCCTGTGTTGAGTCTAAGGCCCTGTGGGAAGATGAATGGAGGCATAACGTTGACCTCGCTAGTAATCACTCCAAACGCCTTCATATTCACCATTAGTCTCATTCAACTCTTTCCGAATCCTCTGCGCTGTCCTCGGATTGACTTCCAAATATTTTGAAATGTTTGTATTGGATCTTCCAGCATGAATACCAAGTAGTACATCATACCTTTTCCAAATTTTTGACGGAGTGAATTTCGTGATTTTGGTCCTTTTTTCCTAGACGGTGCACAACTAACACTACTATACTTTGCAGTCGAATAAATAAAAATAAAAAAACAATGTGTATGAGTAAAATTAACAATATAAAATGTCTAAAATTTACCCATCTCACCCATATATTTATATATATATATGTGTGTGTGTGTGTGTGTGTGTGTGTGTGTGTCTATGTGTCAATGTAAATCCTTTTTTGCGCTTCCTATCCTCTTTTTTCCCTTTCATTTTATTTTTATTGCCTTGTTGGATTCTCACTCTCTACCCATCTAGTGAAATCTATTAATACTGACCACTGACCATATATAGGTCGTCTTTCCGACTCCAAATCCTAAAAGCTTATTCCCCTAGTACAAAATCACACTCCCCCCACCTTCAACACCGATAAAGACAAAAGTTTCGCAGGTGAGGAATCAAGCAAGGATCGGAGTTTTACTAATAATACATTCTACAACGAGTTCAAACTAGTCAAAAAAAAAAAAAAAATCACCGTTGATGAGTCTTCCCCGTTTTTCTGTTTAAATCTTTCACCGCTGATGAAGGACACAGGCGTGCCCGAAAATTCCGGACTAACAACATTAACCTCCGTGCTTCATTTCTGTCTTGTGATTAACAATTAATACGTAATAAATTCTTTTTGCCCTGATCACATTGGTAGCTTTTCGCTTTCCCTTCTTTTACTAACAAACCTAACTATTCTATATATATATATATATATATATATATATATATATATATATATATATATATATATATATTCTTAAATATACAAAAACGAATCTAAAATAATGAAACCAACTCTCACATCGGAACCCAATTATATACAAGAGTGTTAAATGAGAAACGACGACTAAAAAAGATATCAACATATTCTTCTGTAGAAGTGTTGGTCGAAAAAGAATCTAAAGAATATGTTTTTGGATATTTAAGCTTTTATACAAAAGCTGAGGTGATGAACTTTTGTTTAGATATATATAGTTTTTTGACGACAACGAATAGTCGTTGTCACTTTCGTAATGCTCGTTGTAGTAGAGACTTTTTAATCGCAGATACAACCTATAGTAACGCCGTTGAACAATACCGGTGTCAGACACCTTCGAATATTACTCGTACTAATAGTACTTGCTCGATAATACTCGCTCGGATAGTAACCACCGTATATAGACCCAAATAGTAAACCCTATAGTGATTAATATAGAGAAATAGTAGAGTGAATAATATAGAGAATAGTGATCCGTATAGTAATAGAGGATAGAATAGAGATAGTGATCAGTTAGACGCCACGCTAATTCCTATTTATGCGCTTCCTTTATGGTCACTTCATTCAATAATGGGATCTCCTGTGTTTGCTCTCTGGTGATCTGTGTTCAAACCCCAGTGTCGGAAGCGACATTTTATTCCGTTATAATACATACTGAATTTGTATATATATATATATATATATATATATATATATATATATATATATATATATATATATGAAAATTTCTCCGATTTGTACAAGTGGGGAAGACAATATTATAAATCTGTTGTGTACATTTGTTTGTGAGAGCAGTAATTTTGTTAACACATATATAATGACAATATTCTCCACACGTGACAAATACTGACGTTATTTTCAGTTAACAATATGAAAACCGTTTCTCTACATTCCATTTTCTAGGAACATTCTGTTTTTTGTTTTTATTAGTTACCTTGTTCAATGACATTCATTTCGTATTTTGCTTTGATAAAGTCCACCTTGGACGAAACGCGTCAGCAATTAGTAGTTTTCCTATTGTCATTTTTATTCATATATATATATATATATATATATATATATATATATATATATATATATATATATATATATGGCCATATAAGAATCTGCTCTACATATGTTGTCTCAACGAATGACAATATGGAAGTTGTGAAGATTTTACTGTGTGTTTCTTTTTGTCTATGTCTTTCTGTATGTTTGTGTCTCTGTGGAAATAAATGCGTACGTTTATATGTATATATATGTGTGCCTGATTTCGTTGCATCACAACTAAAGTCGCAACGTATCAAATAATAACATAAAATATGTGAGGCTGACCTTTGGGTTTCTCTCGCTCGGTGGATGTCATCAAATCAATAGCTAGGTAAAGAGAGGGTTGGCTATGAAGTAAAAATATCTTTTTTCACCTCCCAAATTAAAAGGCGAGTAAGGTCAAGTTCGACCTACATGGTCACCAGAGATCACGGCTATTAAATTAGTTTCTGATCTATATTATAACAAGACAATTACATCGTTGAAGATACATAACTATGAAGAATAGCCTGGGAATATAAAAAAAACGCATATATGATGAAAACCTCTTGGGAAACCTCAGGTGAAATAGGACAACTGTTAAAAAAAACATTTTTCAGTTTGTTTGTTTGTTTGTTTGTTTGGGTTTTATGGCATATCAACCACTGTGGGTTATTTAATGCCAAATCCAGTTTATATGAATTTTAAATGCCTATTTTGTATGGAATAAAAAACGTATAGCTGGCAACATTATTGTTTCAAAAAAAACGTATAGCTGGCAACATTATTGTTTCAAAAAAAACGTATAGCTGGCAACATTATTGTTTCAAAAAAAAAACGTATAGCTGGCAACATTATTGTTTCAAAAAACGTATAGCTGGCAACATTATTGTTTAAAAAAAAACGTATAGCTGGCAACATTATTGTTTCAAAAAACGTATAGCTGGCAACATTATTGTTTCAAAAACTTAGAGCTGGCAACATTATTGTTTCAAAAACTTAGAGCTGGCAACATTATCTTTCTGAAAACATTATCTGAGACCTTACTGTTGGATGCAGTTTATCGCCATACCCAGGACGTGGATGTAGTTTACCGTCATACCCAGGACGCGGATATAGTTTACCGTCATACCCAGGACGCGGATGTAGTTTACCGTCATACCCAGGACGTGAGCAAAACCTGGAAAACTAGCAGTTCACTATTTACCCATAGCTGGGACCCTAACAGGTGCTACCACCCCGGGTCAAGATGGACCTGGAAACACCAGCAATTAAGAGGTGGTTCCACGCTCCTCAAAACCTCCATATCCATATCAGAGGCCTTGCTGTTGGATGCAATTTAACGTCATACCCAGGACGCCTCATTGGGGGGGTCTTACCCCTCTACAGAGGTGCAGTCGGCGTATTCTAAACCCCCAGCCGACAGGGCCGACATTTTTCAGTCAAAACAATGAAATTCTTACTGTCTGAATGTTATTATTTAGATAATATAAACACAGGCTATTATCTTCATCTTTGTTGTTGTTATGACAACATTTTGGCCGGTGGGATCTCCGGCCTTCCTTCTCCTGATTCGGGTAACATTCAGAGAATTTTGAACTAAAACATTTCTTTAATCTATCCGGATAGACTGTTCTCAATCCGCTCTACATATCTAGGGATATGTCGTATTGAACTTATTTAGTACTGCTCAATACTTGGTCCTCAATTTTTTCCACTGAGAGAATGTCTGCACTTCCCATCGCAAGGACTGTAATCAGAGAACTTTTGTTACCAAAGTCACGAACCAAAGCTTAAGATTTTTGTCTCGTGGGACAATCCTTAGTGTAGAACAGAGAGTATAAAATATAATCGAAATATATATTTTTTCGGGTTTAAAAATAATATGAAATATTGTGCCAACCTGAGAAAGTTTTTCAGACAGATTTTAGGACATTCAAAATGGGACTTGATTTTTCATTTATTTTAAATGTAGTCAATATCACACGAATAGCAGAAAATATAAGTGCTCTTATGGCGCGAGATATTTTTACACGAAATCGTTACGCAGTCGACGAAACAACCTCTAAAAAGATGCAATACAAATGCAACTATACGAGTCAATTTACACAGATATGGACAAATTAAAATTTGTTCAGAAATCAGTTCATCGATTTTTTTTTCAGGCATATCTTGTTCCTGTCATGAATTTCAACTATATTATAGAAACTATAACTTACTTGTCAGAAATCACGCCCCTTCAAGTTCGTCGGGTTTTAAAGTTTCGCGGAGAGGCCGATCGTCAGAAGCATAGTGCCAGATAAATTGTATTGACGTTATCATGTATCAAATTTATGCTCCATATTATATGAACGTTTAGCAATTTATTAACTATCTCTCTCTCTCTCTCTTTATATATGCATATATATATATATACCGCGCATATAATATATAAATAATTATACATATATTTATTTATTTATATTTATATACACACACTTTTCACACACACACACATATATATATATATATATATATATATATATATATATATATATATATATATATATATATATATATGGAAATAGAGACAGATATGAATATTCAGAGAGAGGGAAAGGAGGGGAGAAAGTTCTGCATAGATAGATAGATAGATAGATAGATAGATAGATAGATAGATAGATAAATGGAGAAAATACAAAAAGAGCGAGTGAATAAGTAGATATGTAGATATTTGCTCATTTACATTAGAGAAGGAGTATGCACACACACACACATATATACCTATATGCATGCGTGTATGTATGTATGTTCATGTAGCCTAATGACAAAAGAGCATTTATTTGATTAGTGCACAACTTAGCTTGAGAAAAATCCACCCCACTGTCAATGGGGGAAAAGGCTTTTCCACTTCCATAATGAACAGACGTACGCAGAAGGCATTTGAGTTGAAAGTAATTAGGCCTTTTGATCCAACCATTCCTCTCATCAAGTTGCCATCATAATGGAAATCTGTTGCAAAGGGCATTATTTGAAATGGATGTCAAGAATTTCAAATGTTACTCTAATTGTTGCGTAGAAACTACTAAAATAATGGCGTTTTTTTTTTTAATTTTTTTTTTTTTAACTGAACTTTGTGCCCTTGGCCCCTGCAACAAAAATGAAGAGAACTGAGGTGGGGGCGGGGGTCTGGAGTCACATATTTATAAGTGAGTAACTTCACATTAAGACAACTTTTTTAACATATCGCTTTCATGCTGAAACAAATAATATTTATAATAAACGTTAAATTTTATAAATAATTGTTGTGATAATTTCATCTCGATAAAATTCTTGCTTCTCTTTAAGAACAGCGAATTTAATGGACCTGAGAAAGAATTTAATTTGAAGTGTGAATCCAAGTTCCGTAATATTTGACAGCATTTAAAAACGCACTACAAGATTTGGCATCAGAATTTTTTCGCAGTTGAATAATTCTCATTTAGTTAATTTTTAAAAAATCGTTTGCATAAAAATATGAAGAGACAATAACCAAATATAAGAATGAGGTTGATGCACAAGAGATCGCTCATAATTTTGGTCATTTCTCTCTATTAAGGTAAAAGCTTTTCAGCGAGAACCATTCGAAATGGTGTATCACCTCGGTTGTATAACAGTCATGGTGACCTATTTGAACATCCAGATTGTTGACATAGATTATTACATGAAATTGGCAATTGAGAATACATTTTGAAAAAAGATTTTAAGTGTAAATTCGAAAATCTCTCTGGTTCTTCCTCGGTTAAGATTTTGACACATATGTATTCAACTTAAAAAAAAAGAAAAAAAAAAGAAAAAACTGTGATAATTTATATTAATATTAACTGTTGGCTAAGGACATTAAAAATATTCAGAACCAAGCTAAAGATTTCAATTTAAACGTAAAAAGATCTATTCAAAATGAATATATATATATATATATATATATATATATATATATATATATATATATATATATATATATATATATATATATATATATATATATATATATGCGTGTGTGGGAGTGTGTTTTTTAATATATATTTATCCATGAGATTTTCCGTGCAGAATTAATAAATATACTATTATAGACAGAAGAAAATATATATACATAAAAACTGTTAGGTTGGTGCAAAAATAATGTCGCTTTTTGACGTATTTTTTTTTTTAATTATTTTTGCACCAACCTAATAGTTATGTAAAGAAACGATTAAATATATTATATAATTTATATAAAATAAGTAATAGTCGCAAGCTTTTATAAATTATATGAACTTTTTTAAAAGTTTACCGGCATACGAAGAGATTATATTAAAAAGTAATGAGCAAAGTTAATAGGATCTTTGTTATCTAGTATATCTAGGTTAAAAATTCACATATTTAAGTTCAATAAGTATCCGTATCTATATCTATATTAGAAAATCTTCATATAAATAAACATGTAATACGCAAATTGATCATACATATATGCAACCGCTCTCTATTCTTAATATATAAATTGCATTAATTACCGTCACCGTGGAAATAACAGATTTCTAAAAGTGCAAACAAATAATAAATACACAATGCTCATGGTTATATATACGTGTGTATATCTATATCTACGCATACTCATATGCACAAGAAATAAATACACAATAAAAACATCCATAACCATCTCCACCTCATTCAATTACATGTGTGTGTGTGTGGATGTATTTAGGTGTAGAATATCTACGAGAAGGAGATATTTTTAATATATATATATATATATATATATATATATATATATATATATATATATATATGTACGTATGTATGTATGTATGTATGTATTCACAAACAAAATAATTTCATATATGTCTTAATTCCAGTTATAATCCAATATGTGAATACAATATTACAAAGAGACCGGCACACAGAACAGCACTTATACATAACCACACACACACACACACACACACACACACACACACATATATATATATATATATATATATATATATATAAACACACGCATAACACACACACATATATATATATATATATATATATATATATATATATATACATATATTTATACAAACACACACGCGAGCGCACACACGCACACACATATATATATACATATATATATATATATATATATATATATATATATATATATATATATATATTCTTTGACACAACAAGTGCATAACTACAGCATAGCACCCCCGTACTTTATATCATTATACAGGTGCACAAATTCTCATATCATATACCCACATGAACATTTATATACGCTAATCCATACATACACTTACATATCCACCACGCACACCCACATATACATATATCTGTATATAAATATAAACTCGCATATCCAAATGAGTATAATAAAAACAATTATGTAAACGTGCACCAACAACAATCCAGTGAAGATACAAATTTGAATACGTTAACACATGTTACGTTATATCTGATGTTATATAATCCAGGCGAAATTGTTCCTCTAGATTTTAAGGCAATGTTTGTGAGTGCATTTGGATATTAGTTCACACCGAAGGTTCAGTAAACATTCAGGATTTTTGTATTTAATTATAAATAATTTGTATTTTTTGTATTTTAATTATAAATAAATTTTTGCTCTGTTTTTTGACACAGAGCTCTTAACGGAGCTATATCCTCTTGGAAATTCCATACGGATTACCAATAATTTGATTGCATATATATATATATATATATATATATATATATATATATATATATATATATATATATATACAACAAGTTTGATTCAAAAGAACTGACAAGATATTTAAGATTATTTTTTATATATCGTTCCATTTTTCTGATAATGTGTTTGAAGTTGTGGATAAACGGTCCGAAGTTCATACTATTTTTTGTTCAAGTACCTTCGACATTGACATTCATTTTCAAGAACGGATGTGCCGTCTGTGTTGTAGGCATGCTTCCTTTGTTTGCATCCTGGTTTTCTTTGGGAAGCTGGACGTCTGAAATGGTCTAGCTATTGGAAACGATACCGCACAAGGAGATTGCGATTTATTTATTTATTAATTTAATATTTTTATTTTTATTTATTTTTATATTTTTATTATTTAATGTGGACTATTATTATAATAACGTACGGTGTGAGATGGATAAATTGTCTTCTAAATTACGCAAAAATGCGAACAGTCACCTAATTTTAATAGATATATATACACCAAAATTACACAAAAATATCTTGAAATTTTAAAGAGTAAATTTATTTAAAAATCGGTATTGGCTTCAACCACGGATCACTTGTATCTCTTCTTTAGTTGGTGAATGCTGCCATACTCCTTGCTTTCAGTTCATCTTTGGTGTTAAAAGGAGTCACTCGGTCAACTGCCCCCCACACATAATAATTAAGGGGGTTAGAGTCTGGGGAGTGAGGTTACCACATGTAAGGGGTGATGTGGTCGCAGAAATTGTCTGACAGCCATCACTAGGTTATGCTTGTATAGTATTGTGAAGAGTCCTGTTCCAGCAGCCAACCTCTTAACCCAAACACTTGATCTAGGCTTCCGTGTTGAGTCTGAGGACCTATAGGAAGATGAATAGAGGCATTACATTGTCATCAGTAGTGATCACTCCAAACACCTTCATAATCATCATTAGACACATTCAACTCTTTCTGAACAGTCTCCAGATTGACACCTAAATACTTGAAATGTTCGTAATGGAGCTTCCAGCGCGAATGCCAAGCAGTACAGCATGCTGTTTACAAATTCCTTCCAGAGTGAATTACGTCATGGTGCTCTTTTTCTCACAGATGGTGCTCAAGTGACCCTACTATACTGTGCAGTCGACAAAGAAAGAAGCAACGTGTAGACGCGAAATTAAAAATATATAATGTCGACAATTTACTCATTACATCCTGTATGCGCACACATTGTTTATATCATATGCAATTTTAAATGACATCTTCTGTGGTGAATGATGTTTTATTTAATGTGGGTTATTTATTTTTTTAAATAATAGCTTCTAGTTTTTTAGTCTTTCCTTGTTTGGGGACTGTAGAATATTTTGGTGTTATCTACTAGTATTTGTCTCATGTTGATAGGTGTACTTTGGTCTTTTATGATGTGCTGGTCGATGTATGCACTGGCGAATCTGCGAGAGAGTGTGGTACATATCTGTCCAATGTAAGTATTTAATGTTGTTTATTTATTAGTGATGGAGATGCAATCTCCCAGGGAGATGAGAATGCATAGATAACATTTTTCTTTTTTTACAAAGTGGCGATTTATAAGTCCCGATATTGTTGGTAATAATTAAGTTAAATATTTTGAACTCATTGTAGCAAATCATAAATCTTAGAGGCGCGTGTGTGTGTGCATATGTGTTTGTGGGAAAGATGATTTTAAATGTTGAAAAACAGCAGAGAGCATGCGTTTCATCGTTTGATCCTGTGTACTTTACAACATGGTTACAGAGAACGTCATGTTTTAGCCAGGGCAAAATAGAATCTTGTTTATTACATTTCGGGAACAGTAGAAAAGCAGTTATTATTATAACGTGTGGATACGTGAAGAATTCTTGCTTTACCAGCTCGACTCATATGAACAGATGAATATTATCGAATTGGCAAACGATGACTGGCTTAAGGGTAGCAAACGTAATGGTCTTAAGCAGAGCATAACAATTGTTTTTCTTTTTTTAACTGCTTTGTCATTAGTTCTGGCTACTTAATGTTAACTGTATCCTGAAACTGCCAGCTTCCAACAGCTTGAAAATAGTTACCGGATTTGAAACGATTTTGAATGTTTTAAAGGCAAACTATATATATATATATATATATATATATATATATATATATATATATATATATATATGTACGCATGTGGACAGTCAGAAAAAGAAAGAGGGAGAGAGGGTGCGGAAAGTATCCGAGCGATAGATTCTTTCCCCTTTTCTCCTATTAATCATTTCGAATTTGATCCAATGAGATTTATCACCTCAAAAATATTTTAATAGTATATACAATTAGCGTAAAGCTTATTCGGGTGGAAATTGGATTAAGTTGCGGAGTTCGTATTTCGGCCTAGTCTGTTCATTCACTTTCACACTCTCACTCTCTCTATATGTATTTTTTCTCTCTCTTTCTATTTCTCTCTCTCACTATCTATCTATCTATCTATCTATCTATCTATCTATAGTTGTTTGGCTTTTTCAACAAAAAATTAGTAGAATTCCCACGTGTGATATATATATATATATATATATATATATATATATATATATATATATACAAACATACTCATACACACACACACACACATATATATATATATATATATATATATATATATATATTAGGTTGGTGCAAAAATAATGTCGTTTTCTCACATATGTTACTGTGAACGACATTATT
This sequence comes from Acanthosepion lycidas, assembly GCA_963932145.1. NCBI lineage: Eukaryota > Metazoa > Mollusca > Cephalopoda > Sepiida > Sepiidae > Acanthosepion > Acanthosepion lycidas. Next base: position 35,118,442 of record OZ010593.1, on the reverse strand, counting down.
TTTGCACCAACCTAATATATATATATATATATATATACACACATATGACTTTTATGAGAATATATTAATCATATTTCATTTATCTCATCCTGGAGAGAAAAGATATGATGTTTAATGTAGATTCTCTCATTTGCAGAAAAATCTAATTTTTTTTTTTTTTTGGTGGGGGGTGTAGTAAATTTAGTATTATCTACAAGTATTTGTTTTATGTTAGTACCCGTATGATGAGATGGTTGATATGTGTCCAAATTTCACTACGTTTAGATAAGTAGGTGTTACTCTGCATTACAGTGTTACCCAAACTTTGTGGCGCCGCACATACGTGCCGTGTGCTTCTTAGGGGCGGCGAAGTGGCTACCAGCTAAGACGGAATCATTGAAAGACAATCAAAGAATTAGAAACATTTTCAAAAATTTCATATTCTAAAAATAAATATGATTTCAAAATTTAATATAGATTTTTATAGATTACTTGTAATTATATGCGAGAGTCCCAGTATAAATGGTCATAAATTGACTGATTCTATCGTGATATATTCCCATTATATAAAGTATTAAGAATATAGTAACTAGGGTCCGCAGATTTGAAGAGAGAGTTATCAATGATAATATTCTGACTTCGAATTCGCGGTTATTTTTAACTCTCTCTTTCTGTTTTTATTTTTAAATATACATTTTATCACATGAAATTTGGTGAGGCGCGAACAAATTTTAATTCCGAAAGTGCGGCGCAGAGAAAAAAAAAGTTGTTTATGTTGTGGTTATGGGAGCAATATAGGTATTTGTTATGGCCCGGTTCCTTGTACCACGGTGATAGTCCAAGGTAGAACCAATAAAGAACAACTCGAACACAGGTATGGAATAACACAGATATATTAGAAAAAGGAAAATATACCGAGTAGAAGTGTTAGTACGAAGAGTCAAATTTTGTAGAGAGAACAGTGTAGTCTCGACTAGTATCACTATTCCAATGTCTTGTAGTAATTGTCTGAACGCGACTCTGTTTCGGACTGCCTCTGACTCGACTCTTGACTCCACTTGAACTACTGACTCCACTTGAACAACTGACTCACAATATTCAGTCACCCCCAACCACTGGGACGTCATTTGGCACAAGGCCGTTTTTAACGTGGAATTTCCGAGCCCGTGGGCTCGGCCAAAAATATGCCCATTAAACCCGTATAAACGGGTTCAGGGCCGGTTTACGTCCCCGAAAGAGAATCCGCCCTTCGGCTTAGCCTCCTTCGGATTCCTCCCCGCCGGAAAGCAGAGAGTTCAACCAATCAGTCGGTCAGAAAGTGAACGACTGACTCACGATATTCAGTCACCCACCCCCACTCAGCCGGTCAGAAAGAGTATGCAAAGTGGTGCGGGATGAAATTTGTTTAACAGGGGAAAGGCTGAGGGTATGAAGGGGACTATAAAAGGACCTATGTGTGTAAGGGCTGGGGTCTCGAGATTTGGGCTGAGTTGGGAGAAGGTGCGGACCGGGCCGAAGACGTGGACGGAATGGGATTAGAAGGTTTTTCACTATCCAATTTTTCTTTAATTCCTTTATTTTTTCCGTTTTTTCATAAGCTGGATCGTACTTCTTTTGTTGTTCCTTGAAGTTTAGCTGTGCGGCCAGGGCATCGCCCTTAACGTTGCGAGAGGGGGTGGGACTGTGCGTGTCTTTAGGCCTCGGGGCTTCAGGGGACTGAGGACAGGCTGTCCGGTGCTTCTCTCTGGCCCTACCAGCTACCAGCCATTCCCCCTCCCCCTTTTCCACAACTACACTAGCAGCGGTCGAAGGCTCTTTAGGGAATGTGGTCTTTGATGATATCCCAACCGGTGGATTAACCGACCCGGTCCCGGAAGCTGGTACGCCCATTACAGGCGAGGCGGAAGGTACAGACCCGGTCAGAGGGGGATCTTGGTCAACTGGAGCTTGACAACCAGAGGCTTTCTTCTCTGGGTAGGAGGAGGAGAGATGACCGGTCACTCCACACCTCCAGCATACCAGTCTTTGGCCCGTTACTATGACCGGTAACTTCAAACTTCCAACATTCAGACAGTTGGGGATGGAGCGGAGGGCTTTCTCGTCCAACATGATATCAAAGCTCCACCCCCCGCTCAGGCTATCACAGGAGGCGCCCAGAATTTCGGCTTACTGGGAAAAGAAAACAGCGAGATGTTCCCTGATAACCTGAAAATTGACCTCATACACTGTTACGATGGTCCTTCTGCGGCCTTCATACTCCGTACGTAGGATGAGATCTTTAGTTATGAGCTCACGGCTCGCCACGGCTACGCAGTCTTCTGTCGTGGGTAACAGTACGTCCCACATGAAAAATTTGGAACCCTTAACTATTCTTAGGGGTTTAAACCCCAAGGACTCTAGTGTTTTCAACACTGTGTTTTTCGTGAGGCGACAAATTTTGCGCGTACGCTTGTCGACGACGAAAACTGACACAATTCGTTTTTCAATCTTCTTCAATTATTGGGGGTCTTCTAAGAGTTCACATTCTACGAAAAGGTTAGCGTAACTCTTAGCACGCTCCATGAACTCCGCAAGATCGATAATACATTTCGAAGGGGATGAACAACAAGAGGGCGATTCCCCGGCCTAAGTTTTGTCTTGAGAAACATTTTTGGCTTCCCTGTGAATTTGGGTTTTATTGCCATTATTGGCCTCCGTAGTGCTTTCAATTATCTTTTTGCCATTCTTGGCCTCCATTCATGTATTTTCATTTTTCTTGGCGATGATATTCTCGCCAGGAGAATTTAAATCAAGGGCAAGTTATTCTTCTAAATTCTCTTTATCAGGTGGGGGGTCTTTTATGGCGTGTTTGAATAAATGTTTCCTTATGGATTTCCTGTAGTCCGACAAATTCGGTTTCCTTTTAATTGCTAAAAAAAAAATCTGATTTTTTTACTTTCTTTTCCATTTTTTCAGAAGGGGAGGGGTGAAAAAAAGTAGACTGGGAAATAGTTAAACAAGATTATAGGAGAAATTTAAATAATTAAATGAAATCAAAAAATAGACAAACTCACCCGAAAGCGAGACAACAATGAACAAAATAAAATAAATATGCACACACAAAACTAATTACATGACGAAAAGAACAAAAAACACGGTTCACTGATACGTAAACCAAATTTAAAAAATACAATAAAAATTAGAAAAAACAATAAAGAACAAATATCGCCTAAAGGCGAAACAATAAAAGAAAACACGTAAAAGAAAAAAAAAGAAAAAACGTTAGACAATGAAAACGGAAAACAAAGAATATACAAAACTTCGACAAATGCCGAAACTAGTTAAGAAAAAAAAAAAAATCAAAATGGCCGACGTCAATAAACAAAAAAATACGAAAACGAGGCCAATACCCGAAGCTAGTTACAAAAAATCAAAATGGCCGACCCTAAGAAACGCGAGTCGAACCAAACGAAAACAAACAAATAAATTGGACAATACAAACGATTACAAACAATAAACACGTAAAAATTAAAGGATGGAAAGAAACAATTAAATAAATAAATTAATCAAAAATAAAGCGAAACACAGAATAAAGAAAACGAAGATATATTTAAAGAAATGAAAGAAAATGAAAATTAAAAAGGGAAGACTAGAATAAAAGAGAAAATTAAAGGAGGTAGAAATAAGAAAAGAAAAAACTGCAAAAATTAAAGGGTTAAAAATGAAAATCAAAAAATGCAAAAAATTAAAGACGTTAAAAATGAAAAACAAATAAGAAAACTGGAATAAAAAGAAAAAGTGCAAAAATTAAAGGTGGAGTGGGGTAAAAATAAAATGGAGAGAATAAAGAAAAAATCAAAAAACCTTTTCAATACAGTCTCAAAAATGTAAAAGTAAAATAAGCAAACTTTAACTAAAATGAAGATCAAAATGCAAAGGGGTAAATTTCAAAAAAGAGTCGAGTGAAAATCAGCTGTCCGCAACAGTCAAAATCACGACAAAAAGGTCAACGACGTCTCAACGATTGACTCACGATATTCAGTCACCCCGCCCCACGAGAGCGTCATGTGGCACAAGGCCTTTTTAACGTATGATTTCCGAGCCCGTGGCCTGGCCAAAAATATGCCCATTGAACCCGTATAAACGGGTTCAGGGTCGGTTTACCTCCCCGAAAGAGAATCCGCCCTTCGGCGTAGCCTCCTTCGGCGTAGCCTCCTTCGGGTTCCTCCCCGCCCGAAGGAAGAGAGTTCAACCGATCAGCCGGTCAGAAAGTGAACGACTGACTCACGATATTCAGTCACCCCCACCCACGAGGGCGTCATGTGGCACAAGGCCTTTTTAACGTAGGATCTCCGAGCCCGTGGGCTCGGCCAAAAATATGCTCATTGAACCCGTATAAACGGATTCAGGGGCGGTTTACCTCCCCGAAAGAGAATCCGCCCTTTGGCGTAGCCTCCTTCGGATTCCTCCCCGCCCGAAAGCAAACAGTTTAACCGATCAGCCGGTCAGAAAGTGAACGACTGATTCACTCGTTGTCTACTCCTTGGCGCAGTATTTATTAAGTATGGAATAGTCCATTTTTATTATCATGGGTAAGGTCCCATAACAGAATTGCTCTCGAAGGGAATATTTCGTTGCCCTGATAGAAAGAAAGTTTCAAATTCTCAATTTGCAAGCTTTCTGAATGCGTATTCATTAAAGCCTGCCGCAGCTCAATCATCATGTTCTTCTTTTTCCATATATTTGGTATTTTTTTTCCATGTATTTGATTTCCAATTGAAACAAAAGTGTTTAGTAATATCTATTTATCTAAGTAACTGTCTACCGATGCATATATGACTTCGTTTATTAATGTCGCCTGTGAATATATATGTGCAGACGCAGCTGCCCTGTATCGGGGCATATAACAGGTTTCACATTTTCTTGCTTGTTCCCAGTGTCGACAAATGTGGAGCTTTCGACAGTGAGAACAAGCAGGTGATTTGTTAATTGCCTTATAATACAGCCTGCAGGTGGTGGTGTTTTTCCTTTTCATTTTCTCCTTCATAAAAATCGATTTCTGATTTTTTTTTCTTCTGACGAAGGCATCTGGGACAAATGGAAAGACTGGACTTTTGAGCGGAGAAAATGAAAGAAAAAAGAGCCAGACATGTGTTCAGGAATTTGCCTCTCCCCCATTATGCACACATACACACACGCACGGACACACACAACACAACACACAGACACAGACACAGACACAGAGAGAGAGAGAGAGAGACTCACCTAAACAAGTATGAGAATGTACAAACACACACACATGGCAAATTATTTGTACTCTTCGTGAATAGATTGTCTACATTCATTTTTGTGTGCATCTATAAAATGTGATGCCTAATAATACATTTAAATTTTTGTTTATATATATATATATATATATATATATATATATATATATAGAGAGAGAGAGAGAGAGAGAGAGAGAGAGAGAGAGAGAGAGAGAGAGCACAAACACTATATTCCATGGTTTTACACATTTATATTATAATCTTGCTCTGTACATTGAGCTATACGTGGATTTTATCCTCTTGGATATATATATATATATATATATATATATATATATATATATATTGACCACAATTATTATATATATATATATATATATATATATATATATATATATATATATATAACCATGGAGATTATAAGACAGAGTGGAAAAAACCATAAACAACGCGGTGCTTTGTTTCAGTTGTTCAAGTCAGATTGAAAGACAAATCTGTATGTAAGCTAGTAGATCTCCTCAGAGTGGTCTAATTTAAAATCCAACAAACAGCAACGGATCTAAAATTTATAAAAGAGACACACATGCGTAAGCCTCTTTCTGGGTATTGGTATTAGTAACTTCCTTTTCACTAAGAGCATATTTTTGTCGTCCATGTCGACAATATAGTTAAACTTCACAGAAATAATTCTGAAAATAAAGACAATTGGTTTAAAATTAACAATTCTAGTTCTTGCCGACGCGTTTCGTCTTCCAACTTTATCAAGTCAATCAATAAAAGCGAAATGTTTTGTAGCCATAGTTACATCAAATCCAAAATGTGTTTCATATATGGGTTGAGAAGACAAACGATCACTTTTATCGTCTGCGGATATAATCTATTCCCTACATGAATGATTTTTCTGGATAGATCAAATATGGATAGGAATTCGACAGAATGTTAGGATAAAGAATAAGTAGGAAACATCTTAATCTAACATGTTCCACTTTAGTAAAGCTAGATATTTGAGATAGAAATGATGAAAACATTATAAAACGCAAAGAGGGGCAGATTAATGTGTTGTGTTTGGCTATTTTTTATTGATTAATGTTGTGTTTGGCTATTTTTTATTGATTAGATATATTTCACGTGTAATGAAGTAAAATATAATATTTAAATATATGACAAACATTCTGGACGCTAAAGATAGTAAAAGTGATATGCAGTTTTAATTGGTTATTGGTTTAGACACTTGTCACGTGTAATGAAATAACAGATAATAGTCAAATAAGAGAAAGGATTTATTGTGGATCCTAAAGTGTGTAAAGTTAGTGAGACACTGCAGAATATTTTGAAAAGCTTGTTTAGTTTGATTTTTCATTAAAATAAATCATGTGCGTATCTTTTTTATATATATATATATATATATATATATATGTCGTCCACAGACAGACTGTTCCGCTGTATCACAGATCATCAGTGCGGCCAGACATCCGGTTGCCTCTAGCTAGGATCGAAACCAGACTGAATTGGTATCAGGCGTATACTCTACCACTAAGCCGTCGGCGCACGGTCGGGATGAAGGTGGATTTTTAGCGTATTTATTTTATATATATATATATATATATATATATATATATATATATATATATATATATATATATATATATATATATATATATATATATATATATATATATATATATATATATATATATATATATATATATATATATATATATATATATATATATATATATATATATATATATATTTCAATAAAGGTGCAATTAATTTATAAAATCATGAATCATTCATACAAAATA
>OZ010593.1:35048912-35106412 GCA_963932145.1 Acanthosepion lycidas | reverse complement strand
AAGCTGGCAGAATCAGATGGAAAACATTCAGCAAAGATTAAAAAAAATAACCGGAAAAATAGCAGGTGTTTATGCGCGGATCCTTCTGATACACTTCTTGTTTTGCACACCAAGATTATCAATTCTGTCATGGATTTACGGGTGTTGAACAGTGAACAGTAAAAGAGACGCCATGCCGCTCCGCTTCTTTCAATAAGGTCTACGGTCGAATATTGATGGCTACACTAGTTGCTGGAAGCAATTGTAAAACCCTGAATAGACCTTGTCTGAGATAGAAGGACTTGTGTGTATCAGAGGAACTCCACGCCTGGTCACAGAGCTGTGTGGACCCAGGATTGGACAGCACCCAATTGGCACGATTACCTCTCACCTAATATGTGGCTATCCAAACCCACCAGACCTAAATCCTTTTGACTATTATATGTGGGACGTCGTGGAACAGGAGCTTAATCAATGTTTCCACAATGATTCCCTGAAAGTCGTTAGTGCTCGAGTAATGTCCAATCACAATACTGATCATTTGATATGTGCATTTCAACAATTCCGGTCCAGCATTGAGTCCATTATTGCAACTGAAGGCGGTTACATCGAATAGACATGTTATCCGACCATTACTGTATCTGAGTACCCAGTTTCGTATCGATAAATTGATTTATTTGTAAACTGTGGTGGCTTTACTTACGGTCTTCAGTGTTGTTCATTTATTTATTTTCTACGGCTTATCAACCATTGTGTGTTATTTTATGTTAGAAAATATTTTAGATTGTAAGCACTTTTAAGGGGGATATAATGATTTAATGATACAAGTATCTTTTCATTCGTTCCTTTGGAGGAGTCTGTGTATACTTTTACTTAATTATACACTTTTGGAACCTTTTAATGTCTGTTTTTTTAATCGGCAATTATTTCCAATACAATTTGTTTTAATCCTGTGCCAGTTTCTCATTCGCTATTGTTGTAATTGTGTCTGTAGTTTTGTTTCATTGCATCAATGTCCACCTTTTGAAAATAATTTTTTAGTAAGTGGTTATCTTTCAAGTTATATGTAATGACGTCTATATATATACATTAAGAAATGGACACAGTCCGACAATTTATATATTAAAGACATTTTTATGATTCGAACCTGCATCCTACACGGAACCGTCATTTACGCAAGGATGGTTCGGTAGGCATGGTCGAATTTACTGCTTATAAACTTCAATCTTCCATGAATCTCGTACATTCATAACTTCTCATGGCGTATCAAATGTAAACAAATGACGTCATACATTAAGAAATGGACAAAGTCCGACAATTAAAGACATTTTTATGTTTAACGTTCTTTTTATAGATACAAGTATTTAAGTAAATTTTAAGTTGAAGTTTATAAGCAGTAAATTCAACCCGAGAAATTTGATTTTTGAACAGGGAAAGGACGCAAAGGCAAAAATCTGGAGAATATGATGGTTGTCAGACCGGGGTAATTTTGTACTTGACCAATAACTGCTGCATAAACCATGGTCACTGATATACGCTCTGTTTTGTGTCTCGAGACGAATGCACTCTACACATTTTTTCCCAAGTACTGCCAAAAACAACGAAAGTGAGCGAAGACATAATAATTTATTGCGCATGCACAGTACAGTAGTCAATCCAGTGGCTTCAGTCTGCGTACTTTAATTACGTTAGCATAGCAACAGACCCGATATTTTTTGATGAATCATGGTATATATATATATATATATATATATATATATATATATATATATATATATATATATATATATATATATATATATAAAGAATTAATGAGTTCATTTTAATACGATATCTTTATTACTTTCGAAGTTAGTATAGTGGATAATCGTATTTGAAACAGATGTCCCATTTTTATCTCAAACAGTGTATATTGCGGCTATCGGCCTGCGCATTCGAGACATCTTAATAAAGAAAATATGCTCTCTAGTATTCAGTGTCTTTCTTTTTATGAAAAAATCACCATTTGATCTGGCGCGCTTTACAGTTGTCTACAGAGAGCGTAACAATTGTAAAATAATGCCTTGTTTATTACATTTCCTGAACAGTGGAAGAGCAGTTATTGTTACTAAGTGTGGGCAGATGTAGAACAAGGTGCTATCTCAGCTCTATTCATGGACAGAGAAATATTTTCAGGCAGACAGACCGCAAAAAACTTAAGACTTGCATACGTGATAGTCGTATGCATGGCTTAGAAATTAGAAATCGGTTGAATTTTGTGATTTGCCATTAGTTCCGGCATCTTAAGATTGAGTTTATCTTTCAATTGACAACGTACAAACAGCTTGCAAATATCGGAATTTTTAAATGTATATGAAGGTTTTAAAGCCGAAGTATTTGCATAAGGAATAATGACAATAAATGACTTTTTAAAAAGACGTTAATATTTATTTTGCACACATACACACATGCGTATATATATATATATATATATATATATATATATATATATATATATATATATATATATATATATATATATATATTAGGTTGGTGCAATTATAATGACGTAATAATGTCGTTTTTTGACGTTAAAAAATACGTAAAAAAACGACATTATTACGTCATTATTTTTGCACCAACCTAATATATGAACAGACTTAAAAAAACATAAATCTTTTACTTTTGGCACATTCTGAAGAGTACTGTGATGATTTGCCTTGAGTTCCTTTAAAAAAATGCTATATTAACTTCTTGCTTTCGAGCCATTGTCATAATGAAATGATGATTTACCTTTAATTCGATACAAAAAAGCTGGGAAAATGTATTAATCACTCTTGACATGAACTAAGAATTGTAAATAAAAGATACAGAATATATATATATATATATATATATATATATATATATATATATATATATATATATATATATATATATTGGAAAAGAGAAAAGAGGGCTGAACTGCCATGTGTGTCTGCGAGAGAGAGAGAGAAATTTCAACGTGAATCCGACTGATGGAATTGTAAATATATGAAAATTAGACAATTTTGAAAACCATTTTTTATTCAATTAAATTTTATGATCGTTTTCTAATTGTAACACACAAACGCACACATACATATATATATATATATATATTTGTACACGTATATTTTTTTAAAATTATAATTTCTATTATTGTTATTAACTTAAAACCTGATTTGAAGTAGAAGGAAATTTTCTTCTACATATAAATTTATAAACAGATACAACTGAAAATTGCAAGCAAAGGTTTTTTTGACAAGTATCAATAAACAGCACTCAATATTTAATGGCGTATCTATTATTTGATAAATCGGCTGTCAGAAGTTTTGAATAATTTGAACATTTTTTTTGCAGAAAATAACACCTATTTCATCCCAGTTCTTTGACAACTCAACCAGAGAACACTCACGTTTTATGGATTGTACGGGGGAACTCGAAGTTTTTAGGACTTCTGAGGATTTTTCTATAAGATTTAGTGCAAAACCATTGAGGAAATCTGCTTAAAACCCTTATTTTCTTCGTCCGAAATCATCTTTTTATTTCCACTGTAGATCGTTTCGCACTGAAAATCCAGTCCCTTAGGAGTTTGAAACATTTTATCAACGGAAGGTTTTCTTTTCCAGCATATAAAGCACTATCGTAACCGATATCTTTCCTACATAGCCTCATGAATTTCACTTACATTTTCTTATGCTCACACAAAAAGCATACAGTAACTGTCTACATTTATTTCCTCTTGAGCCCTGTGAATCGTAGAATAACAAAATTTAATGTACCTTCGCTAATAAATAATACTCCCGTATGCTGGTAGGAAAAACAGATCGTTACATATTGTGTATTCGGTATTAAGCAGGAATCCAATGAAATATCCAGCCATTTCTACCCAGACTTATTGCGTTTCTTCTGAAGATTTTCTCGCGTTGTGTATTCTTTTAATGAATTTAAAACAATAATCTTTATTAAAGGGGTCCCAGCTTTCCCAAATGGTGGCTAATATATCTTCTTTGATGGAGGCTTATTTCTTATGAAACATTTTTTTTATTTCCATCATGAATTCTAAATTGGATTTAGATGCGCTGTTTGATGGACAGATGATTGATTTTACATGGCTTTCTAAAGAAAAACAATCATTGCCTTTGCTCTAAACGATTGTCATGAAAAATGAATTCATCACCAGCCAACTAATTTTCCAGTGTAATTCCATAACTGTAAAATCTTGTTAGTTGTCTTTTGAGGCTTTTTTCTCTGGGGGAATAATCTAAATTTTATTTTCAATTATTTTTTATTCTTAGCAGTAGCGAATAAAGAACACCTGCCTCAACTCAATTATATATATATATATATATATATATATATATATATATATATATATATATATATATATATATATATATAGTTAAGTTATAAGGAATTTGGTAAACCGAATTGGTAAATCCAAAGAGGATGAAATCCTGAGAGCTCAATGTGAGGACAGGGCTAATATGTAATGAAAAACAAACCACTTTAAGGTACCATTACGATAATTTATTTCACCTAAATCCTTTTTTAAGGATTCAGGATCATCAGGTAAAACTTCCAACAACGAATTGAGAGGAAAAATGGGATTCATTTTTCCTCTCAATTCGTTGTTGGAAGTTTTACCTGATGATCCTGAATCCTTAAAAAATGATTTAGGTGAAATAAATTATCGCAATGGTACATTAAAGTGGTTTGTTTTTCATTACATATATATATATATATATATATATATATATATATATATATATATATATATATATATATATGTGTGTGTGTGTGTGTGTGTGTGTGTGTGTGTGTGTGTGAAAATATATAGAAAATAGGAAAGAACTGGTTAGGTAAATAATCCAAAGTTCTTTCGCTTGAAGAAACAGAGCTTACTTTAATTCAACTTAATTCAAATAATTATATTGAAGTTTTCGGCTCTTGTTTTGAAACATGAGAACTCTTATGTAGCGTGTTGGAATCATATTTTTAAATAAATAATTATATATATATATATATATATATATATATATATATATATATATATTATGTCATTCGCAGACAGTACTGTTTGTTTCGCTGTATCACAGGTGCTCAGTGCGACTAGACATCCGAATACTTCAAGCCCGGATCAAAACCCAACCGATCAGTCAGAGTTTCTATCACTAAGCTATCTTTATTCAACAGAGAGAAACAACTAAATGTAGCGTATTTTTTTACGAATGAAAACAAATGCCAATCAGCCGGAGTGCTCCAATTCATTTTACTCAAGAGCTTTGCATTAACGCAGGTGGCTGTTGTTTACAGAATTAGCTTATCACTCAACAGTGTTCAATTAAAATATATTTTCAAGAGCTACATATATATATATATATATATATATATATATATATATATATATATATATATATGTATGTATAAAATATAAGCAGTTAATTATCTATTAATTGAAGAGTAGTTCTAATTAAATTCAGGTTGTTTTGTTGAATACATGTTCAATGTCATGAGGATAGAGTTATATGTGCTGCAATGTTAAGTTTTGTAAAAGGCTTAACCTATATGTTTAGTGTTTTCAATTCTGTGATAGAAATGGACATAAAAATATGCTCCCTCCAGTTACTAGGTAACATTTGGAGTTTCAGATCGTCTCCCTGAAGACAGACACAGTCTGTTGTTCTTATAACAGCTACTTATCTGAAGCTCTGCTGTAGGTGAAATTTTCAGCTGACTGCTCTTATCTGCTTGGCATTCCTATTTTCTTCACAAAATTAATTGTTGATTATCAATAATATTTCTTACAGGGAGTTAATTATTACTTTTGTTGAAAATAATTCTGTTATCGAACAGTAGGTCATTATTTTTTAAGCCCACCAAATTAAAACCTAACATTGCAAGATCTATAAATTTATCTTATAAATAACATATCAATAGAAATAGACACGGCTCCCCATTTTGTTATTTTATTTTAAACAATGCGTATTACATTTATCGCACTGCGCACCCGAGAAAATTTAATAAAGAAACTTCAATATAATTATTTGAATTAAGTTGAATTAAAGTAAGCTCTGTTCCATCTTCAAGCGAAAGAACTTTGGATTATTTACCTAACCAGTTCTTTCCTATTTCTTTCGCTCTCAGTTCCGAGTTCAATCCCCGTGTCTCGTACTCCAGAATTGTCACATCATCTGGTTCAGTGAAACTTCTCATGTCCACTAGCTGTTATTGTTCGTTTCTAGTATGGATGGAGTTTCCCGTTCAACGTTTGGTTCTTTTATAGTAAAATACACTGAATACAAGGCTCGAGAGCTACTCAAGGTAGAATAATATTGTAAATATTGGCAACATATGAAAAAAATAATTAGCGGTAAAGTATAGATGAAAAATAAAGGATCACAACAGCGAAACAGCAACAACAAATATTAATTAGGCAAACTCTCACAATGACTTATCAAAAGGTATAGCTATAGGGTAAAATTCATTATGGCATCGATATACCCCACCTGGTACAGCAAAATGATCTAGATCCCCTGCACAAAATAGCAATATAGTACTCCCGATATTATACCCCTGCAAGTAGAGTGGGAAGTTGATATCGTGATTATATCATTATTTTCTTCTCTAGGGAGATGTGTCACCCATTTTTGTTGTTGTCGAATTTGGAGATGTTCATGTAATGTGATTCTTCTTATTTTGCAAATCTCTTAGTTTATGATTCAGTAGCGCCAGTCTATAGATTTTTAAGCACCCCCTTCTTTATGATTTATAAGATTAATTTATTTTAAGCTATTTTAACCAATGATCAAAGAAAATGATTTTTGTTTAATCAATTCAACTCATGCAAGGTGATAACGCCACTAAGTCGCAAGGGGGTCCACTGGAAGTTAAATAGAAGAAAAAAACTTTAGAAGGAACTGGAAACCAAATAATGGCATAAATATCAGAGTTTAGGCGGAGGCATTAGATGTATAATGTTGAAGTAGAATTAAGAACGAAACAGGAAAGAAGGGATAAACCTCATGTTCAAAAAACCATGGACGTGAGATGAACCTATCTATATCTATTACAGATTTCTTAAAGAGCTAGAAATCATTCATTTCATCTCTATGAGTCGAGATCTGACGAGTCTATTTGCTAACACAATTCTCATTTACAGGACAATATTTTGGACCTGTATTGTTGGAAAAATGCAACCTATATTATGTTCAATTTCCTTATTTCCTATGCTAAATGTGTTATAACTGATCCATAAACCGAGGAATTTCAAGTGGTTAGAATTTATCAATTTCATATTCTGAATATTTATGGTGGATCCAGGGCAGGTAACGCCTTTTCCCTCATTCCAATTCCAAATCATACTTTCAAGAAATGTCAATGTACTTCACATTTGATGCATTCCACACATACAAGATAAACCAATTAAAATAATAGCAACTCAGAGAGACCAGAAATAACCTGACCGAAACGCTCTATGTATAATACAGTGTAACCCGGATATAAGAGAGTTGTAGGGACCGGACACGAAGTCTCTTATATCCGGGTTTCTCTTATATCAGGGTTTGGTCTATTTTGTTTAGGTAAGTATGGCTCTAATTTGGGACCAGAGAAAATCTCTCTTATATCTGGGTTTTTCTTATATCCGGGTCTCTTATATCCGGGTTACACTGTAACAACTAGAATAATGAAGAGGGATGTAAAAGAGGTCGAGGCGAAATGTAAAATCGAAGAGCCGAGTTCAAATTTCAGGCTAATCTGTTGCGTTTACTTTCGCATTAAAGACTTTCAGAAAGGCATGAACCGCTATCTTCTTCTCTAACAATGGGCCTAAATAGCAGAATAGACTGGGCCCTGTAGTCATGGTTGGCAACCAGTAGGAAAGAATGAAAACTCTGAATTGCAATGTTCTGAACAGGTAACGGGGAACCACTACATTCTCTTTCTCAAGAAGGCCTAACAAACTATAGGTAATAGAGAAAAAAACTATGAACGTTTACAATCCTTTACATCTTGAACGGATCCAGCATATATTAATATTCCAAACGTTATTTTACTGGATGCACGTGTTTGAAATAGACGTCTCGCTTTTACATTTTATTTATTACGTCTGTTGAGATCAAACATTTAATACGTCTGGCGGGATCAAACAATGAGAAAGTTGCTCGCCGATTCAGACCCTGCTGGAGAGCACATTTTCTTTATTAAATTTTCTCGGGTGCGCAGTGCAATAAATGTAATACGCATTGTTTAAAATAAAATAACAAAATGGGGAGCCGTGTCTATTTCAAACAGGGGTATGCATTAAAAATAAGGTTTGAAGTGATAAAAAATGCCGGATTAAAAACAAATCCATTAATTCCTTATATGATATTTATAAAATAATAATAATAATAATAATAATAATAATAATAATGATAATAATAATAATAATGATGATGATGATGATGATGATGATGATAAAATATTGTGTTCTACGATGACTATCCAGAAAGAACTTACCATCTTGTATAAGGTTGCACGGAATTAGCATTCACCAAATATAAAACTCAACATGGAAGTGTGGGCCAATAACTTCACTGGAAAATCTGTAACTTTACCGGAAGGATACTGCATGGAATTGGTATAAAGACAACCCGGACCCGGTTAAAATACGCATAGACAGAACAACCAAAGTTAATCATCCAAACATAGTTATCAAAGACAGCAAAAAAAGAGAACTTGGTATGAAAGTTTCTGTAGATTTTTATTTATTTTAAAGACATTCAAAAAGAAAAAAAATATAAAAAATCCAAAGATCTTGAAGTCGAAATCTCAAAAACGTGGCACATGAAGACATTATTAAACCCAAATAATTGTGGTTGGAACCCTCGGCTTTGTTTGGAAAAGATTCTGAGAGACTCATTGAATGGATGTCTGGTAGTACATGGCTAAAATTGTTATCACAAGAAGAGCTTACACCTTTATCAATGTGTAATGTGCGTGATGTTTTTTTTTGTTTTTTTACAAAACTGTTCAGTGAAAAGATCATGATGCCATTTCTGATCTTAAATCTCTGGTTGAGACACGGAAGGAAATGGCTATATAGCAGAAATAATAAAAAGAAATAATAAATAAATAATAATAGACACCTTGAAGGGATAACTTGTAGTACGTGCCTTAAAGATATACAAAAGAACTATTAATTACTAAAGGTTTCATCTATGCAAAATGTGCGTGATCTTAGTTTTTTTGTTTTTTTTTTTTTCAAAAAATGATCAGTGGGAAATTTCATTAAGCCATTTCCGACTTTAGGTCTCTGTTTGGGATCCGGAATAAAATGTTTATACAACAGAAATCAAAGGAAATAATAATAATAATAATAATAATAATAATAATAATTTTTTCATCTCGCTACAGATGTACTAACCTAACAATTTTCTGCTTTGAGTGAAAATTTTAAATTTATCTTTTACTGGCTAGCAGGCTGAGAAATGACCCGAAATGTATTTATTTATCTTTTATTCTTTTTGTCCTTAACCCCCCCCCGCTTAAGCATGAACTAAAAAACAGTAGCTATGCATACAAACTAGACAAAAAATATTCAATCACCTACTCTACATGGGTGATCTCAAACTCTTTGTCAAAAACGACAATGAGTTGAAGGGCCTCCTCAATATTGTAAAATATCTCAGTGACGACATAAGTATGGACTTCGGATTAGATAAATGTGCAAATGTAATATTCAAGAAAGGGAGAATTACAGAAACGCCTTCAATAGATTTAGACTTTGTCAAAAAGAACTGGAACAAGATGAATCCTATAGGTACCTAGGAATTAGCAAAGGAAATGGTATACAGCATACCCAATTTAGAAGCTAAGAAAGGAGTACTACAGGCATGTTCGTCTAGTACGAAATATCCAGCTGAATTCAAAAACAGAATATAAACCATAAACACCTTGGTTGTCCCTGTGGTGCAATACAGCTTTAATATCTTTAATTGGACCACAGCTGACATTAAGCGAATGGACGCCAAAACGAGAAAGCTTCTCACTTGCTACCGCATGCAACATCCCAAAGCTGATGTTGATCGCCTATATGTGTCCAGATCCGAAGGAAGCAGCGGATTATTTCAACTAGAACTGTCCTACAAAACTACAAAAATTGGCCTTCAAAGATACCTGGAAACTACAGAAGACTGGATGATGATATGTGTCAAAGAATATGAAACTTGTAAGCGGCTTTATTCCGTAATAAAAGAAGCCAACAAATTCAAAATGGAATTTCAAATGGATGCAGAAATACAAGTAAAGCACAATAAACTGACTGAAGCTGCAAAATACTTAAAAAAGGAAAGAGAAGTGCAACCGACCAGATACAGAAACAATGACAAGATATACCGCTTCATAGCCAATACTCTGCCCGTACCAAACACGATGATGTAGACAAACCCCGTACCTATCAGTGGCTACGTAAGACCAGTGCTTGTTAACTAGAAATTATCAAGCACACATATTGTGTTAGGCCAAAATGCAAGTTCTGTGATAAATACCCAGTAAAAATTGATCATCTTGTATCAGGTTGCACAGTATTGGCACCCACTGAATATAAAGTCCGGCATGACAGAGTTGGCCAATATCTGCATTGGAAAATCTGCAACTTCTACCTGAAGGAAACCGAAAGAAACTGGTATGAACACCACCCAGATCCGGTTATGCAGATAGGACCTGTTACAATTTTATGGGCCTACAAAATACACACAGAGAGAACAATCAAAGTTAAACGCCCAGACATTGTTATTAGAGACAGCAAACAAAAAAGTGCCTCCTTTTTGATATAGCAGCACCTGCGAACTGCAATGTATCTTTAAAGATCTTCAAAGAGTTATCAGAATACAAGGACCTTGAAATAGAAATCTAAAAATTGTGGCACATGGGAACATCAACAACCCTTCTGTAGTTGGAGCCCTCGGACTCGTTGGAAAAAATTCCAGTAGACTAATTGAAGGGATTCCTGGAAGCTCATGCCTTAAAGAAATAGAAAAAAAAACATTGTTCTCACGAGTACAGCCCACACCTTACGAAGGGCTTTGCCTATGTAAAATTTTTTTTTTCTTTTTTTTTTTAATTGGTCAGTGGAAAATACCATGATGCCATTTGTAACGTTAGGTCTCTGGGCGGTACCTGGAATGAAATGTGTACACACCAGAAATCAAAGGAAATAATAATAATAATAATAATAATAATAATAATAATAATAATAATAATAATAATAATAATAATAAATGAGAATTATAATTAAAATAAATCGAATAAGAAATAATAATCCTAATTTTGCGAGTGTAAAAATGGTATTTTAGTCGAAGACATAGACATAGACATAGATTCAGCTACTATTCTATTAATGCAGAAAGTACGTCAATATTTTATTATATTATAATGCTTAAAAGATTTATTGTTTCGTTATATTCAAAATCAGGAGCATTTTTTGAAGACAATGATCCATTATCTTTCAATCTTTCAATCTTTCAATCTTGTATATATTTGCTTGTCGAGAAGTAAATATTCTCTTGAAGTATGATAACATTTAAAGACTGAATAATAAATAACTTATCTTGTTCACCTCAACATTGAACGAATTGGAAATCGAGATTTAGTCTCATCCACCGTATTCTCCGCATTTCTCATGATCTCCTGATTTTCATGCCTTCAAGCAATTTGGCAAATTCTCTCAACGATAAGTGCTTTCATAATCAGACAGCTGCAAGAGAAGCCTTTAGGGAGTTCATTGACCATAGATATACTGGTTGGAGGTGCAGGAATATCAACGGCTTACGACAAATTGAATGAAAAATCATAAAAGACAGTGATTTACGTTTTGATTAAATCAAACTTTACATGACTATTATTTACAATCGGACTAATATTGACATCTTTGTAGCTAGTATCTTAACGTTTCGGCCGTTGTGTCATCTGACCATAGTCAGATCTCTGCTGAGTGTTGTAACCTTCAGGAAATTTCGCAGGGAACACTTTATTCAATTCTTTTTTTTAATACTGCTTAGTTACTGCCAGTCTTCTTTTCGCTGATTCATAGCCTATACTACCTGAACCAGGGATTGAACACACAATTAATATTCCACCAAACTCAGGAAGAAACGCTTTCATCTTATATGGTTTTTAGCCCGGGGACATAAAGTGTTGTAACTTAAGGTTACTAAAAAAATAATCACAGGAAAGCTTGCAATTGACGATAATACTTAGGACACGAGGAACACATATAAGATTTGCTAGCGGCGCGTAGAAGTAGTCAACTGCTAGAAGTGAGTCAAATGAATTCCACAATGAATCTCCAACTGCAAGATATCTACCAACCGCTACACGCGGTCAGATGTGGCACAAGTTCGAATTTAATGTGGGTTATCCGAGTCCGCAGACTCGGACAAAAAATTCCCTGTAGACCCCGTATAAAACGGGGTCAGGTAGCTGTTCCCCTAGACGAGACTCTGCCCTTCAACATAACCTTGTTTGGGGGTACTCTCTGCTCGGAGGCAGACAGTTTGACCAGCACAGCTGGAGACGAATCTCCAATTGCTGACCAACATACAGTATTTACTACTGTATTTATCTGAATGGGGTCATACACATTATCTTCAGTAGGTATGCTACAACATAATAAAACATCGGCAAAATGAATAAAGCCATAATCAAAATAAGACTGAATTTTAATGCTAAAGATGATGCCCGGATGCTAATTCGTCTGAGAAACAATCTAACATATACAACAAAGTAAAATTCAGTAGAGACGGCCAGTGGTTCAAAAGCAATGGTGCAAGATAATAGATAAAAAAAAAACGACTGAACTCTGCACAACTACAAGTAAATTAACTTGCTTAAATCGCACCTATGAACAGAGATAACGGAAAGTGAAATAGTCCAACATGTGTGATCTTGCCGTACCCGTGTAGCAAAAGGTTTTCTCATTTATGAAGACATTGCAGGTGAATAAAGTGGCCTGCACAACGAGTCACGAACATACGTTGTGAGAGATAAAAAACTATTTTTTTACAATAGAAATTCAAAGAACATGTAAAACTTTACCGTTATATTCACGACGTTTCGGCCATTGTACGCTCCAGCATTCTTCAGGTGATGTACGTTGAAATTACGATCCGAAATGGGTGCATTTGAATAAAACAACTTGAATCACAGTTCGAAATGACAACAGTTACTAAGCCTGAAAGAAATTTATATATATATATATATATATATATATGTTTAAATTTATTTTTAAGGTAGGCTATATTTATGTTTTAAAGTAATCAATATCAGAGATAGACTATATGAAATATAAAAGTTGACGTTGAAGTCAACACCCAGAGGCAGCAATCTTTTCATGCTAAACGCAATCGTCAGACTCTGCCAATTGCGTTTAATATGAAACTGAATTACTGACTTTTACATCTGGATGTCGACTTGCACTTTTATATTTCATACGGTCTATCTCTGATACTGAGTACTTTAAACTATAAATGTAGCATAACTTAAAAATATATTTAATCATATATATATATATATATATATATATATATATATATATATATATATATATATATATATAATCTGTGTGTGAAAAAGACAATGTTGTGGACCCGATTAAATAAACCTTTCAGAATGGAGGAAAAATTATCAAAGTTCATTCCAATTCACCGAAGGTTTTCAATGTTCGTGTTTTCGGATAAAATGAAGACGAATATAATTCCTCAGTAACAAATGAATAACAAAATGACTGTCATATCGGCCTAAGTTAATGGTCATTCGTCAATTAGGAGATTTTAAATAAAGTTCTTGATTTTTCTGATAGTCTCCAAACTGACATTCTAATCGTTTTTATATTTTATTGTCTTCAGATTGATACGGCTTAAATATTTGGATAGCCTGTTAAAATGTTAACTACACTTGGCCAAAATGTGTATATTATATGGTTGCCTTTTCCTTTTTTATACGATGTTTCAGGGCTTCATATAGTATCTATTTTCATGGTCCTCCAGAAGTCTCTTTTCATTAATATCTTTCTTCACGGTTCTAGATTTCGGAGTTATATCAAGTTCTAAAATAATAACTCTTATCTTTCTGATTAGTCTTCTTCTAAATGCCAAAACATTTTGAATAATTATCTTTTGAATGAAAGGCATACACTTTAGCATATCCTAAAAAAATCAAAAAACAATTATGTAAAACAACAGGATACGATTGGCTTATATTTAATTTCGCGCAGGCGTGTTGTTTGTTTATCATTGTTCAACTGCACAATATCGTCAGTTTGGTACCGTCTGTAAGAAAAAGAACACCATGATTTAATTCAGAACGCCTGAAATTTTGAAATTGCATGCTGTGCTGCTTGACATTCACGCCGGATGCTCCAATATAAACATTTCAGAGTTTTGCATGTCAATCTGAGCATAAGATTTGGAGGTGATAGATGAGTTTAATAGTGATTACGAAGGTACTGTCGCTCGAAAATACCACTCTGATCGTTCTGTGGAAGTAGTGCTGCACTGGATCAAGAGGATGACTGCCGGAAGACTCTATGATGGTAACAAGACTCTGCACCATGCCGCACAAGCATGATCCAGTCATGGCTGTCAGACACATTCTGTGACTACATCACCCCTTACGTCTGACCACCTAACTCCCTATACTGCAGCCCCCTTGATTATTATGTGTGGGGCTCATTTGTGCGAGAAACCAACAAAACTCCTTGTAGCACCAAAATGAATTGAAGGCAAGGATTATGGCAGTATTCACCAACAAGGTGAGCATCCAGAAGAGATACTGGAGCTTCCAACGTCGACTGGAGTTCGTCCTTTAAGCCAATCTGGATTTTAGTGAATAGATTTACTCTTTAGTATTTTAAGATATTTTTCTGTAATTTTGGTAAATATATCAGTTAAAATTAGATGTCAGTGGTGTTTTCATTTTTGCACAATTCTGACAACAATTTATCTACCACGCGCTGTATATCCGAATACTTCGACGAAATGATAATGAAACCCAAAGAAGAAATTTGAATCGTTGAGGTACTTTCCACAGAGAATCATTGACAACGTTCAATACTTTGTTAGTCTGCCGACAGGCAAAGAAAGCCGCTTTATTCCGCGATTGCTGGTCTTAATAATTTCACCCCAAGCAAGGTGATAAATTCACTAAGATGCAGGGATGAAAGAAAATAGTGGAAAGGAAACTGAGAAAAAAATTTACTAGAGTGAAAGGACAATAAAAAGTAGATGTGTAAGGAGACACAGTATATCGATTGATGTTTTATGTATATTTTTGAAGATTGTAATTGAGGGAAAATCAAGAGGCTCTAAGTGAGTTCCTTAGGCGAAAAGTTCGAGTGAAGAAAACTGTTACAACATAACTTACGATTACAGTTCAAATAGAACTTACAGTTGTATTTCAAAAATAAAATGTTTTACATCAAGCTGACATTCTAGTAATACGCTTAAATGTCTGGTGTCAAAGAAAACTCATCAAAACAATTGCCATGAAAATATTTCTAGATAATTCAGACAGAAGATACGTTTCAGCGATGGGAGGATGAGATAATATTGCTGTTGTAACGCGAGGTTCCTATGGAAGAAAAAATTATTCACCCATTTACGTTTCCCTGTTATTAGCATTATTATATCCGTGATATAATACCATCCTATTTGACAGAAACAAGGGAATAGCTGAAACGAAAATGAATGGCAAACATGCTTTGTTCTCAAAGAGACTTTAACTAAGGCATACACAAAGCTACATATATATATATATATATATATATATATATATATATATATATATATATATATATATGCATATGTCCCAGGCAGAGAATTATATATGACATATATCTACACAGCAAAGCAGAGTGTAAGGAAAAGCAAAACGGAATCGTCATAGATATGATATGGAAGTACTCCTATGTCTGGAGAAACCATTTTTAGCATTCCAAATTTAAACGGGTCGGATTAAGCTATGTTCCAGTTGTGGGCATATTCTACACGCGGGAAATAGCGAGTTTTGGGTTTTTCTAAATTGAGGACTGCGATCTCGAGTTTCATCGTATATTTGGGAACGGTATATACCCAAAGGGAAATGGCACCATGGACTTGTAAGCTGCTGTGGAGGTGGATTAGCCTCTGTCCAGGCCTGTAGATGGCTCGCGCTGAAGGAAGAAGGCTTACTCTTTGGTTGCTGTGAACAAAGTGAAATTAACAGCGGCTTTGGTCAGTGAATGAACTGACGTCACTAAGCATCCATCACGTGACCAACGTGATTTAACACGACCAAAGGGAGATAAGCGAAACAGTATTCTTTGAAATATTATCCAGAATCTAAAGTTGGAAATGTGTTCTGTATATTAACAACAAATCTAAACGAAATAAGATATCACTCGATGTTAGACCGAATGCGAAGCTGAAATTCAGTAATCTACGTAATTGGGCGTGTCAGTTTTGCATTCGACCAGAAAGGACAAGTGAATAAGAAGAACGTATGGATTCAACACGAAAATATTAGTCTGCGCTCACGGGAATATTTGCAACAATTGAGAGTTTTATATTTTTCATGCGCCCATGGCTTTAAAATTATCACTTAGGGTAGGATAAAAAAAAAAATTACTAAAATGCCCATATTTCGATCACATTACATTTTAAATTTAACATTAAATTTTAAATTTAAACCATAACTAATTATAGTTAAAGATTAAAATTGATGCTGTCGGATGTGAGAAGATCAGGTTAGATACAGCCTTGATATGAAAAGTAACAGCACGTCCATATATTTAAATCTTGCTATTCTGTAAAGTATAAAACATAAAAAACCTATGTACTCGGAAAATCAATTAAGGGTTTATAATATTTATTAAACGAAGTTATTTTTGTAAAATTGAAAGACGCACCATATAAACCTCTTCAGGACAAGGTACTTAAAAAGAAATCATGTGTTCGTATAATTCGATTTATTTGCACCAAAAATGAGTTGCCTCGTGTAATCTCACACCCCTACGATAATGTTCGTATAAAACTAATTTGTTAAGCAATGGAAAATAAAAAATAAAACCATGAAACTATTTCATACCGGCTGGCTGCCACCTGCGTTGCTCAGAATGATTCTCCTGGTCTTAGAAAGCGTCTAATGTGTTAACTAATTTTGATTCCAATTAGCCGAGATCTGATTGGCTAATTAACCCGCCTGTTCGATCAGATATTTTTCAGGTCAGTGGAACTTGGAGAAGCGGTAACTCTATATGATAGATGCTTTATGATCTACTCTGAACAATTTACGCGTTAACCTATGTTACGATATCAGGTTAGAAGACAGAGCGTTTGTAATTCAGTCTATGAATAGGCAAGCGATATTACATAAGATTTATATCCTTTTATATAATTCCCGCTTGAAATATTTCAGTTAGGATCTGTGATCAAGAATTCACACTAGTAATTTAACGTTGATTAGTGACGCAAGTATAAAGAATATACTTTGCAACAGGTCATCAAGGTGCGGTTTTGCCTCAGGTGACTTCCAAGTCGTGGGTGTCGATTCATGTGATCAAAAAAGATTCACTTGGTTTGAAAGCCTAGGAAAGAACTGTACTGTACGCTTTTATCTAAACGTCCACTCCAGTGAGGATATAAGCAATCTTTCAGATTTCAAATATAATATTAATTAAGAGAGGTTAAGTCATGTGATATCCTAAATCGGGACACCAGCGACGATATCATTGAATAGTGGACAGCATGTAGCTTTGAGACCAAAAGGTTCCACTTCCGAGCTGCATGATTAGCCACATGGTCTGGTTGTGATTTTTTTCTCACTAGTGGGTTGAATGCATATCTAGCCTTGTACTTGGATTAAATAAGCTTAGTAGGGTTCCATGTTATGGAGTATCTCTTTGCAAAGAAATATGGACCGTTAATTAATATTGATCAATGAACTTGTTCCTCACTGGAAGCCCCATACATACAGAGTTTCGCCAGACTAAACAAATGAATGACTTTATAGAAATACTATGTAATAAAGCTATCAAAAGTGCTCATTTTAAATTTATTGGAACATAATATTGACTGAGAATTTTCTATAAATATCTCGTGGTAAATGTTCTGACGAATTTTCCTCTTTGATGCATCGACTTTATGAATTTAGCTACAGTACTAGATTGGCAGCTAGGTCTCATCGTTTTAGAGTTGAAATGGCTAGATGTAACTGTAAGTTCTATGATAACAATTTCTTCTCCCTTACTACTCGCTTGTGGAACTCTCTTCCGGCTTCTTGTTTCCAGTTAACTTTGATCTTCAAAAATTTAAATGTAATGTCAATCTTTATCTTGTGTCTTCTTAATTCCTGTTCTTTTATTGTTCTCTAGTTCTTTGTTTTTTTCTTTTTCTCATATTCTTTCACATTCAGTAAGCTCGTACGACGTGAGAGACTAGCCTTGCTTGAGGAGGCGATGATTAAAAAAACAACCTTACAAGCATTGAAATATGTTTAACTTTTGTGAATAAATACTGATGACAAATTGTAATGTTTCTATTAAAAAGAATCATCTAATTTTACTCATAGATTTTGCTTACATTATTTTCAGTATCATGACGCTTTCAAGTCCCTATCTAACGTCATACTGTATCTATGTGAATACCAGAATTTGCATTACAATCACGAATGTTTCAATGGGCATAGATACTATTTCTATAAGTAAACTGTCGATGTTAAAACTTCTTAGTTACAATTAAGGATAATGATTTTTGTTAGTTGGCTCATATATATATATATATATATATATATATATATATATATATATATATATATATATATGAGTCGCTCCGTCGGTCGGCATTTTAACTATCTCCTCCTGAAGGATCTTGATTGGTCCTTCGACGCAACAATGATACTTCATGCATTGAGTCATATTAAATATTGAACTTGAACAATATTTTTCAAACAACAGAATAATATAATTTGTCTATTTGGAACTTATTGCAAAGATGTACGATAAACAATATTTTGGGTTAACTATTCGGGCCCAGTACAAATAGATTGTGCGGAAAGCATCAGACGAAGTTCACTTACTTTTAATGAGTGTCCTTGTGACTTATTGATTGACATTTCATAGCTCACTTTGGTTGGAAACTGAAGTCGTTTCAACTCAAATGCATGATCTGGAGGAATTACGCGGATACTTGGAATTAAAACACTTTCCTCCTTTCATTGACCAGTAAGAATCTCTGCTTCCAAGAGATGAGGAAACATCTTCTTAACAACCTTGTCCCATTACAAAGCTTCGGAGGATCCAGATTTATCAATTGCCTAACTGGCACACTTTGTTTTTGTTCCAGCTTATGTGATGGTATTTCAAGAGGATTCAGTGAGTTCAAGAACTCGACTGGCTGATTCACTGTCTGCTTTTGTTCAACCATAGTGTCAATGGAAATATACTCCTTGCATTCTTTAAAAAATTATTTGAGAACTTTACAGTTAACGCTCTCCACAGATTGATTCTTGCGAGCTAATATGGCGATCTCACAAGTTTGAATCCGTGAAATGTTCTTTAATGTTTAGATAAACTAGGTTAATCAAGTCTTGTATATTGAGATTGAAACTCCACAACTATTTGGATGTTCTTTTTGGCCCATTTTGATAGTACAATTGCCAAGCTACAACAGCAAAGCAGCAAATCTTCCTGCTTGAAGGTCACCTGTGTTTATTATTCTGATGTTTGTTTTCAGGCAGTGTCATTGAACATGGCTGCAGATGTAAGAATTTTTCGGAGAGTTCTGTCCCTTTAATTGAAAAAGTGTAACAGAGTGAGACATTTTCGCATTTATTATATAAAAGAGATAAAGAAGTTGATATAACTGAAATGTTAAATGTTGATATTAGTGAAAGTTAGAGATTTGTGTCCCTTTAATTGAAAAAAGTGTGGAACACACAGATATTTTCGCATTTAATATATGAGAAGAAGATAAATAAAGAAGGTGAGATAATTGAAAGTTAGAGAGTTATATTCCTTTAATTGAAAAAGTGTAACACATACTGACATTTTCGCATTTATTATATAAGATATATAAGGAAAATGTACGAGAAAGTTGAAAAATTTACTTGTGACGTGTTTGATACTTCAGGACTTGAACGGACTAAATTTGTTACGTTATGTGACAGCACAGGTGCATCAACGATGGATGCTGGGAATTTTAAATTTTATTTGTTTTTATCTGGCCTTGTTTTCATTTAGATCTTTTTTTTTTCTTTTTCTTTTCGCCATATTTGTTAGTAAATAAATCATTTTTTGCCAGAAGTAATGAAATGTTTTAAGCTACCAACACACACGTGGACGACAAAATGGTGGAGGTAGATTAAAAAAAAAAATCTGCAAACAGCCCGACACAACGCACAAAATGGGAACGAGAAGAAAAGTACTAACAATGTTCTGTAAGAGTAAAAAATATACGATTGTCAGCAACAGAAACATCCAAAATGATGATTTTCAAATTGGAAACATTAGAATCAAGAAGATACGGAAATTGAACTACCCGGGTAGTGTAGTACCAGACACCAGAAAATAAAACAGGGAATTTTGAAGACCGAATGAAATAGTGCAAGATGCACTCCAGAGACTAAGAAAAGTATTGAGAGATATAAAAATTTCGATGGAAACTAAGAAGATAGTATTGAACGGTAATGAATATTTAACCTACATATTGCAGACGACCCCAACAATTCCCCTGCAGACTCGAAGCAGCAGAGATCAGATCTTACAGTAGGATGTTGAGAACCCCTCAGCGGGTAATTTTCTTATAAAATGAAAAAAATCGCTACTAAATGAATATATATATATATATATATATATATATATATGTGTGTGTGTGTATGTGTGTGTGTGTGTGTGTGTGTGTGTGTGTGTGTGTGTGTAAATAGAAATCTAGAACGCTGCATAAGCAGTAAAAGGGAAGATTAGAAATCTTTTGAATTTACAGAAACACATATACATACTCACAGAAAACCACTTGAAGATGGTCTCCGATGAGAGTGAAAGTACTTGGGAAAATAAAAAATATTTGAAAGAATATTTTGGTAGTTTTCTTAATCATTTTTCTAAGGCTACAAGAAATTAATCCGCGAATTTGTAAGTTTCACATCGAAAACTAATCAACATGGTATGTCTAAATTATTTAACTTATATATATATATATACATATATATACATATATATATATATATATATATATATATATATATATATATATATATATATATATATATATATATATATATAACAGTTTGGTCATTTTTATCTTTTGCAGGCTGTTATTATTGATATTATAGTCCAGACGTTGGTAGTTACCTTCTACCTAAATATAGAAGGCTGCGTGCTTTTATCAAAACTAATGTAATAGCTCATTTCTGGATACCGGAGCCTTTTGCTTCTGAAGGACTTTATCATCTATTCGATAATAAAATAAACCCATAATTGCATAAAGGGCCCTAAAAATTCTAGCTCTGCTTTGTTTGTCTAATTGTAATCATAGGGTTAGCGTGTTTAAAATTTTAAGTAACACCTCTCTAAAATATGGACGCCTTCACAAATTGTAATTACTACTTTGACAGGAATTAAACAAAGTTATGTATGAAAATAACTAATTATTAGGTTGGTGGTAATGTCGTTTTCTTACATAATGACATATGTGAGAAAACGACATTATTTTTGCACCAACCTAATATTATATCCAGCGGGTATCTATCTATCTATCTATCTATCTATCTATCTATCTATCTATCTATCTCTCTCTCTATCTATCTATCTATCTATCTATCTATCTATCTAAAAAGGTCTACTCTGTTACAGTTCATATCTATTTGCTTATAACTATATATGTACATTTATCACATTTGGCTCATATCTATTGCATTCATATCTATCTATCTATCTAGCTAGCTAGCGCATACCTATCGATTTATATATGAATTGATGTAATAAGCATGGCTGAATCTCGTGGTAGCCAAATCTATGAACAGGCAAATTATGCTTAACCCATTTATAAAAGGTTAAGAAAATCAATCTGTTAAACATAACCTTACAACCAGCACTAAAATGAATATTTACTTAGATTGATTTAATCTAACAAACATCTTTTGTGAGAGTAACTAAAGTAGTAATGGCCGTCTTGCCTATAACACTAACTTTGTTTTTCTTTTGCCTCTGGTGCTGTTTCCATGACGTAAACAAGATTACGTTCAAAATAAGTTTGCACATTCTGTAAAGATCTAACTGAAAAATCTGTCAATTATTTCCGAAGATAATGAGTTCATATGAGAAACTTAATATCGATATTAGGCATTCTTAATATTTAGACATTTACTAGGCTTCGTTAAAATTACACTTAGGATAATTTACCTATGCTAGCATGAAACAACTGGATTCACAGGAAATAGACAGCACGCAATATCTAGTGTATCGATGTTGATCCTCATTAATCGATATCCAATTTCACATAAATTTACTTTGTCCTGGGCATGACAATAAGTTACAACCGGCAGCAACACCTCTGATCTGGGGGTTTTGAGGAGCGTGGACCTATCTCTTAATTGCTCTTGTTCTCATGTCTGCCCTCAGCCAAAGTGGTAGCACCTGTTAGGGTCCCAGCTAGGGGAAATCTGTGAACACTCTAACTGGGATCAAAACATGAAAATATAAAAATACATTGGAAAAAAAGTACCAGCAAATAGAAAAATATAAAATTAGTAGAAAAATATCAAATCGCCAGCAATATGTTATTGTAAAAATAAAAAAAATTACCAGCAATATATGTTTGGAAAAAAATTACCAAAGCTCACAAGAAAATAAAAAGTGTCCACATTAAATGACCCATAAGGATGATGATATGCCGTTAAACAAACAAACCAAACTAAATTTACTCGATGAATAGTGTAACGTTTTGCTTCTTTTTTCTGTTCAATACGCCTTCAATATATCCGGTGACTGTCCTTTTTGCTCATTATGTCCCCTTATCAATTTAAAATTGTCTCTTTCTGACTCTACGTAAATGGAAACAAATTTCGATTACTGTCGCAAAATGGTAGTTGGCAACTAAAACAAGTAGACAACTGCCGGTGTTAGGAGATCAAGTCGAACAAGATACCCAAATTTCGTGATCAGATGTTACACTAAAAAGGACAGAAATGTATGAATGCTGACGAAGCATTTTTCAAATGCTGACTATTAGCTTTTTTTCTGAGATGACTAGAGACCATTAAGCATTTATTATTTGGTTTTCATTTCAATACCCTTCTTTCTCCTTCACAGCTTTTTCATATTTTCTTTTCTTTTTCTGTTTCAATATATGATGCCTCTGGCCAGCAATGAAGCACGAAATTATAGAATTCCGAATCAAGTAATCTGTCCTCGGCCTGTGTTGATTGCTTCCATGGTTCAATAGGTTTCTCTCCTCCTTTTGCAAATGAAATTGTCATAACAAAAACAAACAAAAAAAAACAAAGGAATAAAATTGTTGATTACCATTGCGTGGAATTTGACTTTGACAAATCCAGTCTCAATTAGTTGCAATACAAATAAATAAACCAGTAGAAATCTGATAATGTCAGACGTAAAGTTTGCGCATGCGCTAGTTGAACGCGGCGACGTATGTCATTGGTCACAGTTACTGCTGAGTGATCCACGGTGGCAGAAATGGAGAATATGATCGCAATTATTAAATGGCGGAATCAATCGTGTAAATCAAACCATCAGCATTTGGCAAAATCTATTTTCTAACTGTGACAATAACTGTTATTTACACAGTTTAGATTTAATACAACTTCACAAACATGGCGAATACAGTTAGAATCGCATTAACTACTTAGTAATAACGAAGCGTCCTAACGTTATTTACTCATTTTTTCTTGGCGGAGGGCCGCAAATATGTGAGTCTCAGTTAAGATCGAACTCTCTCCACAGTTGGCAACTAGATTAGTTAACCAATAATTAATCTATCTTGAGGTTCTCTATTTATTAATCTTTGTTAAATTGGAAGCAAGGCCATAAGTATTGTCGGGTTACCTCCTCCTAATTTTTGAAACCGCTTCTAGGGGACACACTATAAATACTCCGCGATAATTATTCGCAGTCTCTTCTTACTTTTTACGTCAGCATGTAAGTTCCTCGCGGAAGAACGCGTTCTCTTTCTGGGACACGCATGAACAATATATATACACAGACGTACGTACTTTTCCTTTCCCTTCATTTTCTCTAGGAATTTCTACTACACCAAACTACGCATACGCAAAAATTTCATTAGCTTTTAAATGTTTTTTCATTCATGTTCATTATTTAGTAACACACAACAATATTCTCTTGTATATGCAACCCTTTATTGTTAATACATTATCATTTATTTCTACTCATTTATATTAGTCCTTGTTGTTTCTCCACATTTTTTACGTGGACTCATATTCCGAGTTTACTATGTTGGTTGTGGGCATTTCAGGAGACACAGCCGTTTATGTCTTCAACGCGTACACCCCGAACCCCGTCAAGTATGAACTCACTGCTAAATATTAACTGATAACCAGAATAGCTCATTAACCATTACTCCACTCCGAGGCACCAATTCTAGTTAATTAACAATTCTATATGTAAAAGAAACACTCCTTCTATTCATCTTTTGCTTCCCTAATGAAAATTTGATCATCATTTAATAATTACTTTTCATAAATAATTATTTTAAAATGGTGCAATTATTTATTTTATTTGTCATTCAAAATAATTTTCTGATATGTTATTTGCTGGAGAATTTTTATTATATTTTTCTGCTGTCTGACAATGGAGAATCACTCGAGGGATGCAATTCTGAATTATATAGACGTCCAAAAAGTTTAATTTTTATTAAAACTGTTATATAATTGCGAAGTAAAAATAAATTAAAGAATTGTTCCTATTTTTAAAGAAATAAGTTTTAGCTCGAAAATCCAAAGTATGCCAGAAAGGTCACATACATATAACTCCCCAAAATACCTCCCTAATAATGGTATGGCATGAGATCGATAAGACACTACTGACACTAATGTCTTACCATTAATTGGGAGCTATTTGGGTGAGGTATTTGTGGGATGTATTTTTGCTGCACCCTGTATTTAGGCAGAAATATAATATATTACTTACTATGAAAATGTGAATTTTAATTAATTTAGCATTAAGTACAATGAATTTTAGTGAGAAATAGGCTTTATTCCAAATTTCAGTTAATGAATATCACACTACTTTTTTTGCTGTTCTCTCCGTCTGGAGACCTGATACTTCTCTTCCTGGGGACATCGATGAAGTTATTTTAATAAAAAATTCATAGTTATTATACTCTCTTTTGTACATATATATATTCTTTTATAGCGAGAAATTTTAAATAAGTCAATAAATCTTTTTTCTAACGATAAATTCATTATCAAATCCTTTGTTCATTTGGGAAAATTTCAATATTAAATATTTGTCAAGTAAAGTATATGAGAATTCACACACACACACATACACATATATATATTAAGATTTAGAGTAATATATATATATATATATATATATATATATATATAGAGAGAGAGAGAGAGAGAGAGAGAGAGAGAGAGTGAGAGAGAGAGAGAAAGAGAGAGAGAGACAGACAGACAGACAGACAGACAGACAGACGGAGAGAAGAGGTTATAATTGTTCTATCGAGAGGAAAGTGTGTATTTTAAAAGGAAGAGATAAAAATGCAAACGTTTTTGGTCTTAATGCAGATCTTTAAAAAATATATATTATATCTTATTTTCGATAATTTTGCTACCCAGGTTTCAGGCTCGTGAGCTTCTTCAGGCAAAGAGTAGATATTCCCACATATTATTAAAATAGATTAATTTTCCTTATGGTTTCCGATGTTAAACATTGACTTTTTCTGGGGTTGAGGTAGTAGTGACAAAAATTCCTTTGGTGATAAGAAAATTCTTCTGCTTAAAGGGTAATAAAACAGTTAAGATTGGTCCGAGGAAGGGTTCGCAAAGATATCTCTTTTCTTATCTTTTAATGACCACTGTAGGTTCTTAGATCTATTTCCATTTTTATGTATTGTGTGTGCGTTTTTGCTCATATGTGTATGTATATTCCCCATCCTCTTTTGGTTGTAACGTGGATTATTAAAAATAATCAGCATTACAACCCCAAAAATTTGCGGTTTCTCTCTTCTTTTTAATATATATATATATATATATATATATATATATATATATATATATATATATATATATATATATATATTAATTATTTTCTTTTTAAAAAAATATGATTCCATAGTGATACAGAAAAATTTAATGTTTCAAAACTGAAACTATATTTATAAATTTAATGATTAAAATTAAACTTAAAATACAGTCTCGTTCCATTGTCAAGCGATGTTAGGAATGAATACGGTGTACAACATATATATATATATATATATATATATATATATATATATATATATATATATATATATATATATATATAGTGTATACCGTAAGCATTCTGATCATAATCTTGATTTAAAAATTGATGGCAACTGTTATTTAAAGACAAAGCAAATTATGCAGACGAAAA
This sequence comes from Acanthosepion lycidas, assembly GCA_963932145.1. Classification (NCBI taxonomy): domain Eukaryota; kingdom Metazoa; phylum Mollusca; class Cephalopoda; order Sepiida; family Sepiidae; genus Acanthosepion; species Acanthosepion lycidas. The sequence continues at coordinate 35,079,816 of OZ010593.1, read as the reverse complement.
TATATAGAAAGTACTTTCTCGCTTGATCATCCACAGTAAATTTACATGCAGTTTCTTCCAACAATTTAAGATTCTTGGGAAAGCTGCTATTACTAGCAAAAATGGGAAAAACATAACAAAATGAAATATGCGAATCTATATACCCAAATATATATTTAAACAAAAAATGTTAAAACATTTGAATTAAATTAAATGTCAGCGTCCCTTCTCCTCCATGCCTTTTAGTACCGATGAAATCTTAAAGGACGAAATGGGCCAGAAAACATTTTTCTCACGTGGTCATAGATGTTCCTAAGACACGGATAAAAACACTAATAAGAAATAATGTCGGATTAAAATAATATATTTAATACAAACACACTCTCTCTCTTACACCCTCTCTGTCTCTCTCACACATAGAAAAATACACACACACACACGCGCACGTTCACACACATGCACACACGCATGTGCACACACACACACATAGATAGATCGATATGAATATGATGAAAACATATAAATACATATATGCACGTATATACATATATTTTTTCCTAAGGTTTCCTAAGAGCAGTGATCAATGTTATATAATATATCTATTAATTATACATAGGCGAATATATAAGCGTAATGGTCAGTGAGTATCCTGTATTTGAAGATTGCTTATTTCCATGAAACTCCGAGTCGTTCTATCGACGTAGGGTAGTATGCATATTCACTAACATGAGTGTGTGTGCGTGTGTATGTGTGCGTGCATGCGTGTGTGTGTGCGTGCGTTCGTGTGTGTGTGTGTGTGTGAGAGAGAGAGAGAGAAAGACAGATTGCACAATGATTACTGGCGCTAATAAAATAGTATATATTATACATGGTGGTATGTGTTATTTTTTCCTTTTCGCTTGATGGGTGTTGATTGGTTGTTCAGATCTTTTCTTTTCCCCTCATTTATTTCCTTCTCCGTTGGTCTCTGGTTTATTGCTAATTTTTTGTACTGATTTTTTTTCTCTCGTGTTTTGTTGTTTTGACCATTTAATTTAGTTAACTGCTGAATTTTTTTGTGTGTACGTGTGTGTGCGTGTGTGTGCCTATATATTTGTGAATGTATGTACGTATACACATATAAAAACATGCACGTATACAAAAATTCACGCGTGTATGCTTGTGTGTTTGTGCGCGCCTGTGTATTTGTGTTTGTGTGTGAGTTTATGTGTGCGTTTTCTACGTTCGCGCCTCTGTACGCGTAGTTCTGGGTGTTACCGGTATATGTACTTTTACTAGGCTGTATTATGTGTCTTTACTTAGTGTGCGCTTGATGTATATTGTTTATTGTTTTCTCGTCTGTTTGTTTTTGTTTTTTATTTTGTTTTGTTTTTTTCTATTCTCGCTTTTTGATATTTAATATTTTGTAAAGTGTGTAGTTCTGGTAATTTCTGCGTGTTGGGTTTGCGTGTGTTTTGCGTGGTTGCGTATCAATTTATTGGTTATTAGTTTGTTGATATTGCGGAGACCATGTGTGCGTTTCTGCGTTTTGTAAGAGGTGTTGTTGTGATGATTTCTGTTTTTTTTATGATTGGTATTAGTCTATTAGTTATTATTTTGTTGTTATTAGGTTGGTGCAAAAATAATGTCGTTTTCTCGCATAGTAACATATGTGAGAAAACGACATTATTTTTGCACCAACCTAATATTTTGGTCACTGTTTTTTGTTGGTCCATGTAATTTAGGTCAGGTTTGGGGTTCGTGTGAGGGTGTGTCTTTATGTGTGTACCTATGTGTATGCATCTACCACAAAACCTGCTCATATATATATATATATATATATATATATATATATATATATGCGTGTGTGTGTGTGTGTAATTCATGGGTATTAACGTCCTCATTAATATAGGACCAGCTAATGACGGAATTGAACGATTACTGGAACGTGGTAGATGAGTATGAATTACGTGAAAGAAAAAAATATCTTTCTGTTAAAAGTAATCACTTATTCCATTATCAGTGAAAGAAGAATAAAAAATTTAGTAGTGTAATTTTTTAGTCAAATCCTTCTCAAAGGAACTTACGCAGATTAATAAACACACTAGGTAAAAAAAAATACGAAAATTACTATGTGAAAAGGCAGGACCCAGGAGAGGATACTCAAGAATAGACCATCAACAAACACTAGATTAACTGATCGTAAAAATAGCAGACGATAACAAACCAATTTGTTTACGCTTCGTTGAATATGAAAAGACCATTGATTCAGTGGGACACTCAACTGTCTTTAACGCCATACTAGAGCAGGCTTTTAAAGAAAACTATAAAAAATGTTATGCAATAACAGTACTGTAATAATTGAATGTACAAAGACGTTGATAAATTAAGATTTGAAGAGATTAAGGTTTGAAAAGTTTTGACACAAGAGAAAATTTCACCTAAAATATTTACAGCAGGTTTTCAAAAGACAATGGCATATGAATGCAATTCAAAATAGCAGGAAGTCGAGACGGCAATAACCTTAAAAAAGGCTTTATTGCAAAGTGGTTGCGCAACAGTAATGTCGTCACTTTCTAGCAGCTGGTATAATAGCTGTAAACTCCTTTCAAACGAAGGGTAGTTTAACCCAGTCTTATTTAGGCTACGTGACATGAAGGGAACGGCTCTGCTATTTTAATTAAGAATTGCAGACACAGTAACATTGGAGGAATTGAGTTCTGCCATAAAAGGAACACTTTCAGCAATAGAATTCAGCGTTGCAGAACACAATTCTTCTTTGAGCTCATTAAAAGTCTACAAAGCTTCTTTACATTTCGGGAAAGATTTAGTGTTGATCAAGAGATGGATTTTATTAGAAAACGAAGGAATACACTTGTAATAACAGGAAAACATACCCAAAGTCATCCGCAGAGAGACAGTATCTGAAGAGGTAAGATCTGAAGTTAACTTAGGTGTCAGGATCTAGCCGTATAGTTATGTGGCTTATATCATATCCGAATATTTTAATAGACGATGAAGCTAGTACGGACTTGATTAATTTAGCGTAAGACCCCATTTCTGTCCCGCTTGCTGGAATCTCTCACAATTCTGATCGTGGTGTGAACAGTATTCTGGAACTCTAGTGATTATCTATAGCTTTACAAACACAGCATCTGCATCCTATCCTGAAACGTCTTTGTACAACTTTAGATAGATGAGTTTTTATTACGGATATACTCTTCTCGTAAACCGGTTACTATGTATAGCTGGAGTGGCCAGACTTCACTGATATTTAGCTGGATTCAAATCTTTACCAAGATTATTTTTCTGACAGTCAATATTTCGGCCATGTCTCGTCGATTTCTCGTTCGGGGCGTTAATGATTGTCCGACATTTAAATGCTTCAATAAGATCTGAAGGAAAATGAACTGGGCAGTGACGTAAGTAATCAAAGCTAGAAAATATTTAAACCGCGTATAATTTGTTGAAAACGTTTTACTAGCAGTTAAATTATCGGATGTATTACAAGAAAAAGAAGATCATTTAAATATTGAACGGCAGAAATAGCACAAAATTAATAACGCATATCATCCTGACATCAATTAAAGTTGACAAAATTTTCCCTATACTGTGACGATCTATTTTTATATTATGGCCGTAACACATTGAAATATCGCTTTCCGTTCGATCACCCTTGCAACATTGTCCATGTTCATTAATCAGATGAGTAATTGTTGAGAAATACAAAACCATGTAAGCTATGCGACAGGAGCGTCGATGAATACAATCTCGCTAATTATATCACCAGAAGGCTTCTATATGTGGAGGTGCTTCTGAAGTGGTAGGTCGCAAGACCGATCTGGAGTTTGGTCAGTGAGACCATTCTTAACCGCTTTTACTTGATTTCAGATGAAAACTTGAATAATTTCCGATAAATTTCTATTTTTCTAATTCCATATTCATTACTATTGTTATTGTTATCATCTAACATTTCGGCCGTTGTGCCAGCCAGTCTTCATCAGGTGTATATCGAACTAGGTAACCTCCAGTGAATTCCGAACTGAACCCTTAATTTAATATACGGTCAGTAGACTGTTCTCTTTCCACTGCCCATGTCTAGGGATATGTCGTCAAGTTCTTATTTTCATTACTGCTCAGTTATTATTCACCCTGTTTTTCCGTGGAGTCCAAGAACATACTATCCGACCCAGGGATTGAACTCACAATTACTATGTCACCAAATACACGAACCGACGCTTTAATAAAAGCGTTGGTTCGTGTCTGATTATAATTTAGAGATAAAGGAAAATGAAGACATTATTTTCAAGTGACGCCAAGAAGGATACGGATAATTTATTTATTTTTTTTATTGGTATAATCGGTATCACCCCAAGAAAGGCACTATAGCCGCTAACACACAAGGGGGGCTCAGGGTGTGGAAGAATTAAGAACAGAAACATTAATAATGAGTAAAAAGAGAAAAGAGCAATCTGAAATACACTAGATAGCGATTAATATTGCATTTAATTATTTTCCAGATTAAAGTTGGCTGGAAAACATTGAGCCGGAATTGAGTTCTATAAGCGAGAAGTGCGAGAAAAGAAACTGTTAATATAGAACTTACGGCTAAATCTAGCTAGCCTCATTGTAAATTGACGAGATCTTGTCACTAGTCTTAAATTCATACAGTCTAGGTAACATGGCGAAGAGATCAACCGAACAATTACTATGAAAGTATTTATAAAAAAAAGGAACAGAGAGCCAAACTTGGACAAGTGACTGAAACCGAGCCGCCAATAAAATTCCTGATTTTTCTTTGGATCTTATCAATGAGCTCCAGGAGATATCAAAGTAATGGAAATAAAATAATTTATATCGATAGGACAGAAAATAAAAATACAATGAAAAGTGACTTACGAATATGGTTGAATGTAGAGCGTATAAGGATGACACAAATGTTGTTTGGGTATTTTTCACATCGAGAACCGTGTCAAATGCGCGTCAGTACCGACATAAAACAGGCCACAGATCGCATGTGGACATGTTTGTCAACACCAGTTTGATCCGTTTATTCCCCATTAGCTACGGGCCAGTTTGGTGAGTCTAGCTAGATACGGGCATTTGTGCAACAGGTCAAAATCCGTATCTTTGTAAGATGCCTTAGGCCAATAAAAACTGAGGTAAAAAAAAAAATTTTTTTAAAAAGTTGGCAAGACACGGTGTCATGTGTAGTCGGTCTTGTGGCCATTTTTGGTCCTTAAGTTGCTATGGTTTCCAAGGCAGTATTATTCATTGTTACCTCCACTATCTTTCCTTTCTCTCCCTATTATCCCCGTATTTGTTGGGAGAGAAATCGGTTAGGTGTCCCATAAGCCAATCTCAACAGACACTTTGCTTACATTACAATCAGAAAACCAGGTTTGGCAACGATTTAAAAAGAGGATTAATTACTCTTAATTTTGATTTTGGAAATATTCGAAGAATATATATATATATATATATATATATATATATATATAGATAGATAGATAGATAGATAGATAGATATAGTTGTATATTTGGGCAGCAATCCTTCCTTTATGCATGTTTCATTAAAAACGACAGTCAAGATACTACGGTTAAGCTTCTTATTTAATTTTTCTTGTGTTCTAACAAGAGCTTCCTTTTCTGGAGAAAGGTTGTGTAAGAACAGTACTATTAGGAACATACTAGTTGAAAACACAAATATATTAACTGCATCCACCTGCAAAAATAAGACTAAAAATAATGGAAGTTTTAATAATAAAAAAGAAAAAGCCAACTCTTAACAATATTAACTACGAACAAAGCCACAATGTGCTAACCGTATTCGGAAATTAAAAACATCCCTAACACACACTAAGACATACACAGAACGCACACACTCAAGTAAGCTGGAAAATCGTATCATCCTTGATAATGGCTAAAGGTATAGCCGAAAGCACTCGGAAATATAAAATATTTGGACAGTTCTTACACACCCATTGTCCAGAAAAGAAATCTCTTGTCAGAACACAAGAAAAATTATATAAAAAGCTTAACCGTAGTACCTTGTCTGTCGTTCTTAATGAAACATGCTTATATATATATATATATATATATATATATATATATATATATATATATATATATATATATATATATATATGTGTGTGTGTGTGTGTGTGTGTGTGTGTGTTAGGAAAATTAATGACGAATTAGCAAAAGATTTTCTTGGCAAATCATCTATGATAACAAAATAACCTTTGCAGATCTTATATTATTGTAATGTGCGATACTTAACAACAAAGGTAATAAAGACATAAATAAAAACAAAAGCAAACTAAATGAATTTGGTTATAAAGTCTAACCAGACAAATTTCAGTGTGTCAACATTTTCAGCGTTTCTGTTTATAAATATATACAACGTTTGCATTTTCATAATCTCGCATCCTCTTCATTCGCATGTGTACATACATTGATGAAAGAATAAAAATACTATTCTTAAGAGACTGCTCAATACAGAATTGAACACCATCACTTGATAAGACACGAAAATGTTCAAACAAAAAGGCTATTTTAGTAGTGATGTTATAACATGTTTATATAATTATTTTGGAAAAAAATATCATATATATATATATATATATATATATATATATATATATATATATATATATATATATATATATATATATATATATATTGCATTATTTCATTAGAAACTGAGGTTGTTTAAATGTTTTCTGTAATGGCAAGCCGGGGTGGCCTTGCTGATGCTGCTGGCTAGCGGGTTAAGCTATAGTAATGAACATTATTATTTACATTCACTATTTACTTATGTATAGTTCAACCTGTCACTGAAAATACATTTTTTAAATTTTTCGAAAATTACCTGTGTATAGTGCAACCCTTTATTTTTTGTGTAAAATCTGATCATGAAAATCGCATTATACTCGAGTATAAGCAGTATTTATAATATAATATAAAATTTATAATCACTGACCGTGGGCAAGCAGCCGACCATTATAAATTATATTGTCAACAAAAGCAAAATGAAGACAGGATATTAATTTAGAGTATTTTGTAAAGAAATTTTTTTCATGCTTTGATAATGGGAGAAAAAATAATTCAATCTTTTCCCGCGAGATTTATATAAAAAATATTATTAAAAGGGACAGTTATTTTTTTTTTCATTTCAATCATAAGCACACTGAATCTACATTGAATTTTGGACAACGGCTGCATTTATATATCCACATGTAGCAGCTTTCTAAGGCTCGTGGAAGAGACAACGTGACATGTACTAACGAATACTGAAGTTGACACACATTGGAGAATTTTGCCCAATATGAAAATAATACCACTTCACTGATAATTAAATTTAGTATATTAAGTTACAAATTTGCATTTAATATTTTATCAGTAATCGCTATAAATTTAGTCAGGAGAAGACATTGCTTACTTTAACTACGTGGCTGTTACCCATATTTGAGTAGACGCTCCGTTTATTTTAAACTGTGTTTGTTTCGTCTACCGAACTTAGGCTTTTCAAACAAAAAATTCAGACGTCGTATTATGCATAAAATAGCCTTAAACGTGACCGTATACGGTATATCTAATAAGCATAAATAAAATGTCAATACCATGAATGACGAAGTCTATTCTGACCTGGATAAAGAATCTGTATGTTAGAGAGTAGGAAGCACGGTGGCGTAATGGATAGTGCCTCGAATTGAGGAGAGCCGAGTTTGAATTCCAGTCGAATCCATTCACTTACCTGCTAATACCCTTGGGAAAGGTATGAATACGTTTGGGTAGATTAAATAATTCTATATTCTAATTCGGGTTCTATAGCCTTTGATGGAAACTGCGGAAAAAAAAAATCTGCCTCGTCAGATCGAAAAATACATGATCGCCTAAGCGTGTATCACGCATGGCACATAACTGACTCACTGATATTAGACAGTAGTACATATTCTGATAAAAAATAAATTCAAAATGTTTGTCCATCTTGTGATTTAGTGACACTCATAGCTTCTGTTCTTGTTTACAAGGCTAATATGCCAATGTTTAACATGAACGTATTTTCACTTCCTATGGCCGTAGAATAGATATTCGCGTCACATACCAAAAAGTTATAAGATTCAAAAGGACTTATCTCGTAGGTGCCTGGGTTGAAACACATTTTTTGATTTCTTTTTATATAAAGGGCTTCTAATATTTGAAATTGTATTTTTAAAGAGAGGCGAGTAGAGTTGGTTTGTCGGCAAAAACTTACGGATGCTCTAAGAATCACTGTAAAAGTTATATAAAGGTCGCTTTGTACACCGACATATACGGTAAATCTATAAGCATATGAAATGTGCTAAAAATTAGATACGGTTATTCTACAGAGTGGTCTGAAAGTCTTGTCACCCGTTAGTTCCTTTACAGACTGTAGGAGCACGTGTCAAGCAACTGAAATAGAAAATTATATTATATACGGGTGACAAGACTTTCAGTCCACCCTGTGTATTATGATACTCTGCATCAATTAACCCTTATTTATTTGGATCGAGACATTTTTTGTTTATATACACACAGAGATACACACACACACACACACACAGGCAGATGCACAAATACACACATACGTACGAACATATGTTTGTATATATGTGGGTGTGTATGTCCTAGATGTGGAGCGTAAGTTTTTCGATTTGTCCAAGAATATTGAGATTTTGCAATCAGTTCACCAACATTTAAGTTAACAGAGCTAATTCACACAAAAGAAAAATCCTCCTTCCCGTGAGATGTGCTATATAAATAAAAGATTTCGACTGGTCAATGAATGTTTCTTTTAATATATCATCTGACAAAGAATATATTTTCGCCATTCTTTAAAACCACTTTCACTTTCACTTTGAAAACTGCCTGCTGCTAATCACACGAAATAATATTGGACGCCTGAAACACACTCGTCAAAGAACGAACTACAATAATAACAAAACTGTTGAATTAAGAACTGTGATTTCCCTAAGACAAACAGTTAAAATGATTATATTTCCATAAAAAAATCAATTCATCCAGATACTATTGAATGCCGTTATCTGAACTCTGCTTCTAATTTAAAGTGTCGACTCGGAGGCCAGATTGATATTTTTTACATCCTGTACATGACAAATGTGGTTCACACAGTAAGTATCTTATATGTGTCAGAAATGTGACTGAAAAAATATGATTACCACAGCATAAACAGACGTAATACCAAACCACAATAGCTTTTGAAGATAATTATTACACGTAGAAAAGCTGGTTTAGTCGAAGCCATTGCAAGACATTGTGTTACGGTGGATCTCTATTGATAGTTTGACCATTCTCTGTTTCGAAATCATGAAAGGTCTTTCTGCTGCATATGTATAAAATCACTATATTTGTCGTGTCAGAGCTTTCGACTTACGTGGACCATTACACGGTAGTGAAGTCATGACCATCATGTACTTAACTAAAATAAGGCGAGAAAAATCATAAGTGGTACGTTTAAAGTGTTATATTTTAAGTTGGATTGAATAAATCCAAAACTCTGGAAGATTCGCCCGCCGAGATTCACGACAACGTGTCATCAGTCATATATAATCATGTTGTTTTATGCATTGGAGAATGATAGGTTTGAATGATGGGTTTTTGTTGAAGCAGGGTTGGTTTTGTATAATATCTATCTATCTATCTATCTATCTATCTATCTATCTATCTATCTATCTATATATCTATCTAGGTTAGTCTATTCATGATCTATGTCAACCTGTTTATGATCTATCTATCTATCTATCTATCTATCTAATTTGATCATATCTATCTATCTATCTATCTATCTATCTATCTATCTAGGTTAGTCTATTCATGATCTATGTCAACCTGTTTATGATCTATCTATCTATCTATCTATCTATCTATCTATCTATCTATCTATCTATCTATCTACTTATTTTCATATGTCTATTTCTCTTTATAACTATTTCAGGATGCTCTTTCTGTCTGTTTGCTTGTCATTCTTTTTTCTCTTTTATGTGATCTTTCTTCCCCACCTGTCTGTCTGTCTGTCTGTCTGTCTATCCATCTATGTATCTACATCTGTCTCCTTCTGTTAATAAGTATTTCAGGTTGCTCTTTCTGTCTGTCTGTCTGTCTGGTTTATTTCTTTCTCTCTCATCTGATTTTTTTCTTTCTCTCGCTATCTATCTATCTATCTATCTATCTATCTATCTATCTATCTATCTATCTATATATCTATCTATCTATCTATCTATCTATTTATCTATCTATCTATCTGTATATGTCTACTTATGTTTATAACTATCTCAGGCTGCACTTTTTGTATGTTTACCAGTCTTTCTTTCTTTTTTTAACTATCATCCGATCTCCCTCTCTTTGTCTCCCTCTCTCTCGCTATAGATCAGTCTGTTTCTGTTAATAATAATCTTAGGCTGCTCTTTCTCTTTGTCTGACTTTCTTGCTTTTTATTCTTTCATCTAATCTCTTTTCTCTCTCTCTTTCTCTCTCTCTTTCTCTCACTCTTTCTCTCTCTCTATCTCTCCTGCGCGCGCTATCTATCTATCTATCTATCTGTAAGTATGTATGTATCTACTTATACTTTATGGGCACGTGGCCGAGTGGTTAGAGAGTTCGATTCTCACAATGGTCGATTTGTTAGGAAAGAGACTTCCTGATGTCATCGGACTGGATCGAGGTCGATGCCAGCGTGCAGCACCTTTGGAAAGTGTCTGAAAACCACACCACGGGTTGGCTCAAGCCTTGTGATTGAAATTGAGTAGAGGGAACTTTTGCTGTCCACTGATAGCTGGCTAGCACGAAGTGACACGTCATTATGGCCAAGGAATTGAGTATGCTGGCCTCGTTCAAATTGGTGATCACGCTAAATAACACGTTCTCTCCCAGAAACTGTAACTAAATGCTGATCAGCATAGTTGCAGTATAAACCACAGTTGGACTCTGTGGATGTTGAGCAAATACACATGTGCCCGAGTGCTGACAGTACTGTTTCGCTGTATTACTGCTCCTCAGTGCGACTAAACTAAGTTTTCTTAAAGACGGTAGATAAATTATGTCAATTATATATTTAATAAGTTTTTCTTGGTAAATTATTTTCCAGAACTTCATGTTTGAGGGGGGAATTGACAGATCATGTTTCATATTAGTTCTTCTTAAGGTTCCAAATGTTCGACTGGCTGCAGTCATTATTAAGAAGAAAAGTAATTTTTAGGTTGGGGCAAAAATAATGACGTAATAATGTCGTTTTTTGACGTTAAAAATACGTCAAAAAACGACATTATTACGTCATTATTTTTGCACCAATGTAATAGATAAAATTCATTGCCTATGTGTTTTTATGCATTTTTTGGTATGATTTTAGATTGAATTATCACTTCTGAATGTTTCTTTCGTCATGTAATTGTGATTTCATTTCTCATTTTGAAACTATCTTGTTACACGTGACCTCACTGTAGTTTGTATTCCGAGTATCTCCCGAATCAGAGATACATTTTAATTGGTGATTTTTTTTTTCTTTACATTTTGCATATCTGTATATTTTTGTTGAAAGTTGGATAAAAAATGATGTTAAGAATCGTGATGTCTTTTTCATCAAAAAGTGTAAAAATAAATTATGAACAAACATCGTTTCTTTATTGTTCAGACAACCAGACAGAAACGGCATGTACGAATTAGAAGATAAAACAGCCTCTTTATAAAGAGAAATTAATCCCAATAGAAGCCACAGGTATGTCATTACTGACAAAGCGTGATGCAAATATATTCCAGCGAACGGCTAAAAAGTATACACGCATACACACACACACAGAGAAAGAGAGAGAGAGGGAGTAGAGAGAGAGACACACACACATACACACTCACTCACACACACACACACACACATATATATATATATATATATATAAATATATATATATATATATATATATATATATATACACTAATTTATCCATGAGTAACATTCTGACGCCCATATATAGGTATATTTTAAATCGAATTGTTCTCATAAAATAAAGAAAAAAAATTGTTGGGTATTTTCTTCTTTAGGGTCAATAATTTCTGAACTATTAACAAATAACTTTCTATTTATCATTGGTCAAAGAATTTCTACATCACTTGATGACAATTTAGCAGAATATTTTTTTAATTTCTTGTAACAACGGTTAGCCTACTTTATTTAAGTTATTTCAAGGCTGCGAATTGGAACATTTATATATACATATATATACATAATGAGATAAAATGTCGCACAGTGAATGTTTTTAATAATAAAACAATGCTCGATGTAAAATAACAGAGGCAAAAATGTATACTAATAATAATTAAGCGATGTCATATTTGCCCTTAAATGTTGTGTATATATATATATATATATATATATATATTTTTAAAGACGTTTTTATGTTTAACATTCTTTTTATAGATACAAATATTTAAGTAAATGCTCTGTTTATAATAAACAACATTTACCGGCCTGAATGTCCGAGAAATTTTCACAGAAAATATTCGTCCTCCGGAAGTATTCGAACCTGTATCCTATACGGAACCGTCATTTAGCTTGACGTGCCTTTACCGATTAGGAGCGTTCGGTTAGTTAGGTCGAATTTACTGCTTATAAACTTCAATCTTCCATGAATCTCTCACGTACATTCATATCTGCTCATAGCGTATCAAATGTAAACAAATGACATCACACATTATGAAATGGACAAAGTCCGACAATTATTCGAATCCTGTCGGAGGACGAATATTTTCTGTGAAAATTTCTCGGATATTCAGGCCGGTAAATGTTGTTTGATATTGTTTATTGTAAACAGAGCATTTACTTAAATATTTGTATCTATAAAAAGAATACCCGCCCGGCCCGGTGGCTAGGATCAAAGTGTAGTATCTGTGCTTTGTGAGCTGCCGGGTCGGGTGTCTGTCGAACTCTCTGCTTGCAGAGAGGAACCCTGACGAAGCTCCGCCGAAGGGTAGTGTTTCGTTGGGGGAGGTTGACGGAACTGGCCCCCCTCGGGGGGTTTGGATGGTTATTTATTTTTGGCTGGGCCAACGGGCTCGGAGATACCCACATTAAAAAGGCCTTGTGCCACATTCAGTCCTCGTGGGTGGATTGATAAATACCATCTATAAAAAGAATACCCGCCCGGCCCGGTGGCTAGGATCAAAGTGTAGTATCTGTGCTTTGTGAGCTGCCGGGTCGGGTGTCTGTCGAACTCTCTGCTTGCAGAGAGGAACCCTGACGGAGCTCCGCCGAAGGGTAGAGTTTCGTTGGGGGAGGTTGACGGAACTGGCCCCCCCCTCGGGGGGTTTGATGGTTATTTATTTTTGGCTGGGCCTACGGGCTCGGAGATACCCACATTAAAAAGGCCTTGTGCCACATTCAATCCTCGTGGGTGGATTGATAAATACCATCTATAAAAAGAATACCCGCCCGGCCCGGTGGCTAGGATCAAAGTGTAGTATCTGTGCTTTGTGAGCTGCCGGGTTGGGTGTCTGTCGAACTCTCTGCTTGCAGGGAGGAACCCTGACGAAGCTCCGCCGAAGGGTAGTGTTTCGTTGGGGGAGGTTGACGGAACTGGCCCCCCTCGGGGGGTTTGGATGGTTATTTATTTTTGGCTGGGCCTACGGGCTCGGAGATACCCACATTAAAAAGGCCTTGTGCCACATTCAGTCCTCGTGGGTGGATTGATAAATACCATCTATAAAAAGAATACCCGCTCGGCCCGGTGGCTAGGATCAAAGTGTAGTATCTGTGCTTTGTGAGCTGCCGGGTCGGGTGTCTGTCGAACTCTCTGCTTGCAGAGAGGAACTCTGACGAGCTCCGCCGAAAGGTAGGGTTTCGTTGGGGGAGGTTGACGGAACTGGCCCCCCTCGGGGGGTTTGATGGTTATTTATTTTTGGCTGGGCCTACGGGCTCGGAGATACCCACATTAAAAAGGCCTTGTGCCACATTCAATTCTCGTGGGTGGATTGATAAATACCATCTATAAAAAGAATACCCGCTCGGCCCGGTGGCTAGGATCAAAGTGTAGTATCTGTGCTTTGTGAGCTGCCGGGTCGGGTGTCTGTCGAACTCTCTGCTTGCAGAGAGGAACCCTGACGGAGCTCCGCCGAAGGGTAGAGTTTCGTTGGGGGAGGTTGACGGAACTGGCCCCCCCTCGGGGGGTTTTATGGTTATTTATTTTTGGCTGGGCCTACGGGCTCGGAGATACCCACATTAAAAAGGCCTTGTGCCACATTCAATTCTCGTGGGTGGATTGATAAATACCATCTATAAAAAGAATACCCGCTCGGCCCGGTGGCTAGGATCAAAGTGTAGTATCTGTGCTTTGTGAGCTGCCGGGTCGGGTGTCTGTCGAACTCTCTGCTTGCAGGGAGGAACCCTGACGTAGCTCCGCCGAAGGGTAGTGTTGCGATGGGGGAGGTTGACGGAACTGGCCCCCCTCGGGGGGTTTGATGGTTATCTATTTTTGGCTGGGCCTACGGGCTCGGAGATACCCACATTAAAAAGGCCTTGTGCCACATTCAATCCTCGTGGGTGGATTGATAAATACCATCTATAAAAAGAATACCCGCTCGGCCCGGTGGCTAGGATCAAAGTGTAGTATCTGTGCTTTGTGAGCTGCCGGGTTGGGTGTCTGTCGAACGCTCTGCCTGCAGAGAGGAACCCTGACGTAGCTCCGCCGAAGGGTAGTGTTGCGTTGGGGGAGGTTGACGGAACTGGCCCCCCTCGGGGGGTTTGTTGGTTATTTATTTTTGGCTAGGCCTACGGGCTCGGAGATACCGACATTAAAAAGGCCTTGTGCCACATTCAGTCCTCGTGGGTGGATTGATAAATACCATCTATAAAAAGAATACCCGCTCGGCCCGTGGCTAGGATCAAAGTGTAGTATCTGTGCTTTGTGAGCTGCCGGGTCGGGTGTCTGTCGAACTCCCTGCTTGCAGAGAGGAACCCTGACGTAGCTCCGCCGAAGGGTAGTGTTGCGTTGGGGGAGGTTGACGGAACTGGCCTCCCCTTGGGGGGTTTGGATGGTTATTTATTTTTGGCTGGGCCTACGGGCTCGGAGATACCCACATTAAAAAGGCCTTGTGCCACATTCAGTCCTTGTGGGTGGATTGATAAATACCATCTCTAAAAAGAATACCCGCCAGGCTCGGTGGCTAGGATCAAAGTGTAGTATCTGTGCTTTGTGAGCTGCCGGGTCGGGTGTTTGTCGAACTCCCTGCTTGCAGGGAGGAACTCTGACGTAGCTCCGCCGAAGGGTAGGGTTGCGTTGGTGGAGGTTGACGGAACTGACCCCCCTCGGGGGGTTGGATGTTTATTTATTTTTGGCTGGGCTTTCGGGCTCAGAGATACCCACATTAAAAAGGCCTTGTGCCACATTCGATCCCCGTCATAGGATTGATAAATACCATCTATAAAAAGAATACCCGCCCGGCCCGGTGGCTAGGATCAAAGTGTAGTATCTGCGCTTTATGAGCTGCCGGGTCGGGTGTCTGTCGAACTCTCTGCTTGCAGGGAGGAACCCTGACGAAGCTCCGTCGAAGGGTAGGGTTACGTTGGGGGAGGTTGACGGAACTGGCCCCCCTCGGGGGGCTTGGATGGTTATTTATTTTTGGCTGGGCCTACGGGCTCGGAGATACCCACTTTAAAAAGGCCTTGTGCCACATTCAATCCTCGTGGGTGGATTGATAAATACCATCTATAAAAAGAATACCCGCCCGGTCCGGTGGCTAGGATCAAAGTGTAGTATCTGTGCTTTGTGAGCTGCCGGGTCGGGTGTCTGTCGAACTCTCTGCTTGCAGGGAGGAACTCTGACGAAGCTCCGCCGAAGGGTAGGGTTTCGTTGGGGGAGGTTGACGGAACTGGCCCCCCTCGGGGGGTTTGATGGTTATTTATTTTTGGCTGGGCCTACGGGCTCAGAGATACCCACATTAAAAAGGCCTTGTGCCACATTCAATTCTCGTGGGTGGATTGATAAATACCATCTATAAAAAGAATACCCGCTCGGCCCGGTGGCTAGGATCAAAGTGTAGTATCTGTGCTTTGTGAGCTGCCGGGTCGGGTGTCTGTCGAACTCTCTGCTTGCAGGGAGGAACCCTGACGTAGCTCCGCCGAAGGGTAGTGTTGCGTTGGGGGAGGTTGACGGAACTGGCCCCCCTCGGGGTGTTTGATGGTTATCTATTTTTGGCTGGGCCTACGGGCTCGGAGATACCCACATTAAAAAGGCCTTGTGCCACATTCAATCCTCGTGGGTGGATTGATAAATACCATCTATAAAAAGAATACCCGCTCGGCCCGGTGGCTAGGATCAAAGTGTAGTATCTGTGCTTTGTGAGCTGCCGGGTTGGGTGTCTGTCGAACGCTCTGCCTGCAGAGAGGAACCCTGACGTAGCTCCGCCGAAGGGTAGTGTTGCGTTGGGGGAGGTTGACGGAACTGGCCCCCCTCGGGGGGTTTGTTGGTTATTTATTTTTGGCTAGGCCTACGGGCTCGGAGATACCCACATTAAAAAGGCCTTGTGCCACATTCACTCCTTGTGGGTGGATTGATAAATACCATCTCTAAAAAGAATACCGGCTCGGTGGCTAGGATCAAAGTGTAGTATCTGTGCTTTGTGAGCTGCCGGGTCGGGTGTTTGTCGAACTCCCTGCTTGCAGGGAGGAACTCTGACGTAGCTCCGCCGAAGGGTAGGGTTGCGTTGGTGGAGGTTGACGGAACTGACCCCCCTCGGGGGGTTGGATGTTTATTTATTTTTGGCTGGGCTTTCGGGCTCAGAGATACCCACATTAAAAAGGCCTTGTGCCACATTCAATCCTCGTGGGTGGATTGATAAATACCATCTATAAAAAGAATACCCGCTCGGCCCGGTGGCTAGGATCAAAGTGTAGTATCTGTGATCTGTGCTTTGTGATCTGCCGGGTCGGGTGTCTGTCGAACTCTCTGCTTGCAGAGAGGAACCCTGACGTAGCTCCGCCGAAGGGTAGTGTTGCGTTGGGGGAGGTTGACGGAACTGGCCCCCCCTCGGGGGGTTTGATGGTTATTTATTTTTGGCTGGGCCTACGGGCTCGGAGATACCCACATTAAAAAGGCCTTGTGCCACATTCAATCCTCGTGGGTGGATTGATAAATACCATCTATAAAAAGAATACCCGCCCGGTCCGGTGGCTAGGATCAAAGTGTAGTATCTGTGCTTTGTGAGCTGCCGGGTCGGGTGTCTGTCGAACTCTCTGCTTGCAGGGAGGAACTCTGACGAAGCTCCGCCGAAGGGTAGGGTTTCGTTGGGGGAGGTTGACGGAACTGGCCCCCCTCGGGGGGTTTGATGGTTATTTATTTTTGGCTGGGCCTACGGGCTCGGAGATACCCACATTAAAAAGGCCTTGTGCCACATTCAATTCTCGTGGGTGGATTGATAAATACCATCTATAAAAAGAATACCCGCTCGGCCCGGTGGCTAGGATCAAAGTGTAGTATCTGTGCTTTGTGTGCTGCCGGGTCGGGTGTCTGTCGAACTCTCTGCTTGCAGGGAGGAACCCTGACGTAGCTCCGCCGAAGGGTAGTGTTGCGTTGGGGGAGGTTGACGGAACTGGCCCCCCCTCGGGGGGTTTGATGGTTATTTATTTTTGGCTGGGCCTACGGGCTCGGAGATACCCACATTAAAAAGGCCTTGTGCCACATTCAATCCTCGTGGGTGGATTGATAAATACCATCTATAAAAAGAATACCCGCCCGGTCCGGTGGCTAGGATCAAAGTGTAGTATCTGTGCTTTGTGAGCTGCCGGGTCGGGTGTCTGTCGAACTCTCTGCTTGCAGGGAGGAACTCTGACGAAGCTCCGCCGAAGGGTAGGGTTTCGTTGGGGGAGGTTGACGGAACTGGCCCCCCTCGGGGGGTTTGATGGTTATTTATTTTTGGCTGGGCCTACGGGCTCGGAGATACCCACATTAAAAAGGCCTTGTGCCACATTCAATTCTCGTGGGTGGATTGATAAATACCATCTATAAAAAGAATACCCGCTCGGCCCGGTGGCTAGGATCAAAGTGTAGTATCTGTGCTTTGTGAGCTGCCGGGTTGGGTGTCTGTCGAACGCTCTGCCTGCAGAGAGGAACCCTGACGTAGCTCCGCCGAAGGGTAGTGTTGCGTTGGGGGAGGTTGACGGAACTGGCCTCCCCTTGGGGGGTTTGGATGGTTATTTATTTTTGGCTGGGCCTACGGGCTCGGAGATACCCACATTAAAAAGGCCTTGTGCCACATTCAGTCCTTGTGGGTGGATTGATAAATACCATCTATAAAAAGCATACCCGCTCGGCCCGGTGGCTAGGATCAAAGTGTAGTATCTGCGCTTTATGAGCTGCCGGGTCGGGTGTCTGTCGAACTCTCTGCTTGCAGGGAGGAACCCTGACGTAGCTCCGCCGAAGGGTTGGGTTGCGTTGGGGGAGGTTGACGGAACTGCCCCCCCCCTTGGGGGGTTTGGATGGTTATTTATTTTTGGCTGGGACTACGGGCTCGGAGATACCCACATTAAAAAGGCCTTGTGCCACATTCGATCCCCGTGGGTGGATTGATAAATACCATCTATAAAAAGAATGTTAAACATAAATGTCTTAAAATAATTGTAGTAGGAAATGAGGTGCAGGTAGGGTTCAATTTAAAAAAAAAAACAAACAAAAAACAAATAAATAAAGGAAAAATAGAAATTTCACATTTCAAATTATTACTGGAGATGTTGCTCTGGATCCGAAATAGTAACGTTTGCTAGGTTAAAGGGAGATAAAAGGGTAAAAAACCTAAATCATCTGTTTTGATACTCCAGTAAAACATAGAGTGTGCTGTGGCGTTTGCATATTTTTTGTTGCTAAGGGTTATGCATTATATCTTCTTAAATAGCAAAGTTACAATGGGCTAAATCGGCAAAATCATTTATACGGCATGGTAATGGCTATTCAGGAACATCTGCGTAATTTTCGACTGCAGAAATTAAACTAAGGTTGTTGAATTTTTAAAATCCTTGAAACAAAGTGTATAAAAACATGAAGAAAAATCTTTTAATAGTATTATTAAAATATTTTGGTAGAAATTTATAAATGTTTTATACATTATAGGAACATGAAGCATAATGTCGACAATTAAAAATGGCTGAATTAAAACAATTCATTACACTGAAGATAAACTTTCTTTTTTCATTTTTAGTAATTTTATTGTCAAAAACTTGAACAAAGTTTAATCCACAATAATGTAGAATCCTCAAAATAAATTTTCTTTTTTCGCAATAATCATCATTGTAAATAATATTCAAATTCAAATTGGCAGTGTGTCAATACATTCTTTTTACTCAACATTTGTTTTATATTACAATGATCTACAAATTCATAATACCATAATTCTATGATTTATTATTTTGAAAGAATATTTAATCATTATACGCAGATTTCTGTTTGCATCAATTCTTTGTCTGTTTTTCTGCGAAAATGACAGTATTCCCTGGAGGATATTGCCTACAATAGAAAGCAGTAGGCCATAGCTTATTTGGCTTCCTACGGGTTATAATGAGTGTGTCTTTCAAGTCCTGAATTATTTTATGATGATCCTAGAAGTTGACAAGAAGATAATAGATTCTTTCACGCAGTACAGGATGATGTTTTTATTACCAATCACTGGTACTTGACGATATTTCTGATTCATGATTGTCTTTTGCGCTTTCTTATGGCGTTGGCGCCTCGTCTACTTCAAGTTTGTTTGGTCGTTGCTGGATACGGCTAATTGCAGACTCCTGCGCTGAAGTGTGTATAGATCTTTCTCGGGCCTGCGGTTAAGAATAGAACCTTTGCCGCTTTGGAATACTCTACCGTCTGCCTGGCAGGATATTTTTGGGCTGGTAGTTGTGGATATATGATTCCTTTAGGTTTTACTAAAAGCACTTTACGACGCTGACATCGGCATTAATTTGGGTTGTATTATCGAAGTGCGGCCACAGCATTTATTGAAAGGCAAATGCTGATGGTACAGTCAAAATGGCCGCTGAGTAAACGCTGAGGTAATGGCGTTTCTTACACTGAAGCCTATTTCACGGAAGCATCTCTCTGTTTGCGGCTTTATCGAACAGTAGATAATGTAACCTGTTTGTGACTCTTTCAGGCTGCTTTGATCTAAAAAAAAAACGTACCTCGTTGTTAGCAGAAATGTTGATATACGACTTGTGAAGTGCCAGCGTAATTAAAACAGAAATACACTCTGGTCCTGTCTTTTGTATCTCGGTGGTGACAAATTGAAAGGCTCTTCTTTCTCCTACTAAATTAAGATGCCCATTTCTGCATTGTTTATAAAGTGATATATAAGTATCTATATATTATTAATATTATTATTATCTACTTATATATATATATATATATATATATATATATATATATATATATATATATATATATATATAATGTCATCCACAGACAGACTGTTTCGCTGTATCACAGCTCATCAGTGCGGCTAGACATCCGGTTGCCTCTAGCTAGGATCGAAACCCGACTGAATATATATATATATATATATATATATATATATATATATATATATATATATATATATATATATATATATAAGTATCCTCTAATAGAGCAAACATATCTGCGTGAATGTCTTTGGGAATTAAACCCGTTTTCTGCGGCTGCTTGTTAACTGCATGATGCTAAAATTTATCCATTTTGAAAAGAAGTCCCTACTAGTTACTTTTGAAGTATTTTTAAACTGCCTGATGCAAGTTTATCTGGAAAGAAACAATGAAATCAGACTAGAAACTTTTGAACCCAACATCGTAGTAACTATTAAAGTCTTCTATAAACAGATGCCAGTTGATTTGAAAGGAAACAATGCAGTTATTAATAAGAATAATTGAAATTGATACATGCAAGATTTCACAGTTCTAGCATCACTCCTTCATAGTCAGCCTATGAACTTCTCAGCCTATCCTAATACAAAGTATTAATTTTTATAAAGATATAAGTTATAGCATTTCGTACTATAAATACTTACAGTATATAAAACAGTAGTTTATACATTTGTAATTAGAGTCTGATACAGTAATTTGAGATTTCCCATGGTAGATTATAAATTGCTGTACTTTATTTATAGAATAAAATACCATAAGTAAAAGAGTAACATAAGTTATCACACACTATATTGAGAGAATAAACTTGAATAATTTATAAACTCTAGTTATTATATTCATAGGTGCAAAGTAAGTTTGAGAGGATCTTCTCCTCCACTTGTAAGTACATATACATAAGCTTTTCGTAATCCGTTATAGCATGAGTAGAATTAAAATAATTTTTAAAATCGCATTATCTCAAATTTATTATTATGTTTCGTGTATTCAGTGTTTCAACCAGTAATGGCTTACATTGTAGATTAAATGATATTGTCTCTTTCCGACACT
Organism: Acanthosepion lycidas; assembly: GCA_963932145.1. NCBI lineage: Eukaryota > Metazoa > Mollusca > Cephalopoda > Sepiida > Sepiidae > Acanthosepion > Acanthosepion lycidas. The sequence goes on along the minus strand of OZ010593.1, from coordinate 35,058,401 downwards.
ATTATTAATATTACAGCTTTTCTTTTATCCAATGCTTTTATCTGAATAATCTTGATGTTGCTTCAGATATCCAGCTACTTCAGGACAGATTACTTTAAACTGTTCACAGTTCTCAGAGAACGTCGAGCACGACTGACTCCTACACTTCCAGCAACTGCAAAGCAAAGTACTTATTGCTATTTTCACTTTCTTTCAGATTCTTCAAGAATAATAAATCTCTATCTATAAAAGGCAGGATGTGTGTGTGTGTGTGTGTGTGTATCGAATGCACGGCCGCAATTTTAGACGGGTTTGCACCAACATTTACATACACATGCTCCAAGTTAGCGGAAAGGCCAAGAAAAAAAATCTGCATGGAACTTTACTCTAATTGGCTCATTCGCTTGCTTAAACTTAACGTTGATTCTGATTCCGCAGAAGTGGGTTGGGTGTGAAAAAGTATTTGTTGTTAACATTCTTTTTTCATTCAGTTTTTCCAGTTACGAGTCCTTTTTTAAAGCTGATCGTTTTGTGTTCATTTTGTTTAGTTCTTTTTTCGTAACAGATTTAATGTTTAGTATAGAGCTTAGAAAAGAATTCGTAGTGTGAGATAGGCAAGAAGTAAGGCATGTAGCAACATCAGCATGGCAAAGGGCACTCCTTTAGAGGCAAGGAAGGGCAAAAATATTTTAAGTCAAGTGATAACGATTGCTGTAGAAGTCGTATGATTTTTGAATTAAGCACGGGCAACGCCGGGCCATACTGCTAGTCTATATATAGTACGATTTATTTTAATAATACGATATCCGTTTATCGAACCTGTATTGTGTTATCCTTTTTTAAACGGATTTTGTATTTAATTATCTAGAACATATTATGGTTTGTGCATTTGTCTCTAGTCTATTCAGTGAAACCCAAATCACTTGCAGTTTCCAGAGGATCGGTTCACTACCAAGTTGTATTCCTGTCAGGCAGTGAATGTTGAAGTCAACTGAAAAATAAAACAATAATATCAATTGTTTTAATGTTCCCGATGCATTTGAACATTTCTTCACTTTTATTTAAGTACCCCAACTAATTCGGTATACGTAAGGTTTAAAATGGATTTTGAAAAATAAATCATAAAGCTTTTTTTTTTTACTTTTAATTGAAAACCAAAGGATTCAAAATTTACTATTTCCAGTCAGCAAAATACTTTGTTTTGTATTTTAAACAGAAATTATATTGATCGGAATCGATTTTTTTTTTCAGATAAAAAAAAGAATTTTCTGACACATTTGTAAACAAAATTTAATTCTATGTTTTAAAAAATAAAAATAAATATAAACATAAAAATGTTTTGAAAAATAAAATATATATTTCCGAAACGTTATTTGTAGAAAATTAACAAATTCATAGTTAAATTAATCCAATTTGAAACAAATATTACTTTTTGCTTAAAATGCTGTATACGAACATTTCTTGTTTTTATGACGTGTTAATCCATTTTTGGCAGCTAAAAGTGTTAAATTCATAGTTAAGTATAGTAGAGCAAACAATAAATTTTATAAAGTGGACAACCCTTAAAACAAGTGACATTTTAATGGTAGATTTATGGATTGTACATCCATAGTACAGAAATTCTGCATGTAATTATACATACGAAAAAAAATGAAAATTATTTTTTAAAATATTCGTATTTTAATAAGATTTACAATATATTATTAGTAATATAGTTTTACTTAATAACAAGATTTCCTAAGAATTATTGCACCCAAAATGACTTTTAAATATTTGAAAAAGTTTATAAAAGTTAAAATTGTAAAAAAAAGGAAAACAAATCTTGTAAAAATTCATTTTTTTTTTCGAAAATGATTTTATTCAAACAATATTGTCTTTAATATATATTATTCATAAAAGCAATTAAAAGCTTCTTTAATTAAATATTGTCTTAGTTTTATTTCGTTTTTTTTTATTTTCGATTGAGAACAGATTTTCGGTAAGACGGAGTCAGATTTTGTAAAAGAAAATCAATTCTTCAAATAATTATGTTTTTAACTATATAGTCACTAAAAATTATCACGTTGAATTTTTTGAAATTTTCATAAAATTAAGGAAGGGCTGAAACACATGTTAAAAATATATTTTTACCAAGATTTTCTAATAAAAAAAAATTCAAAAATAATTTCACTCATTTCTGAATTAGTCCTAAAAATTTCATTAAAATCCGATAGATATTTGATATTTGACAAAATTTCCAAATTAATGTGTCTGTCATCGCAAAAAAAAAAAGATTCTAAAATCTGCTATGCTAAAGTTAGTTCAACCGCTGACGTAAGAAAATCAAGTTCGATAATCAAAATTTCGAGTGTTCTGAAAAGGAGTAAAATATTTAATTAAATAATCAAAAAATACTTTGATCCTTCCTCTTAATAATAACATAACGGTACTGACGATAAAACTATGTTTTCATTACGTTTGGAGAATATTTTCATCACGGTATTTCATTGATCTTTTAGCGTTTTCTTGGAGGTGCCTACTTTTGTTTTTCGGCCCACTGACTCTCCATGATTTTCTTAAATAAGCTTTCTTAACGTTCTTAACTAATTTTGTGTGTTCGCACGAAACAACTTGATATTTTAATAAAGACATTTTGCAGATTTTAACGGAAATGTACTTTGGTAATTCTCGGCACGCAATTCTATAGTTTCTCCATTACCAGTGGTGAAAATGCAGAATAGGTGTTAATCACTTAAGAGAGTAATGATGTTTATAATGTATAAACATCAATAAGTATGTTCAACATTCAATAATGTATGCGTTTACATGTGTATATGTGTATATAGATATAAATTTGCACGTTGAGAGTGTAGTATATACAAATACGTACGTTTACACACACACACATATATATATATTTATATATATAGTTCGTGAAGTTACTTTTTCGAAGTAGCAGCTTTGAAAAATAATTCTACTCTCTTTTGCAAAGCCATTGTCACAGAATCAAAAACAGACGATAACAAATTTTTTCCGCGTCTGCTTAAACACATTATTGTCCATAATCTTCTCAGTTGGAAGATTAGAAATGTATTTTTATTTTTATTCTTTAAGAAAGGATTATCACACATAATTCCGTTGTCAGGAATCGTTCTTGGACGATAATGTGTTTGTCAAAATGCAAGGAATTCAATAGGAGACACGAGGAACTGGAATGTAAGTCGTCGAGGATTACTGCAATTCCTCAAATCTGTGCATTTTTTCAGAGCCGGCAGTTTGGCGACTTCTTGGTGCTTAGCATCGCCGCGAAGAATCTCCGGATATATTTATTCACCTCTATGTTGGGATTTGTATTAAGCGACTGTGTGTGAAGGCTTGTCTATGAATTCGTGCATATGTCGACTTTATTTTTATATGTATATATCCATATATAAGCATATATTTAAGGAAATTATTGTGGAGAACAGTTTCGGAAACATATGTGTACACGAAGAAAAATATTACAAGTAGTAAAATCAGATTTAACACCTGAGTAAGTTTAGCAACCAAGCCTCGAAATGCTTTATTACTGAGTAGTGACTTCAAACTTTACAGGCATAGAACCTATAGAAAGTAAAACTTGTGTATATCAAATTTTAAAATCAAAAATATTTTCATTTGTATACTATCAAATAAAATATTAATAAACATGCATATCTTTCTATGGGATATACGCTTTTAGAATATGTAGTTCTATGTACATACACACATATATATCTATATATGTTTGTATATATATATTAAAATTCTGATATGTGGATCACCTATCAAAGACACACTTAGGACTTAGAGCGTTCTCACCAGCAATATCTGAGACGAATTTTGGACATCAATTGACAGTTTTGTACACCAAACTCAAAAGTTCTTCAGCGTGCAAACATAGCATACCGCAACTAATACCCCGTTATCAAATGTGCTGGACAGGACGAGTGACCCGTATGGAGGATGGATGATTGCCCAAAGGGTTAGCTGGTACAAGTAATCGAGCCGCCCATAAGACCCCAAATCTTTCAAGTATGAAGTTAAATGTAATCTAAAGTCTCTGGAAGTTAATGTTGAAGACTGGGAAGCTGTTGCTGGAGATAGATCTGGCTGGATAAGGTCGATTTGGGACGATCCTACCAATTCTGAGATAAAGAGAATTGGGAATTCTAACAAAAAGCGCACACATTCGGAAGGGAGAAATAGAATCTGTCCAGAGGCATTCGGAAACGAACACACTTACAGTAAATGTGGAAAAGTCACACATTCAGAGGCTGGGTTGACCAGTTAAATGAGATCAAGCTCGAGAGGTCAGCTGCAAACTCCTATTAATGCAATCCTAATGAAAAAAAAATTCAGGTTACTTGTGCGGGTTTTGTGACAAGGTTTGTACGTCTGTTGCGGGACTCAAAACGTTACATGATTGTACACAGGGACAGGCAAGTTTCCAACGTAGGTAACACAGACAAACTATATTCTCTCCACTTGTGTAAGAGAGATTGTAAAAGTAAAGATGGCCTTAAGAATCAGGTGCCTTAAACAGCGTTAGCTCGAGGCAAAATGATGGAAATAATAAAATTCTGAATGAAGAACAAAATAAAAAAAAGCTAACAATTGAAGAGATCGTTTTCTAAAAAGAAGTGGCGGCCCGGTTAGGATCAAAGTGTAGTATCTGTGCTTTGTGATCATCCGGGCTGGCTTCTGTCGAACTCTCTAATGCAGAGAGGAACTCGGAGGAAGCTTTGCCGAAGGGCAAGGTTTCCTTCGGGGAGGTAGACAGGACCTGAACCCGTCAAGGCGGGTTCAAAGGTCATATATTTGGCCGAGCCTACGGGCTCGCGGGCTACCCATATTAAACCGTCCTTGTGCCACATTTAATCCTCGTGGGTGGATTAATAAATACCAAGAAGTGACGATCATCATGTATATCAAAATAAATCGACAAGATCTGTCTAATTTTTAAATTGTATTTTGATAATTTTCAAATGTATCATTGGTCATTCAGATCGAAGTTCATGTTTTTCCTAGTTTCAAGTAATTTCAAGTGTCGCTGTCATTATCGGGAAATAAAATGTTGTCAGTATCCTATACTGGAGCTTACTAACTAGATCATGGGATTTTCGAAATTTTTATATTTTTATATATGTGTATCGTCGAAGAGACATCATATTTAGAATAGTTTCTCAGAACTTGACAATACCTGCAACGAGATTATTAATATGTTATGCCTATTATAATATTTTATAAGCACGTTACATATTAAACACGCGCACACACAGACACACACATATGTAAAACTTTATATATATATATATATATATATATATATATATATATATATATATATATATATATATATATAAACTTAAATTTAATTACATGAAAATAAACCTAATTTTACTTTCATAAAACGTTTCTCTCATCGAAGAATCAAACAGAGATCGGGCATTTGCTAACAATATGATTTCCACCAGAAAATACGCCATCTACAAAAACATCTGTTGGTGAGTAATTCCCATTTCTCTGTTTATTTCCCGCTCCGTTGACGAAGCACACAGACGTGTCCAAAAATTCCGGACTTAAAACCTTTCTCTCCGTGCTTCATTTCTGTCATATGTTTATATATATATATATATATATATATATATATATATATATATATATATATATATATATATATATATATTATTATGGGGATTTCAATAATCATAAGTAATTCATCGAGTCTAGATGAATCCTCACCAGAATGCAGAAAGCACTGAACGGCCGTTTCTTTCTATTTCTGGGACACATAAAGCAGAGCGCATCCACTACAGAGAATGACGCAAGCGTGATGCCACTAGACCAACGGGTCTCGGTGACGGAAAGGTACCAAAATAGAATCGATATAGCACCTGCTCTTCACAAATTCCGTCAGGTGACTCATCAAAGTCTTCTTTATACCAATGGACTGTGCCTCTCCTCCAGCCATGTCATATCGTAACAGTCCGCGTTCGATTCTCGGTAGTGGAAGCGCACTACTGATGAGTCCCAAAAATAGAACACAAGAGCTTCCACTGTTTTCTCCATTCTGTTGAGGATTCTTCTTGACTCGATGAATCAATTACGATTATTCACCCCAAACCAATAATCTATATATATATATATATATATATATATATATATCCTTGACTGAAACGGCGTCTAATGCTCTGGGTGGAGCGGCTTGGATATAGAAGACGTAGCTTGCAGGGCACAGTCTGTTGGTATAATGTATATTTGCATGAGTCCCCGGCCAGTTGTAACTAACTTCACTTGCCATTGATACTGACAATATTCGTAGGACAGTTTATCAATATTCATTTACAAAAGAATCCTATTCGTAAACTTTTTTTGATGTCAACGAACACACGTTACCATTTTTCTGATGCCAACGAATATTTGTTGTCACTTTTGTAATGCTCGTTTTTAATTGTAGATACAGCTATAGTAATGCCGTTGAACAATACTAATGTCAAACACCTTCGAATAACACTCGCACTAATAGTACTTGCTCACTCGAATAGTAACCACCGAATAGTGATATGTATAAATAGAGAAATAGTGGAGAAATAGTATGGTGAATATAGTAGCGAATAACGATCCGTATAGTAATAGAGGATAAATTAGGAAAAGAGATTCGAATAGTAATAGAGGATAGATTAGAAATAGCGATCATTAGTCGTTATGATACTTTCTACACATGCGTTTCCACTATAGTCACATGATCCACTAAATTCAATAAGGGATCGCCTGTATTTGGCGATCTATGTTCAAACTCAAGTGTCGGCAGCGACACTTTATTCCCATATAACACAATCTCTAAAAATACAATTATATATTTAGGTTGAATTTGATACAATTGTCAGTATTATGAATGCTCCTTTTGAGTAACCGAATGGTTACACTAAACAGCAGGCAGTGTCACCTCTCATCTGAAGACACTCATAACGATTTTGAAATAATTATATTCCTTCCTGTTGTAAGTTGTTTAGTTTTATCTTCATTAAGCAGCTGGCCTGCCACTGTGAGGCTTATCAATGAGTTCATTTTCCCATTTCTTATTTAGATTTACATTAACTCCAGTAATCCATCTCCTTAGATTTTTCCATAAACATTTGCTGATCTTTGAAGTAGTTTCTCTTTCCAGAAAGGGTTGTATGATAGCTCTTTGTTTTCTTTGTGTCCAGGAGGCCAAATATTTTGAAAGAAGGTCATGGAAAAAGAGGAGGATATAATTCTGCAAAGTTTCTAATCGGCTTGTAGACAAGTTATGTTTTATTGTTTAAAGACACTTGGGAATTATATTTCAACATGAAATTAGTAACATCATCAGTTTATGGCCCATCTTTTTATATAAGTGTTATGAGACCTTACCCATAATAACATAATGGACTATTCCATACGTAAAAAATACAGCGCCTCAAGAGGAAGCAGAGAGTTCAGTCTGAAGTCTGGATTGAGGTCCGTCAGAAGTCCGTCAGGAGTCTGTCAGTCAGTCAGAGCGAGCAAGTCAGTCGAGTCAAGAGTTGAGTCAGAGGCAGTCCGAAACAGAGTCGCGTTCAGACAATTACTACTAAACCTGATTGTTCATACTAACACTTTCTACTTCTCTGTATATATTCCTGTTTGTAATATATCTGTGTTATTCCATATCTTCTTTATTGGTTCTACCTTGGACTATCACCTTGGTACAAGGAACCAGACCATAACAATAAGAATACTTGGTAAAATAAACCCTGTAACTGTTAAATGTTTTCTTTACAACCTCTTGCAAATGTCAGTGTATAAATAATTGCAGAAGTTTGCATTTTATTTTATTTTACATTTTTACTTATTTAATTGTTCTTTTCATTTACCTTTGGTCTATTCCCTTGGCTTGCTTGAAAAGAAAACTGATCAATTATTTATTTACCGATAGTTTTTTTCTTTTTCGCATTTTGGCCAATATCCAGTGCTAATTAGTTTTCTATGAATTTTATTTAACGAGATTGTTTAATCATTACATATAGTTTATTTCCTCTTTTTTTTGTTTTTTCCGTAAAGTTTCGATCGTTTAACTTTCGTCTCCTTCAGGTTACACTGAGCCGACTTTATTCACTAATTTATTTAGTAGTTTTAAAAAACATAAAGCATACATTTTTGATTAAATCTCGATTAGGATGTTATTATGTTTTTATCACGTTTAGAGAATTTCTTTTTAAAATTATTTCATCTTCAAAATTCTTCAATTTATTTTCAAAGTGAAAAGATCGATACTCTCCACATGTCGGACTTTATCTGCTTTCTTTTTTTTTTTTTTAAATTCAATATTGTATAATCGAATCTATTTTAGATTTGAAAGCACTCAACTAAAGAAATTAAAAAAAGCTGTCAAGCACCAGAAAGAGAAAGGTTTCTTCTTTTATTTTCAAACACGCGGCACCTTACGCAATTGCGACTGAAAGGAAAAGCATTTCAAAGGATAAAAAAAGAAAATAGCCTCTACTGACAGTAAGTAGAAAATTACCTATCAGTTCAAAACTTAAATCACGTTGAAGGAAACAAATGCATGTCCTCTTTGTTCCCGCGTTCCCCGACCACATGAATTTAAGCGTGTTACTAGTTTGGAATCTGGGTCCAACCATTTTACTGTGGGAATCGTTAAATGCAGCCGCCACTCCTACTCCACCATTTTCTTTTCTTGCACTTCCCACCTTTGCAACTCCCTTCCGTTTATTAGCTTCCCTGATGACTACAATCTTGAAATATTTAAATGCAGCGTCAATCGACATCTTCCTCAAGCCCCCCTATATACAGTCTTTTCTCTCACTTTCACTCCCTGTAACCCGGGTTACTCGTACTCGTGGCATTCCTAATATGATTGGGGTGAAATGATTAAACGAACAAAAATATCCGTTATCTAAAAGCAATAATTTTTTTTTTCTGTATGAAAAAGTTGTGTGCATTTGATGACATAGCTTGAAGCAAATATTAAAATCATTGATAATTTTGGATTATTTTCCTAGAGAAACAACGCCATGAAGCAAAGTTAAATGCCAAAAACAAGTTCTAAAATTTTTCGTAATACAGGAAAATCAATTCTGAATATGTTCTAGTTTTTGAGATCCAATGCGTATATTAGCATGTCTCCAATGTCTTTCAAAATGTACCCATCAATCAGAGCATATTTCTTCCGTGGTATAGTTGTGAAATTTCCGAATAGTGTTAGTGTTTAACGCTTTCAGGCAGAGATTTCGTGCAACTAAACTTAGTTGCCACTTCAGCATGAAAACTATGACTGGCTACACCTTTTCAATACAGTGCTCTATAAGGACAGCTAGCCAATCCCTACGACAGACGTCTGTCCTGTCACATTTCTGTTAATTTTTTCAACAGAGTCCACCTTTGGTTTATGCTGCAACTATGCCGAGCAGAATGAGTTGCACTTTCTGGGAGAGAGCGCACTATATGGCGTGATCCACATTATGCTTCGATCACGATAACTTGTTG
>OZ010593.1:34956412-35043912 GCA_963932145.1 Acanthosepion lycidas | reverse complement strand
GAAGATCGAAGTTCATAAGCAGTAAATTCGACCTTGCCAACCGAACGATCCTTTGTGGCCGATTCGGTTAGGCACGCCCGGATAAATGGCAGTTCCTTATAGGATGCAGGTTCGAATCCTGTCAAAGGACGAATATTTTCTATGAAAATTTCTCGGACATTCAGGCCGGTAAATGTTACTTAATACTGTTTATTATAAACAGAGCATTTACTTAAATACTTGTATCTTTAAAAAGAACGTTAAACATAAAAATGTCTTTAATAAATAAATTGTCGGATTTTGTCCATTTCTTACTGTATATATATATATATATATATATATATATATATATATATATATATATATATATATATATATATTAAGCATTCAACACCAAGCAAGGCGGGAAGCGACTAGCACACAAGGGGTTACAGAGAGTTGGAGCAAGAGCAAATAGGATTGATAGAGGAGAAAAATCAAGAGAAGGTTAGGGGATAGATCAAGGCAGCTGGAGACGACGGTTGACGTTACATTTGAATAGTTGGAGATTATAGCTATCAGAAAACAAGAAATGAGGAGGGAGTTCCACAGGTGAGAAGTGCGAGACATGAAGCTATTGGAGTAGAAGAGACCGCTACATTTAATAGTTTCGCCAGTGAAAGTGTGAGAGCGTCATGCCAGCTTAGTTGAACGCTTAAATTCATGAAAACTGGGAATCAGCGAAAGCAGCTGGTCGGAGCCGTTACCATGAAAGTATTTGTAAAAAAGACAGAGGGAGGCAACGGCACGTCTTTGAGAGAGCGGCTGCACACGAGATGCCAGATCATGACCAATTACATTGCATATCCATCTTTGGATTTTATCAAGGACCTTGAGACATTTAGTAGGGATTCCAGACCATATATGGCAGCAATACTCCATGCAAGGGCAAATGGTTGATTTGTAGATTTGAAGGATCGACTCCATCGAGAAAAAAATCCTGTCACGGCATAGTGAGCCGTCTTTCCTAGCGGTGGACGAAGCTGTTGTCTCAATGTATTGGTCCCATCTCAGATCAGCGGACAATGTGAGACCGAGCAGTCGCAAAGAGATGCTGTCGTGGAATTGGGTGTCAGACATTCTAATGCGGGGCAGGGATGGTTCTCTCTGGTGTGTAATAGAGAACTTTTTTTTGTTTTTGAGGCATTAAAGTTAACCAGCCAATTCATGCTCCAGTTCACAACCGATTGGATGTCCTTTTCAAGACAAACGGCCAGGTTAGTTTTGTCGGGGACACTAGATTTGTTTTTTGAAGCAGGAGTAAATAGTAGTGTCGCCCGCATAGATGCCTACTTGGGAACCTATGACATCAGGAAGATCGTTAATGAAGATAAGGAACAGAGTAAGGCCTAGGATGGAGCCTTGGGGAATACCTGCATTTCTGGGAAAGGAACTGGAGGAGAATTCGTTGAGAACGACCTTCAATGTACGGTTCGACAGGAATGATTGAACAATCGACCTGTAATTCCATAACCCGAAGAAGACCGGCATGCCAAACCCTATCAAAGGCTTTGGAGATATCAAGAGCCACGTCACGAGCTTCTCCATTATTATGAAGTGCTTGGAAAACAATTTCAGTTATAGAAATACAGCTGTAGAACGAGTAAAGCGGAAACCATATAGCTTGTCGGAGAGCAGATTATGGGATGTAAAGTGCATAACCACTTCGGCGGTGGTTAAAGCTTCAAAGACTTTGCCAAAGAGTGGTAGGAGATTGATAGGACGGTTATTAGAAGGGTCAGAATGGTCTGCAGATTTCTTAAAGACTGGAACAACGGATGAGGACTTCCAACAGGATGGAAAACAAGATTCATTGAGGCAGTAGTTATATAATTTGGAGAGGGCAGGTGCCAGTACAGGCTCACATTACTGCAGGAAAATGGCTGGTATCCCATCTCCACACTAGCCTTGTGGGGATCTAATTTAGAGATGATGCTTAGAACCGATGACGCTATTATGTGCAAATCGCTCAACAGATCCTCAGTTCTAAGGTGGAAATCGGGTGTGGGTACACCGGAAGAGTCGAGCGTTGAATTGAATGAGAATTTCCGAGCAATGCATTCAGCCTTGTCGGCAGAAGAGAAGGTGGTTGGATTGATGTGAGTTTTTGACGCTGGGTTTCACGCTATCTGCGATCGTCAGAAAAACTGTCGTCGGACGCCACTCATACGTACTCAGACATACATACACGCAAGCTCACGCATTGCCGTACACAAACATCAACATAAATGAACAGTGTTGGATTGGGCCTATATGCGTATATTTTTCTTCCCGCTACCATAAAACACGGATATACGCAACCATAAATAAGTCTAAAATTTCAAAAATTAATAAGTTTCTCTGACGATCGTAAATAGCGTGGAACCCAGAGTCACAAACTCACATCAATCCAACAAAGTATGTTCGCTCTATCACTGATACTGAGCGCTTTTCAATAAGTACCGTGCATATATATTATATAAATAATACATATATATAAATTGCATATATATATATATATATATATATATATATATATATATATATACACACACAGACACACACAAACACACACACGCACAAACACACACAAACACACACACGCAAACACACACGTACACACACACACACATATATATATATATATATATATATGTGTGTGTGTGTGTGTGTGTGTGTGTGTATGTACATAGAACTACACAGAAATAGAGAGTTGAAAGAAGGAATGTGTTCACTTGAAAATTAGTTATTTAATAGTTTTATAATGCTTAATTATTTTATTCTTTACTTTGTATTTTACTCTGTTTAGCACATTCAATATATATATATATATATATATATATATATATATATATATATATATTCTTAGTAATTTATAATTTTCGAAAAACTGCACTATCTGCGAAATAAGTATAACTTTGAGTCATATCAAATTCCATTTCTGGTTAACAAATTTATTCTTAAAAAATATATCAACTTTATTCTTCAAAAGTATCAACTTTATTTTAAAAAAGAAAACAAATAAAACTATATTTTATTCATTTATATATTCACCATTATTTGCTTCCACTTATCTGGCAGCTCTTTGATACCTTTTTCGGTAAAACTGCGTAGAATTTATGTGGAAAATGTTTTCTTTCGAACTCTTGAATCCGGTTTTTATTAGAGAAAATATATGCCCAGGAAAGCGCTTTGGGACGATCAAGAAAGATAGTAATTGGTTGGAACATGATGAAACGAATATGGCGGCCGGGGTTGAAGAGACCAACCGAGTTGTAAAGATGTTAACCAATTCTTGCTGTATTTGTCCCTGTATTGTCACAGAGGAGAACGACATCTTTCGTATTTACGAGTGCAGACCAAACTTCTATAGACACATTGTAACTACTCAACATATAAATGTGTTTCGGTGCATTATGGAAACTCTAAATGAATAATACACACACAATCCCACCACATGTATAACATGACATTTCTGCCATGGAATTCAGTTGTAAAGATATTTCTTTGTCAAGCTTTTACGCTGAATATTGTCATGTGTGACCCTATTTTTATCAACTTCATATATATATATTTAAGGAACGGGCTATGTCTGAAATATTTATAGCTATGAATAAATGATTTATTTAGTTCTTTTCACTAAGAAAATGTGAAAACAAAACATCCAGTTTCTTCACTTCCATTATCTTTTCTAATTGTCAGCATATGGTAGATTATGATGTGTTTAAAATCTTTGTTAATTCCAGAATGTTTTACCGTGAATTGTCGCAGATATGACTAATACTTTTAGAGCTTAATGATCAAAGTCCGATGAAAACACAGGAAACTTTGCAAACCAAATTCGTCCTTGCAAGTCAACTTAATCCTTGACCATATAAACTAAATATTTTTAGTAGATTTATCCATAGCAGGTTTTCAATTCTTGAACTTCCATAACAATTTATGTGACTTTATACACTTTAAATCTCCCCATTGCTGGGTTTAAGAACTGTATTCTTTACCCACTGTCTACGCTGCCACTGCCAAGCAAAAAAACTAAAGAATGCTAATGTATTCTAAATATCTTGTTTAATGCCACATGGTTAACTGGAGAGATACTTTCTTCATTACAATTGGTTTCCCAAAAAATGAAAATGCTTATAACTCAACCAAACAAATCTTATAAATATTTTGAAGTGTGTAATTATACGTACCAGATATGTTCAGATATTTCACAGACATTAACGAGAAAATCCTATCTAGGAATCTGTTGCTTAATTCAGCGTCCCTTCCACTAATGTAAATAGTTTGAAAATCCTCTTTCGGGATAGCGCCTTCTTCTGTCTTCTCAGGCAATATCACTGCGTAAAGCGTCATTGGGAATAAGATGAGTACACAATACATTTTCTGATTCACCGGTGTCTTTTTACCGACGAAATAAGCTCATAGGATCGTTTCTGTTTGCGCTTATGCAGTCAAGTCTTTTAGAAATCTTTTAGCTGCTTGGTTCCCTAAATAGCTTTTTACTTTCAACAGACATCTCATACAATGTTTACCACGTAATTATTTAAATAATACATACACGAATGCTTTTATTATCGCCCAGAACGGGAAAGAAAGTTGGCCTTTATAATAATAATAACGTCTCTAACGCCTAAACTCTAATTTTATTAAGATTTTTTTCCTCAATCGGAGTAGATACGTTTGCCTATCGTGCGGTTCACACTCCTTCCTGGCTTTTTGAACAAGAATAGGGGTGTATCCATTTTTTACTGATTAAAGTTTTTAATTTTCCTTCCACATACAACTAAAACAACTTTACTAGATATTGCTTACCAAATATCAGGCAAAATGGCGAACATAAACTAGAGTTATAACAGAAAATAACATGTATCCAATACTTATGCGGGTCACTCTATCTATCTATCTATCTATCTATCTATCTATCTATCTATCTATCTATCAGTCACTCTACACACTGACGCATATATATATATATATATATATATATATATATATATATATATATATATATATATATATAGTGATGTAATAACATTTTTATGTTATAATTTTCGAATAAATAATATTTGCATTACTCTTTTAATAATAAATAATATTTAGATTACTCTTTTAAGAATAGTATTTTTGGTTACTTTAATTTATTCTATCTCCACCAATACTATATTTGTCCTCTACTGGACGATTTATTTTGCTCTCTTCGGATAGTTCTTTCTTTTTTTTTTCTCTCGGGTACCAATCTGTTTTGATAGACTTACAAGTTGTGCTATCCGAGGATTTTTTTCCAAACGAATATTACTAGTAGTATAATATATATATATATATATGATCGACTCTCCCGTCGAGATTCGACGTATGAGGGTCAAGTAGATCAGTTTCCAGGAAACCGACAGCCAGAACACCGGCACATGAGATTTGATTATAGTGGTGAAGGTCCCGTGCAGGGCCATCCACACTTTTTGGAAGGACGAATACAGAGACCTGGTGCACCGAATGCCACAAGGTTCCCAAACGACCCTCCGCAGGTTTTGAATTCAGAGGAGGTACGGTGGAGTAATGGATATCGGCTTGGATTGAGGAATCGGAGAGCCAAGTTCGAATTCCAGTCGAATCCATTACATTCACTTACGTGCTAATACCCTTGGGAAAGGTATGAATCCTCTTCTCCTCCCTCCAGCTATGGGTAAAATAGCAGGACAGACTGGGTTCTATAGCCTTGGATGGCAACTGGTCTAGGAGGACAACCCTGAAAAAAAGAATATATATATATGTAGTTTCCGCCAATTAAATATAATTTAGATAATGCGTGTGACGACAGCATTTATTTTTTTTAAAAAAAAAAAACAACGTCAAAAAAGTATGCATATAAAGATTTTGTCATCGCATGTTTCAAATTGATATTCGATATGTTCCAGGTACCGCCAACAATGCCACGCAATGGAATTACATACAGCAATCAAAACTTGTTCTATTTGACTGTATTCTTGCTCTATCCAAACTTTCATTTCAGTGATTGTTGCTGAATTTATAGCGTGGAGTTTATCTTTTAAGTATCCACATAAGAAAATTCCAAAGCATTGAGGTACGGGAAACGAGGAGGATATTTTACAGAACGTCGTCTTCCGATGCTTCTGTTTGGCAAGATTTCATTCAGTCACGATCGGAGTGTGATCATCTTGAGGAAAATAAAATTACTTAACTTCCCAAATTTCTCTAAGTCTTGGCAAGATAAACTGTTGCGCGGTTAGGACTAGTGTGTATATTTTTTTGAATCAGCGTATATATATATATATATATATATATATATATATATATATATATATATATATATATATATATATATATATATATATATGCATATGTATGTATATGTATATGTATATGTACCGTTGAAATGAATCTGCAAGAGTCTATCCATCATCAGATGAAGACTCTGACAGCAGGAATGCTTTCAGGGCGGGAAAATCATTACTATCTTTCCGGGACATATTAAAAGTAATAGTTCTTGCAAGCGTTTAGATCAGGTGAATCAAGATATGCTTGCCTAATAAAATATCTGCTTTGTTCTGGACATTTGTAACATATTTCCGTGAATTTGAGTCAGTTTTTAGAAAGTTTACACATTTCGCTGCTGAAAAACTACAGATATCCTACCACTAACTTCCGACGGGGAAGATATTTTACCATCACACACCCTCGTGCAAATTAAGTGAAAAAAACGCGTTAGTTTCCTTTCTTTCGCCATAATATCAGTTTTATATCCACTCGTTTTCTTTTTTTCCTCAAATTAAGTCATTTGAACTGGTGTGTAGTAATATGAACATATTTTGGGGTGTATGATGAAATAGGTTTGACCGTGAAATATATTGCATCATCTGTGATCGCATCAGATTTTCAGCGTGCCCTGACACAATTGTCTCGACTGTAGATTAGTTGTCATACAACCATTGTCTACGATGGACGTTACTCCAAGGAAATGTACAAAAATTGTAACGCTGCACGAACACAATGGCAGGCCTTACCAGTGAGCAAATCAAAGTACTATAGACTGACCCGGAATCTCTCCTAATTTAAATCCAATCGAGAATCTGTGGTCAATCTGCAATGAAAGACTTCGTGAAATGGACATACGAAGTACTAACACGTGCACTGTGTCATCTTTCATTAAAAATATAAGAAAAATAAGTAAATAATAACGGAATCATTAATTAAATTAATAAATATTTGTTTCAATTAATTTGCAGAAGGTTGTATGTATCGTATTCTTCCATTTTAATTCTGTGTATTTTTTAACATTTGTTTCTTCAGTGACAGGTAATTACCGGTGAAAGAATATCCTTAATAGCGGATACCATTTGGTAAAATTATCGTCTTTTTTTAAAAAATGCGATGTCCCTTCATAGCATAGACAGATATGGCACACATACGTTTCTCTTAAATTCCATGGTTTATTTGTTTGTTGGTTGGTTGTGCTGACCGATTTCTCAATGTTTAGTTTCGACATCTAAATATGACAATTAAAACTTTGATATAATTCAAGCAAATGGCATTATTTCATGATTAATTTTTAATTACTTAGCTTCATATTTTTGAGAAATAATGTTGCAAAATCAAACGAAAAGTGAAAAGTGGTTTTTCATTACAATAAATGAGAGTAATCATAGTACATTACAGCAAATATTTTTCTTGACAATATATGACATATTTTTAATATTACTATAAAATGTATTGCTAATTATTTTGCTATAAAATGTAATGCTGTTTATTTTTATTTAAAATATATATTGCGGCCACTTTGCTGTAAAGATGTATTGCGGGCAACTTTTTTATAAACATGTATTGCTGGCAATTTCACTACAAAATGCATTGCCGGTATTATTACTATGAAAATATATTTTATAATTTCCTAGTATTTTATTTTTTTTGTTTTTGGGTCCAATATTTGCCCATAACTAGGACCCTAAAAGGTGCTACCAACCCGGATCATCGTTGACCTTAGAACAACAGCAATTAAGAGGTGGTTTCCCGCTCCTTAAAACCTCCAATCTCTCAATCAGAAGTCTTGTCCCGGATGTAGTTATCGTCAAACACAGGACGAATGGATTTTGGGAAATATAGTTAACTAATTACACATTGCTTTCTGTATGGTTTTTAATTCGTAGTTGTGTTTCATCAAACTGACTGCCACCAAAGATATTTCAACCCCTATTGTAGGAATAATAGAAGAACGTACTCATGTCTTTTCCAAGGACGTTAGTGCAAAATGAACGTAATAGACACGATCAAAATCAGTATTCAGGCATATGATTCCACTTTCCCATACCGGTAACGCTAACGTTATCCGCAAATCACTTTTAAAAAAATAATTTCCAGCCAAATAAAAGTGAGAAAGTCCGGTTTAAAACAATTTTACTGGAAAATACGAGACGTGGAAATAGATGCAACTTGTCAATTTCCTTAGTTTCGGAATTTGGCCTTGTTTATAAAATTCCATTCTAATTCGGAAATTGGTGTGTGGGCTTTACTATTGGCCTTTTCAACCTGCTTCCGAGTAGAGTCAATTACAATGTTTCTTTCTTTCTTTCTTTCTTTCTTTCTATCTATCTATCTTTGTTCACATCTACATATCTATCTTTGTTCACATCTACATATCTATAATTAAGCTACTTTAAAAACTATAAGATATTTGATATTACGTAAAGTATTACGTAATATCGGGTTTAATAATCGCAAGGAAATTGAAATATTTTGTGGTTGAATATACTACAAAATGACACATTTATGACCTTTCTAATTTTTCAACATTTTAGCGTTTAACTGTTTACCTATATAGTTTACAATTTAATGATACTAACAGAAACATCTATCGGATGTTCGACGAGACAAGCAAATCCTTCTACTTCTTAGTGACAGCAATAACAAATGGAAACACCAAACAACGTTTAAAATAAAACATATATTTAACTGCAAATCTGTCAAAAATATTACATGTATCTATGAATCACGTCTTCTCTTTATATATATATATATATATATATATATATATATATATATATATATATATATATACCGATTAGCAAAATCGAAGCATTCCTATCGAGCATCCGCGTCCTAAATGATTTATAGTACATGCGTGTTTTCCCTTATATATGATCCTAACGGAGATTAACAGCAAATGCATATTTATCTGAGATGACATACTTTACTCTAAATATGATGACGAAGTTTCTACAGTTTCCCATTGATAGGCATAGATATAGATTATAAGTGTCATTTACTTGACACCTTACATTGGTTAAGATTTTGCCATATTAAGGATTGCCCGATATGCCCCTACCGAGCACAAACGTTTTTTTTTTTCAACTGCCCATTAGCTTTAACAAGATAGCTTATATACTCCAACTTACGAATTTCCTTTATGTCTATTACTAATTTTAGCCCGCAGTGTCTTCGTAAACCATCATCATAGTGATTTTAAAAGAAGCTAGTATGTTCTTGATGTCAGAAGCCCCGATTATAATTTTGGCACAGGGGTACAGGTAATGTGGATCCGTTTACATGTACATTTAGATGGCGCCAATTACCTCACCACTTCTTTATTTCGGGGTATTGACCCTGAATCTCCTCCTGCAACGTTTTGGTTGCGTTGATAGTTGCGGGCCTCTAGAAGTGGACTTTAATTTTTAATCCGTAGTGAAAAGGCTGAAGTGGTGATGTTAAGTAAGCTCAACATAGGTTGGCACAAGGACTCAAGTATGGAGGACTCAGTGAAATATCGAACCCATTACTAAGTAGTATCGGTTAAACAGATTAGATAGTTAACTATTACTTTACGCATTAGTACCCATCGGATTTACGAGAAATCTGGGAGTTTGTATTTAGAAAGAGCTTTTGCAAAGATTAATGAAAGAGGACAATGAAGGTATGTGGAATTCTTTGGTCGAAACGTTGCTTAACTGGCCCCGTCCGGTCGCATGCAATTGTCTACAGAGGTGCTAGCGCCATTTAAAATAAACTAGAGAAGCATTGAAAATAAGTTGATTCACTGTGTTAAAAAAATCGGTTCATTGTGTGGCGCGAAACAATCTTTCTTTCCAAAATCTACCTTACATATGTATAAGTCTACCATCGTCCATACTTAGAATATTACTGTCGCATATCATCTGTTGCCCCTGTTATTTACCGTGAGCTCCTTGATAAAATCTGAAGAAGAATCAGCAATGTTAATAGTCCTGATCTGGCAGCTTGACTTCAGTCAATTTCCCACCACCTTAAAGATGTCTCAGTGTGTCTTTTCTATAAAATTTTCATGGTAATTGTACGGATTAGCTCTTCGCTATAGTACTTAGACATTTTTCTTATTTAAGAGCAGCTAGACTGGCGTCGAGATCTCATCAGTTTACAGTTGAGCTGGTTAGATGTAACCGTAAGTTCTACGGTAACAGTTTCTTTTCTCGCACTTCTCGTTTGTGGAATTCGCTTCCGGTTCTATGCTTTCCAGCCAACGTGAATCTTCAGAACATTAAATGCAATGTCAGTCGCTATCTAATGTCCTCCTGATGACTCTTTTTTTGTTCCCGCTTCTTAACAATGTTTCTATTCCTAACTTTTCTACACATAGTAACCTCTTGTGTCTTAATGGCTTTACTGCCTTGCATGGGGTGAAAGTGATTTTAAAAAAAGTGTATACAGAGTTCTGTTGCAATATGATTACAAAAGATATATACAACGAATCAAGAAAATGAATAAAAAAAATAAATCTAACCTAAAATTAGAAGTTGGAAGGGTAAGCCGGATACACAATCGTGTTTATAAATCGACCCAAAACCCTCAAATAAATGCATTGGAGATTGAGAATTAGATATTTTCGTTAAGGATCATGGTTTCACGACTGGTTGATTATTGCTTGCATCAGTGTCTATTCCAGCTGTAACATGGTCTCGATCTTCTACTGAAAACTGGCACGTGCACCTGTTCAGGGGGCTGATACTGGTAATTCTTGTTCTTTCTGTGATCTTTTGTCTGGCATCACTTTTATGGGATAGAGAATCTTATTCAGTGTTCTTTGGCAAACAATTTGGCTTCGCGCACCATCCTCAAAATTTTCAATCTCTCGAAATGTTTCCAAGCAAATTTGTTGAACTTTGACCGAAATCTTTTCAGTTGGCTTACTTGTCAACAGTTTTTTTTTTGTTGTTTTTTTCAATGGCTAAGGGAACGAACACATCGGACGAAAGTAGCCATCCGTCACGATGAAAGGAGACAACTTGGCAACAGAAAGAAATATCGAAGGATCAGAAATAAAATCTGGAGTGAAATCAGCACTGAGCAAATTGAACCGAAGAAAAGCGACAGGGACAGACGGAACAATCGAGTAGCTGACAGATGACAGGCATAATAAATGAAATATACAACAATGGTGATATACCGGAAGACCAAAGTAGATCCATTTTTATAACACTGCATAAGAAGCCAGGTGAAGTAGAATGTGAACTACATCGAACAGTTAGCCTAATGAGCCATGTAACAAAATTTATCATCCGAATCTTGATGAAGAGAACACTCAGCAGAATTAACCCGGAAATAGAACAAGAACAGTGCAGTTCCGTTAATGACACTGAAACAAGGAATGTGATATTTATGCTCTGAATAATACTAAAAATTGCAATCCAAACGCGGTACCTGAGTTGTATAGATTATGCAAAAGCCTTTTCATAAAGTATATCACAAAGAACTGTTGGAACAGGTAGGTAATTTTGGCATATTGGAAAAGATATTAGAATAATCCTGTACTTATACGGACAGAAAACTGCATTAGCGTCAAAAATCGTAACAAAAGAAGATATGCAGGTGACATAGTATTGATAGCAGACACAGAAAAGGAATTAAAATAACTACAGAAGGTAGGGAAGGAAAGCGAGAAAGAAGGAGTAAACATCAATAGCAAGAAGGTACGGTTGTTTATATATATATATATAAAACAGCGAATGTCTGTGTGTCTATGCGATACCTTTTTCTCTGGAGATCAATCCAACCGACTTTGACCAAACTTGGCACATACATTGTACCATGTAAGAGATAGCTTCTTAGCTTAAAAAAACGATATTTTTTTAAAAGTTAATAATTGATGAATTCGATCAAATATCGATAAATTCAACTTTTTTCCAAACTTGTTGTGTAGGTTACATACATCAGGACGAGCTCAACGATACCGCATTTTTATTTCTATGCCACTGCGTTTAGCGAAAAACCGCGAAAATCGAAAAATTGTTTTCAACACAAATCGATTT
Organism: Acanthosepion lycidas; assembly: GCA_963932145.1. Lineage (NCBI taxonomy): Eukaryota > Metazoa > Mollusca > Cephalopoda > Sepiida > Sepiidae > Acanthosepion > Acanthosepion lycidas. Next base: position 35,031,625 of record OZ010593.1, on the reverse strand, counting down.
CAACACAAATCGATTTCAACACAAATCAATTTCAACACAAATTTTAAAATAACATCTCCCTCAATTTTTAGGCATATAATACAAACTTCACTCATTTGTAACCAACAAGAGTTGATTGTTTAACAGTAATTTAACTTGATAATTGAGTCCACCCATATCGTGAAAACCGACATGAATAGCGAAAAATGGTGATTTTTACTGGTTTATTTCTTATTTTTCCTTGATCTTTCAACTAATTTTCATAAAACTTAACAATTGCTTTATAAATGTATCCTCTTTTACATCCCTGGTAGCACACTGACAAATTGAATTTCAAAAACTCCCAAATAATTGTGGTCTGAAGTGGGCCTTCATGTTACCTCCTTTGCCCCTTCATGTCCTCAGCTAAATTCAATTGAATAAATATAGACTACTTCTGGTACATCAGTAACTACATTAATTCAAAATGTTTTTAATGAAAGTACTTTAACCTAATTGAAGAAGATTGACTCTGTTACATCTAAATTTGATGCTGTTTTTTCTCCATTCTAACTGAACGCTTTTTCTGATCGACCATATGGGTATTGCTGCTAGCTATTAATAAAAACAGCCCATTATGCAAACTAAAAATTTGTTGATCCCATAATCAAACCTGTACATCAATTTAAATATCTTGGAAATGCCTTTAACAAAGGACAGAAAGTACGATACCGAAATCCGAAGGCGTATTAGGATAGTCAAAGATGTCTTACAAAAGCTATGTAAAGTCTTAAGAAACATGCAAAAATTGTTAGAAACAAATAAAAGTGTACTGAACTTTTAATGTAATATCCGTCCTCCTATATGACAATGAATGCTGAACAATCAGAGATGAAGAAGAGATTTTGAGCAACAGAAATTCGGTTCGAAAGACGGATTCTCAGAATACAATGAACCGAATATGTGAGCAACGATAAATATTTTGGGAATATCAAAACAAAAAAGAGACGTATACTTAACAACAAGAGAAGACAACTAAAGCGTGATTGGAGCATTTGATACTTACTGGACAGATTAAGGTTAGAGGGACACAGGAATATAATGCATTACCTGTGTAGTGATCGTGAGTAAATAGAAGGAAGACAAAGGTTTAGGAGAGATATAAAAAAAGACAAAATTTATTAAGCGCTACAAAGGACAGGAATTTGTGGAGAGCCCTGATCGTTTACGTATTGAAAGCACAGGGCACACAGAGGAAGAAAAACTAAAACTTATGTTAGAATTCGCATAATATCGTCTTCCCCAAATCGACTAATTCACATATTTAAACTACCATTAAAAGCTTTAAAATTGATTAGAATCTTTTTTAAGTAGAAAAATTTATTTAACTCGGACAAAATTTTGGTCGCCAGTTAATATCCGACACTTATGAGATAAGTATGAACTTTGATATACTTAACTAAGTGAAATTACATTTAATGATTTCAATATTCACAACTTTATATTTGTAAACCCTTTAATTCTAGTTATTTAAAAAATCTGGCAACTACAGACTTGCATATTCACTTCTTAAGATAAACCCAGTTAATTCGTCAGTATGTCGAAGCCTATTTTCTTCTATATATCGTATCGCTTTAGGACGTTAGTGATCATAGATTTCCAAAGATTCCTTTATCTTTAATATCTGTGAATTTCCAACGAATTCTTATGAAATATAGTAGAGTGTTTTCACGTTTGTATGAGTTTGAATTAAGCGTAATACTATACTGAGCGTCATCTTACTGCTAAAAAGAGCAAACTACCGTTCTATTTAACATAATACACTGGTGAATACATGGATCGATGCCTTTTTCAACGATAATTGTGCAAAAGTGAACGGGATAGATAATGGCGCAATTTAAACTCGATTCAGTGATTCCACTTTTCGTAACGATAATCATTAAACTTGTATTAGAGGTTAAACCTTTTCACTAGACACGCATCTGTTGATAATTCTCTGAGCAGTAAGCCCTTTGCATCTTTAGAAAGTGCGTAATAAAAGTGTGGGCATGTATGGTAAGCACCCGACGAGGCTAGCACTCTTTCTTTTACTTTGAGCCGAGATCGGAACAGGACGCTAAAATTAGCGCTCCGTGCAATAGACGCATATGACGTAGGCAACAGACCCACTCACTCTTTAATTGACCATTTTAATTCAAATTTTCCTTCATCCTTTACGGAGACGAAAAAAATTCCTTGATTTCGCATATTTTTTTCAGGAAATATCCTTAAAACTTTCTCAGTACAAAACTTCCTCCACATAAATCGCTTCAATCTTTTGTGTGTCTATTTATCTCAACCAATTCAATATTTTCAGTTTTTGTTCTTCAACACACGGCACCTTCTCAACATCAAACGACGACTCCTAAACCGATATCAATATACTAAACATCCATCCATCCGGAAATTAAATAGATTTTCAATTTCAGGACGTGCGCTATAAAATGCGACAGAGGCGACCAACCAAATATTTTAACTTTCTACGTGATAGATCCGAGGAATATAAAGGTATCACATTGGCAATTGTGTCATATGAAACAATTTAAAACTAACCAGACGATGGAGTAATGGATAGCGACTCGGGTTGTGGAATCGGAAAGCCGAGTTCGAATTTCAGTCAATTTCTTTACATTCATTTACGTGTTAATCTCGTTGGGAAAGGTATGGAACCCCTTCTTCTCGCCCCAGCTATGAAAAAAGAGCAGAACAGACCGGATCCTATAGCCTTGGATGGCAACTGGTCTACTTCAGAAAGAAATTGCAACCTACTGCGGGAAAAATCTGCCTCGTCAGTCATGTATCGAAAAATACATGATCGCCTGAGCGTGTATCATGCATGCCACATAACTGATTGACTGATATAAAAACTTGTGTAACATCTCTGCAGATTTGGGGAATTAATTTAGCTCTCATTTTATTTTTTCCAAACTCTCAAGTATTACGAACAGTCTTATATTTCCTGAGAAAATTCTCTTTTGTTGCTATCTTCCTTGGTCTAGGAGAAGAACAACTCTGAATTTAATATTGGTGGAGGAGGCAATAGGGAAACAATATTATTTTACAAGAATTCTTGGCAATTCAAAGATAATAAGGAAAAGGAATCTGTAGTGGGCAATGATCGGTTATAGGACATCGCATTAAAAAGAGAGTTAATAATGTAACGCTTTAGAATACAGGCGGAAAGAGTCTACCAAGCTTTAGATAAGAATGGTTAAGCTCGGACTAATGATTTGGGCATCTCAAAAGCTTTCGACGTAGTCTGGCATGTTGGTCTTCTTCAGAAATTGATAAGTTATAGTGACTAATGACAAATTTTTGAATTGATTCAGTCTTTCCTACCTAATCGCGAAATAAAAGTTATCATGAACGGTCACTTTTCCAGAAATTTGGATTTTCAAAGTAAATCCCTGATTTATTGTGCTTGGTATTAAGGCACTATAAATTTGGGGATCCCTTAATACACAAACTCATCGCACAATCGACTGAGTAATGCAACAGACGTTATGATGTTCGCTGTAATCTCCATTCTTATTAGTCAACAAGTTAAATCAAGAATGCACAAACAGTTCTGGAAATATTATATATATTTGGATAATTCCAGACAGAATTCACACACACACACACACACACACACACACACAAATAAATTGTTTATTCTGTTTGTAATAACATCACCAGATTTATTTCCTTTTTTTTTTCAAATAGAACGTCATTTAAAAAAAAATGAAATGTTTTTCTTGCAAATCGTTATTGAAATATTAAATCTTTCTTTTCGAAGTGTTTAATTAACTTCCATATAATAAATGAAGAAGATACTACCAAATAAAGTTGTTTATTGTAGCATTTACTTTAATATTCTAAAAGCATTTAATTAACTTTCAGAAAATAACCTGAGCTGCTATTTGCCAAACGTGGTAACGTTCATGCATACATAACACACTTTCCATGAATCATATATGTATATATATATATATATATATATATATATATGCGTGAACGTTATCAGGTTTGTGTCTTAAGATTGAAACGCAGTATATACATACATACATACACACACACATATATATATATATATATATATATATATATATATATATATATATATATATATATATATATATATATATATATATATATACTGCTTTCAATACTACACGCTATCGGATATCTTAATTATCCTTTGGTTGATTGCATGTGCGCAATAGTGTATCATGTCAAGTGGTTTTGCACAGAATTAAACAACGGGAAGACGTTTGGTTCATATCACTTCCTTCCAATTTATGTGGAACAAGAGCCACGAAGCTTTTTTGCATGACAATGAGTAAATGAAATTGCTAAATGGCTTTATAAAGGAAAAGCGACTGCGAAAATTGCTTAAACTCTTGCAAGAGAAAACAGGACCGTTTATCTCGAACCGTGCAGCATGCAGTGCACATCTCAGCATAGGCAAGATTCGTGGATATTGGCCCTTTACTTGTCGAATAGATACTCCTTCGAAGGTGTAGTTAGCTTAGTAAGAGTACGTAAAGAGGAGCAAAGTGTTATTTGCTGGCATTGGGTCTCCAATTGTATCAATAGTTGCACAATGGGTCATCAGGAAGCGCGTAAGGACGGCCAGCAAACCTATGTGAATATTAGATCCAACCAATATAATAAATCACATGCCTAAAGGAATAGACTCGAAGTTATCCAGAAAGAAAGAATATGAGAACTAAGTAGAGGGTCACAAAACCAAACTAGAATTTAAACCCCAAATTAAACAACCTATGAAGATCAAGTCAAAGAAAAGAAAAAAAAAATAATTTGGTTTAATCCCCCTTTTAACTTTTCAAACGGGTGCTTACATGCAAACGTACATCCACACAATCAATATGGAAACACAAACCACACGGAAAAAATTACAATGATAAGTGTAGAAAAAAACATAAGCATTAAATTGCTGATATCCCCTGAAGAGTGGAGGAACAGGTCTATCTACGAAACTCTGGAGTCGGGATGCTGAAAGTGACATCAACCAGCAAAATGACGCAATTTTACGTAAAATAATCATATATATATATATATATATATATATATATATATATATATATATATATATATATAAATTCAAATTGAATAAGAAAGTATATATACATATATTTACATACAAACACATATGCATACATACGCGAATATTATCTGTGTGTAATTTTGTGTTCATTAATGCTAAGCGAGAGCTGGTAAAGTTCTTCCTTTTTATTCCTGTTCGGCCAAGGTGTTTTTTTTTAGTGTATAATTATGTTTGTGTATTTTATTATTTAAATGCTGGATGCTGGATGTACTGCGAGTAAGCTTTTTATTTATATTTTTTTTTGTCTTCGAAAAAGTGTTTATTTGTCTGCGGGCAAGTTGGTGTTCATTAATACTAAAATTGTGGTGGCACAGGTCTTTAATGAAACATGTATAAATGAAGGATTGTTGCCTAAATACACAATATATATATATATATATATATATATATATATATATACAGTACGTATGTATAGAATTTATGTTTCTATTTATATAAATATGTGTAAAAGAAAATACGCTATGAAATTCACTTAATGTACACACACACACACACACACACACATATATATATATATATATTTCTTAACAGATTTAGGCACATATATATATACACAAACACACACACACACGCAGACACATAAATATTCTGTATTTAGGCAGCATCCTTTAATTCATACATGTTTGTGGAAAGACCAATATATTGTGTGTATTTTTGCGAGGGTAAATGCAACACCTCGGTACAGTGTTCTAATTCGTTACAACGATTTCTCATTCCCATGTATGTGCGTGTGTATGTGCGTGTGTATGTGCGTGTACGCGCGTGTGTGTTATTTTCTTAGACAGCAGCTGTAATAAATATTGAAATTCTAAATTCAAGAAAGAACTCACTTTAGCGAAGATTTGGCTCCTTTGCGCTGAGCTTAATATTTAAATATGTCTTTCATACACTTCTTCTGGAACAAGGACACAATTGTTGGACTGAAGGAACGAAGATGATGATGAAGAAGTTGGTCAAGACTGGAAGAAGCAGATGAATAAGGGGGTGATCTAGAAGGATGAGGGAGAAGGAAAATATTATCGAGTAAGGAAGAGGGAGGGTTGAATAAGGTGAAAGTATGAGGAAGGGAAGAAGGAGATAAGAACATCAAGGTGTAAAGGAAGTAAGAGGGTAGCGGATCAATTAGGAGGGAATTAGATGCAGATGAAGCAGTATTTAAACAACAAAAAGAAGAATAAGATGAGAGGCAGAACGAAGAAAGAAGAAGAAGAAGAAGAAGAAGAAGAAGAAGAAGAAGAAGAAGAAGAAGAAGAAGAAGAAGGAAAAGGACAAGGACGAGAGGGATGGAACTGGTAGGGGAAAAGAATCAAGAGGAAGAAGAGTGAAGGGGTAAGATAAGTAGATAGGAGGAGAGAATTAAATTTGTAAGAAGGATGGCTAAAAGAATGCTAGAGAAGAGGGGTGTTTATAGAAGAAGGAAGAAATATTGAAGAACAAAGCAGGTGAAATGAAGAAAATTAGAAGTAGTTAAAAAGAAAAAAGAGCGAAAAGCGAGAGGTCAAAGAAGGAAAAGATAGTGAAATGTAAACTAGATGAAAATTAATATGAATAGGGATGAGGAGGGAAAGAACAGAAGATGAAGGAAGAAGACGACGAAGGAAGAAGGATGAGAAGAAGGGAAGGGGTTGAAAAAGAATAAAGAAGGTGAAGGGTGAGGTAGAAGATAAAGAAACAGAGGAAGGGGGGAAGATGTAGGAGAATGAGGAGGAGAAGAATTAGTGTGGGTTAAAGTGAAGTTGCGGATGAATAAAGAAAAAAACAAAAGAAAGTAAAGAATGCAATGAATTTGAGATGAAAGAAAATAAGAAAGATGGACGGCTTGAATAATAAAATAAAATAGTAAACAAAAACAGAGGGAGGGAGGGAGAATGTGTGTGATGGAGTGAAAGAGAGAGAGAGAGAGAGCGTGCGTGAGAGAGGAAGGGAGGGAGAGAGATAAACGCTCACGACGTCAAAGCATCCGAGAAGATGGCCGGGAAAATGGGCGGTGCAACGAAAGAAAATCGACGTGAAAAAAAATGCAACGGAGAATAGACGGCAAAAATGACATGCTGTTAAAAAAAAAAAGAGAAAAATAGAGAAAAAATCCCTGTCGTGTAAAACGAAAGTAAATTGAAAATAGCCCCCCCGCCAAAAAAAAACAAAAAAAAACTATTCTCAAGAATGACAGACAAAATAAAGACTAAAAATTATGAACGACCGGCTCACGTGCAATATTTCTTACATGTTATTTAATTCTTTTCTGTCCGTCAAGTCCGCAGGGCAGGTTGTTTTATTCATTGCAAGTTGCTGACAACACATGAATTGGCAAGCTTGCTGGCACAAGGAGATGCATTTCTTTCAAGGCCTTGCAATTATTCCGTCAAACAACTCCAGTGGCGCCGGTGTTGAGCCGGTCTTTTTTTTTAACACGCTTGAATTAGGAGATATGTACATGGACTGACATATATATATATATATATATATATATATATATATATATATATATATATATATATATATATATATATGAATTAATAGATATATAATATGAGAAACAATCGATAGATATCGATAGAAAATAATTATATAAAAATATGCACACATATACAGGTATATACGTAGATAAAAAGATAGATAAGAAACCATTCAGATAGTTAGGAAGACTAATATATATATATATATATATATATATATATATATATATATATATATATATATATATATATATATATATATATATATATATATGCGTGTATGTAGACAGATAGAGAGTGAGAGAAAAAGGTGAGACATATTGACATACAGGCAGAGCGTATTCGATTAAAACGATCTTAGATATGCTCCGGATGAGAGAATATATTGAGTAAAAAAATAGGAATATACCATAAAATAGATAGATATGACGAAGACTAAGATATATATATATATATATATATATATATATATATATATATATATAGATAGATAGATAGATAGATAGATAGATATAAAGAAAATGAGATTTAAGAATAGACAGATGTTTATCTTTCTATCTATCTATGACGTAAAAATATCGTTTTTTGACGTTAAAAATACGTCAAAAAACATCATTATTTTTGCACCAACCTAATATATATATACATATATATATATATATATATATATATTTAACTTATATATATATATATATTTATTTAATTTGGAGTTGGTCCTTATTTATCCTCACAGACAGCTTTAATACGTCTAGGAATGGAATCATACTGCTTCCTGACTTCACCCAGAGGAATTTTCAGTCATTCTTACATTAAAACCTTCTCCAGCTCTTTACGGCACAACAGTGGAGGACAGCGGCTCCTAACTTGTCGCTCCAAAATGCACCACAAATGTTCACTAATAGTGATATCTGGAGATTGGGGAGGTCATTCCATGTGTTCTAGCTCACTTGTATGCTCTTCATACCAATTCTTAACCACTCGAGCGGTATGTATTGAAGCATTGTTGTCTTGGAAGATGCAGTCACCATCAGAGAATAAAGTCTTGGCCATTGGATGAACATGATCCCCTAAAATGTTCAGGTAATCTTTGCTTTCTACCATACAGGGCAACTACTGGACTGAGGCATTTCCATAATATGGTGGCCCAAACTATCACTGATCCATCAGTCAGGGTTGTAAGCTTCTTTGGACTGCCTTCACACATAAATTCGCCCTGAAGTTGGGAAAAGAGAAAAACTGGACTTGCTTAAATTGTTCTGCAGGCCAGGCATTGTGATCTCTGCACCACTTCAACCTCTTTTGAATGTTGCGAGTGGAAAGAAGAGGTTTCCTCACAGCGGCTCTTCCATGATATGAAGCCTTATGAGGCTCACGGTGAACAGTTTTAGTAGAAACTGAATTATTCAGATGGTTATTCAACTCAGCAGTCACTTTGGCCGAATTTGGCCGATGATTTTTTGCCACATTGCCTTTCAATGCACGTCAGTCCCTGTCAGCAAGTTTGCAAGTCCGGGCCGAATTGCTACGGTTGCTAGAGGTCTTGCCCTCTTTGTCGAATTGCATCAGTATTTTTGATATGGTAGCTCTTGAAAAAAGAAACAGTTCAGCAACATTAGTGATCGAGGCTCCTGTCATGCGAGCTCCAAAACTTTGCTCTTTTTCGAACTCGGAGAGGTCACTAATTTAGCTTACATTTTACTAAATTCTAAAAATAAATAAGATGAAGACAGTAAATTAGATAACTAAACGGATTTACAATAGATATAACCTGCAATTACGATGTTTTAGTTAAAGTTCTTAATATAATATGTCTGAAATATAGGAGTGGATTTTGCAACTTTTCCAATTATTTTGTCCAAACCCTATATATATATATATATATATATATATATATATATATATATATATATATATATATATATATATATATAGTGGTTGAACAAAATAATTGGAACCATTTAAGTGGCCATTTAAGCTACCTCCTGCGGAGGGCTGTTAATTAAATACTTCCTCACAATAGGTATATAGGAATAGATGTGATAGGCAACAATAAAGTATAAATTCTTAATTTAAAGACAATTTGATGTACGTACAAACTTTACGTACAAACAATTATTTTTATTTTTGGGTGACTTTCGCTGGATTTTGCAATTAATTTCAATTATTCCCAAATTTATTTTCAAGTTATAATAATTGTTTCACACAAAAAATTAATCGTGAAAATTATGCAAAAAATTGCTGGAAACAATAGCAGTAATGAAATTTGGGAATCCGAAATTTTACAATTGCTAGTTCAGTTCCGGCCTTGAATGATTTTAATTTTCTCACGGAGTCGGCCTGATTTCAAAAGGATATAATGTGTTGATTTACGGCCTCTAAGAGTAAATTTGAAAACGCGGACAATTTTATGTAATTTTAAAAACAGTATTCCCTGGTGTTGTTCATACTACTCTATGGATGTGAATACAGGGCTCTAATAGAAGAAACCACTAAGAGAGTACAACCATTTGAAAACTGGGATAGGCGGGTATATGAGGAGGACAGCACCACTCCGAAAACAGTCTGCTTCCCTTATGTGAAGGGGTTATCAGAGAAAATACTGATAACTGACATCCATTAGAGAATGACACGTGGAACTAGAGCAGAAAATAAAAGGTTCAGTTCGACATTCCAAACACATGAACCACATCGTTTGTGATAAATATGACGACAAAGATGAGGACAATAATCCGAATAATTTAAATAGTGTACAATGCTGTGCGTTGTTATCCATTACTGTAATATTTTTCACTCTGCTTTTAAATGCAAAACGTTTGACAATTTTTTGAGCATTCATTAGAACGTGAAAAAATTATCCATTATGGATTTTTTATATTATAATGTCATGGTCATGTACTCATTAAAGCGTGAAAAAACTGTTCCATTACCGCCATTTCAGAACATTACTGCAGTAGTCATAGTTTATTCTGCGCACTGCTGGCTTTAATTTTTTAATATAAATTGCTTTTATTATCTGTAGTCTCAATTTGTTGTTTTCTTGGTGTAGAATAGTTGTGCTGTCGTTTAGTAATTTTTTTATATTGTGAATGTGGACAGGAATGTTGTTGTAGATGTCTCGCAATGGACGGATGGTCACGCACGTGTAATCTAAGCCTGCTTTTTACTGTATTTGTCAACAATCTTTCATTAACGACGACAAGGTACTGCATTTAAGGTTTTTATTTAATTTTTCTTGTGTTCGTATAAGTAGTTTCTTTTCTAGACATGTGTGTAAAAATCTTCAAAATATTCGATATATCCGAGCGCATTCAGGTATTATATTACCCTTTACGGTAAAGGCACTGTGGAATAATGGATAGAGAAATCCGGACTGCCAAGTTCGAATTCCAGTCGAATCGTTTACATTCACTTACGTGCTAATATCCTTGAGAAAGGTATTAATCCTCTTCTTTTTTGCGCTAATCTGTCCTTTTCTTCTAAATGACCTACACAGGAATCGATGGAAATTCTTTTCAAAGAAATCGCCGAAGCAAATTCCTGACTGAATTGCCGAGATAAAACTAAAAATGACATCAATAATTATGTTTAGACTTATCACCAAGTAGATGTTAGTCTGGCACAGGGTCAGTACCAGAAGGGTTCTCAATGACATTATGGCGAGTCTTGTTAACATTTACTCAAGGGTTAGACGTTTCGGCAGATATTTCCTACATTTAGATTAATACGTCAAAAGGTTTAATAGTCAGATGCAACCACCTAGTGAGGATCGAACTCACTATATAGGCCAAAATATCTGCATGACAAAGTAACGGAAAGTCGCTCCAGACACGTTGCAAAAAAAAAAAAAAAAAAAATTCCGCGCATCAATATCTTTAAAAAATTTACCTCAATATTGAATGACGGAATCATTTCATGGGTAACTCAGTGAGAAGTATACTCATGGTAAGGGTAAAGTTCTATGCGATTTTAAGCTCGCAGAGCCGAGTTCGAATTGTAATCGAATCCATTACATTCACTTACGTGCTAAAACCATGCAAGGTATGAATCCTCTTCTTTTCCACTCACCCAGCTATGGATAAATAGCAGGACAGACCGGGTTCTATAGCCTTTGATAGCAACTGGTTTACCGCTGAAAGAAATGGCAACATACTGCGGAAAAATATCTGCCTCGTCAGTTATGTATCGAAATACACATGATCGCCTAAGCATGTATCACGCATGGCACATAACTGACTGATTCAACTTTAAGAAGCACTTTTTTTCAACAGACTCTGTAGATTTTCAGATATGTTTCTTTAGTGATGTGAATATATATATATATATATATATATATATATATATAGATAGATAGATAGATAGATAGAATAAAACGTATATAAAATCAAATAAGCATAGATTTCATTGACAAAGCTGAGGGAAGAGAGGTAATGTTAGAGAAGGAATAAATAAATAAATAAATGTTAATATAAATAATAATTTATATTTACAATCTTGAATCCCATTTGTCACACGAAAAATCTTGAAAATTTGTAAGTTGCTTTGTTCATCAATTCATGTTTTATTTTATTTTCTCGTTCTAAACTTCTTTTGAAAATGACAAACATCTTATTTTCTCTTGCTTTTTCCTTTTGTTTGTGTATTTTTTCGTTTCATTCTAACTCCAACCTCGAGGAACGGCCTGACCTGACGTTATTGATGAAATGCAAGAATAAATACAACATTGCAATTAGAAAATTGACAAGAGAAAATGCAGCACGTCGTCACGAAAAACGCGTCAGACGCTGCGACCAACATCGCTACAAGAAGTTTACAGGAATTTCTGTAGAACATGAAAGCACTGAGACACGTGAACAGTGATTCACGAAGCGTACCTCATTCTCGGGTAAAGCAATAACAAATATAAGAAGACTGTGTTACATCTTATGTGGATCCATTGCTTGGTCTGGTGCTAAGAGTGTTCGTTCACTGTGTCGTGCGAGACAATTTTTCTCTCCAGATTCTATCTTATATTTCTATAAGTCTACCTTTCGTCCATGCTTAGAATATTACAGCTACATATGGTGCTCCTGATATTTCTCTTGATCTCATTGATAAGATCCAAAGAAGAATCAGCAAATTGACCTTCTCGTAAGGTCGCCTCTTACGTCTGTTCTATAAATACGTTCATGATAATTGTTCGGATGAGTTCCCATACTATGGCACCTAGACTTTTTGAATTCAAGAGCTGTACTAAACTGATACCAAAAGCTCATCTATTTACAGTTGTGCTGACAAGATATAACCGTAAATACTATGCTGACAGTTTCTTCTCTCGCACTCTCGCACTTCTCCCGGCTCTATTCTTCTCAGGCATCTTTAATCTGCAAAAATTTAAATGCAATGTCAATCTACTGTCTTTATGATTACTCTTTCCTCTTCCCGCTGATTATTAATGTTTCTGTTCCTAATTATTCCACTCCCTGTAACTCCTTGGGTCTTAGTGACTTTAATGCCTTGCATAGGAAGGATACCTATTAAAATAATCTCTTAATGAAGATTGACCTACTATGAGAATCAGAAATTTTTAAACGTTTTTTTTTTTTCAACACAATTATATTAAAATTTATTTGGTCTGTAAAATGGTAAAAAATTATTAGAAAAACTTTTCTGTGCCAATATTTTAAGAAGAGGTGCTTGCTTTCCTTTAAAATCCGCATCAGAGCATTTGATAATTACGACAAAAAACTCTGAACTACTACAAAAACTTCCTTCATTTGGATGAGATATTAGCATGACCCAGAATTTATATTACGTACATATCACATACCGGTTCTCGTACGATCTCTTAAGTTAAGCAACGTCGATGTTGGTCAGTATCTAGTTGGGTAATCACTTGGGAATAACATGTGCTGTAATCTTGGATGTGGGGATGATTTAATGCCTAACGGCTCGAAATTGACAGTCAGAGAGCCAAGTTCCAATTCCAGTTTGGTTCGTTATATACACTTACACAGAAACACCCTCGGGAAAGGTATGAAACCAATTAATTAGTAGGAAATCTATCAGTAAATCATTATTAACTTTAAACAATTATTACAATCTAAAAATATTTTCACGCAAACCTGCAAAGGGTAGATAAGACGTAAAAAAGAAATTCATCAATGAATCGATAAACTACTAGGTAAACTTCATTTATTTGGATGAGTTATTAGAATAATCCAGAATATATACTGGGAAGAAACTGGTTACATCCAGATAGAAAAGGAAATAAGTAAGTACATAAATACAGAAAGATGCGTAAGACAATGGTGTATCGTCTTCCCGGATTTATTTAACCCATACAGTAAGTCGTAAAAAGATTTATTATCGATAGACACAATCTTAACACTATAAGATACAGAGATAACATCATGCTGATGTCAGCTACGGAAAGAAAAATGCAGGAAACACCAAAAGAAAGGAGTAAACATTGGAAAAACACACCCAAATTGCGCGCTCCAACTTGTAGATGTCAAAATGAAGCAAGCCATGGTGGAAGTATTTTAACAGATGACATAAAATGCGGCAACAAAATGGGAAGCTGGATTGGAATAGCAAAAGTTGTCTTCCGGAACCGAAACAAAATTTAAAAAAACAAAACAAAAAAAAAAGGAAGATTTTGTTAGAAACAATGAAAAGAATGCTGGACCTCTATATGGCAGTAAATACTAGACCATATTCAAACGGATGAAGAAGAGATTTAGGCGCCAGAGATGTAGTTCCACAGATGGATGCTCAATATATCACGGTCGGGGCATCTGAGTAACGAGGTAAGATAAATGTAAACAAAAAGGCCATTTATAATTAAAAAAAAAACAAAAAAAACAGAGTTGATATTTGTAGGATATAAGAAAAGAGACTTAGAACATTTGACAACCACAAAACCATATTCTAGGCAAGATAGAGAGAAACATCAAGAAACCGACCTAGCATGTTTGCTTTGATGAATGCAGAACAGGGATTGGAAGATATAGCAAAAATGAAAAAAAAAAAACTATCATAACATTAACATCAAGTAATCTATAAAATAATATATATATATATATATATATATATATATATATATAACAGCTTGTCTTCTAAATCTTTTTTGCATTAATGCATATGTCCTCCAGGGTTCTATACTGGGTTTTAAGTTGTTCTTAATTTTCATCAACAGCGTTCGTGATGTCATCAGTTCTTTAACTCGTTATCTATGCTGGTTAGCCAACAATTAACACCTGCCTTAATTGTAGGTTTGATAGGTTCCATAAGGTCATATTGGTGGCTGAACTTAAAAATAGCCTAAAATCTGTTGTTAAGGAATGGTTTCAGATTTTTAACGCCTCCAAAAACGACACTACTCTCTTTTAATCATCTGAGATAAGACATTTTGCCTTCAATTTGATAGATGCTAACCCTCATGTAAATGGCTCATTGCCCCTGTTCGGGCCAACGTTCTTCACTGAGATGAAGTTGACAGATTAAATTGAATCAATTGATAGATTTATTTGTTAGGAAAGTTTATTTACTATGTCGTGCTAGATAATTTTTTCTTACAAGAAACTAAATATTTAGAGTGATTTTTCATGCGTAGCTTAGATTTGGCACAAGGCCGAAATTAGGGGCACCCAGTGAGAATCGAACTCACTACTCAGTCGTAATTGGTCTAGCGAGCCAAGCTTGCTAACCATTACACCATCTCGAGGTGCCCAAATCTACATAGTTATAAGTCTACAATTCGTGCATACTTTGAATATTGCTGCCACATCGGCGTTGGTACTTCTGCTATGGTTTTAGAAATTCGAGATAAAAAATAAAAGGAATAATCTGAAATGTTAATGGTCCTGACCTAAAAGGTCGACTTCGCTTGTTTTCCCACCGCCTTCATGTACCTTAAATGTGCCTTTTCTATAAATATTTTCACGTGGTTCTTGTGAACATTTTCTCTTTCGTATATAGACTTAATGAATTTGGACTCCTCGGCGTGAGTTATGGTTAACAAGCTTGTCTCGCTAGAACAATTACGACTGAGTAGTGAGTTCGATCCTCACTGGGTGCCCCATACTTTCGACCTTGTGCCACAGCTAAGCTTGAAAAATCACTATAGACTTAATAAATTTAAGAGCGCTAGATTGGCGGCAAAGTCTCATCATTTTTTAGTTGAAATGTAGCCTCAAGCTATCAGTTTTTTCTGTCGCACTTCTCTCTTGTGGAATTGTCTTCCGATTCTTGCTTTCCAGTCAACTTTGATCTTTCAATATTTAAATGTAAAGCTAATCGTTATCTTCGGTCTTCTTAATTCCTGTTCTTTAATTGTTCTCTGTCCTTAATAATGTCTTATTTTTCTTGTATTCTCTCACACACAATAAGTCATTGCACCTTAGTAGCTTTATTGCCTTGCTTGTGGTGAAGTAATTAAAAATCAAGGGTATCTGAATAGTGTGAATGCAACGAAAATATCAGTTTCTCGTCTACTGCAGTCCTATTGGAAGTGAGATTTGGTATCAGTCCAAAAATTGCTCAAGTACAATTCCGAAGGAGAAGTTATTACTGAGGAACGGCCCTCCTGAGACTCGAGCATGAAATTAATTTTGAAAAACACCGACCAAACAAAGTGTAGTATTTGTGCACTCTATGGAATGTTTGAAATCTAAATCTTCCGATTATTTATCTACTTACGCATATCCTATGTCTTTAACGCCTTTAACCATTCCGGAGAAACAAAAAAATAATTCATTTGGTGTGGTTTAGTCAGGGAATATCTGGTTCCATGAAATGAAAGGAGGAAAGATAGAAATGTTGGAAAGAAACGTGAAAAAGAAACACACATTTAACTTTTGCGCTTAATGCCGCCTTTGTAATATTGTTAAAATTTTATATGCAGCAAAAAAAAAAAAAAAATCATATTCATTCCAATAAATCAGACTATTATGTTTTATTATTTTGCAATATGAAATATTTCTTCAAACTATTATTTATTCCTTTTTTTCTGTTTCTTTGGTAACACGTGATACATGAATAACGTGAAAAGAGAAAAAGGCAAAAAGAAAGATGTTGACGATTCGTGACCGCTGATGACTTAGATTGGCGCCAGTATGAAGAAAAGGCAGAAAAAGATGGAAGGAGATGATTTAAATTATTTATTCTTCTTCATTTGATTAATGCACTTCAGAATTAGGAAACTTATAAAACAAAAATGATCGAAAATTAACAAAAATCGGATTACCAGAGACTGATAAATGAAAGAAAAAACAGAAGCCTTTAACTTCAAATATTTTAATTCCCAAAATTAACCCAACTTATGTTTTCACATTCACTATAAAATGCTACAATATTATGGTTTTTAAATATAGAATATAATATAAAATAGCGCACAGTTAGTGCTGACTGTAAAAATAATAAATGCTTGATGTAAAATAACAGAGCTGACATTTATGACGCGTCTTGTAAGTCGTGAAGGTCGTAAAAGCAACCACATTTACTGTAACCGGGAGTGTTGTGTTCTGTTCAAGATAACCTGACGGAACCCAATCCTATCCAAGCTAGTTTGATTTCACAGCTTTCCTTCTTCTAGACTGACTTATCAAGGCTATAGAGCCCAGTCTGTCTTGCTATTTACCCGTAACTGGAGAGAATAAATCGAAGCATACCTTTCCGAGTGAATGCCGTGAACCCGACTGAAATTCGAACTCGGTACTCTGATTTCTCCGCCGTGCCTCCATAAAATTTATACTAAGAATAAATATGCATTTGTTCCTCACTGTTCGAGTCAATCTGACACATAAACGATGAGGATAGATATGAACACATATACTGTATTCGTGCTTTATTAGGGAACATAATATGGATCAGAAGATTAGGATCTAGTTTAAATGGTCAATTTGTCAAGGAGTTAACAGTTTTCTACTAAATATTCACCGAATACAAAACCCAAGAGTCTCTCAATGTAGAGGTTAAATGAATGTGGTTAATGTGTGGCTGTAGGGGGGGAAGTAAGTGTAGATTATGAAGATAGGTAGGATAGATAATGATAGACTGTATTGTTCAGGACTCAGCTCCACAAAGTAACGGTTCTTGGAAAGAAGCCCTCTAAGTGAAACTTCCACGTTACCAATGGAATACAAAGAGAATGAGGATGATTCGATCCTGTGTACGTGGCATTGCGGGATTAGCTCTAAAGGTCAGAATTGGTGGAACTAAGTAATGTAGCTCGTCTGAACATTTGCTACGGGAATAGCAATAGACTAGCCATAGACATTCCACGCTATGTTTATGCGAAAGCGGCTGTAAGGTTGAAAATAAATAACTGTCCACAAGACATGCATAAACGCTTCTGATGTCTATCAAAGTGATGACTGGCAGATCCAGACCAGATATGGCAGCAACATTCCATTTTTGGTTTGATATGTCTAAAGATAGCGCACGACATGAGTAATAGTGCAAGAAACCGAACATTTTTCCCGGATCTCTTGCAATGGATCATATATGAGACCCACTTGAAGTCTGGAGTAAATTTGAGCCCCAATAGAGATTCAACATAGAGAACTTATTCTAACTTTAAAATACTGGCCTGAAAAGACGATCCCAGGACCGTCCTGGACATGACGATAAACTACATAGTGTACAAAGGCCCCTGATCGTGAAGTTTCAGTAGCGTGGAACCACCTCTTAATTGCTGTTGTTCCCAGGTTCACTTTGTCCCAGAGTGGTAGCACCAGTTAGGACCTCAGCTTTGGGAAAATATCTAAAACCCAAAATATAATCAAATCAATATGAAAATATTAAAAAATATAGTAAAAATACCAGCAGTACAAATTCATATAAAAAAAAAATCAAACGTTTTTGTAAGGGAAAAAAATTACCAGCAATACATTTTTGTCAAAGAAAGTACTAATGCTCACAAGAAAATAAAATTTCGTAATTAAGTGATCCATAAGAAGTTGATATGCCACTAAAAAAAACAAACATAGGAAATAAAAAAAATCCCTGGATGACTTACCGTTGGGAAGTGTAAAGAAAATTCCCTATGATGACTCAAATATTTTTGAAGAAAAACTCTTCACAAGTCACCGATGCTTGCACAATAATCGAGGGTTTGAGCTTATTGTTTTTTTCAATCTGTGGGTCACTACAGTTTATACGCTGAGAAAATATAACTAACGTTCAATCAGCATAATTACAATATACACCATTGACTCTGCGAAAGGAAAAGAAACCAAAAATGTGCCCCCAACAAAGATTAGCTAGTAAACATATCTCCATGGACGTTATCGGGATCGCAAATATACAGGGCTTCTTCAACTAGTGATCACACAGTGTTTACTCATTCCCCCACGAGAATGAGATGTGACACAAGGTCGGATTAATGTAGGGACCCGAGCGCGTGCACGCGGGCATGGTCAAAATTCCCCTCAGCCCCTACAACCGTCGGTTGCGTTGACCTCGAGCACCGATCTCTCCCGGACTCGGACAGCTGTTCCCTAGGGCTGGGCACCTCTCAGAATAATTTCCCTCTGTTGCCCCTCTGTCTTTGACAGAAAAGCCCCTGAGCGCACTCTGTCAAAGGACAGAGACGCAACTGAGAGATGATAAAGAGACGTGTTAGAAGAGGGGGTTTACACGGTAACTGGTGATCACACTTGATTATGCATTCTCTCTTAAAATTTCTAACAATGGTTTTGCTCGGCACAGTTACAGGTTAGATGTGTAGATATTAAGTAAAAGTAAAAATGCCTGAGCGAATGTCTACATCAGGGATTACTCAGCCCCAATAGCTGTTACTGTGACTACTCGCGGGCAGTGGCTTTGTAATTCAGATTATGGAAAGCTGAGCTTTTAATGGAACTCCGATGCTGGCCCCTAGCGTTAGTCTCAAATTCCCTTTTGGATCTAGCCACAGAAAAGACGCATGGTGTCTATACATAAAAAAGAAGAAAGAAATATTTAGCTATTAAACGTACACGAATAACAAGCGCATGTTTCGTCTACATGAAAGAAGAGAGAGAAATTTAAACATTAAATTAACAACATAAAAATGTACATAGAAAATTATAATGACGGAACTAAAAGACCATCTGAAAGTATATCTGTATTCGTCGAACAGAAGTTAAAATGCAGAAATGAAAATAGACAGTGACGATGCTCAAAATATCACGGAGTCACGCGCATGCGTTCTGATGTATGCGCTGTGGCTAAGAAACTCACACATGCGCATTCATATATGTTTCGTTTAATAAACGTACAGAAGGACTTTGGCATTTTCATACACATAGAAACGTGCAAGGGTCGGGTTCACGTGCATTTCTCAACATCCAAATAAATGGGCCTCCCCCAGGGGACATCTAATTTTAAGAAAATGTTTGTAAACATGTAAAGATGTCTCACGTAATGAATGTTGGTTGGCCGAGATAATAACTAATTTTCAAGGGGAAATTAACTTTGAACCAACTGCCAATATTTATCATGGGAAAATTAAAAGAACAAAATAAAACAGAAAGGAAAAATGAAAAGAAAACGAAAGAAATGAAAGGAAACTATTTGTCAGTCCTCTTTTCATATTTTTTTTTCTTTTCGTCGCTTGCTGAATTAAATTTGTAAGAAGGATGGCGAAAGAATGCTAGAGGAGAGGGGTGTTTATGGGAGAAGGAAGAAACGTTGAAGAACAAAGCAGGTGAAATGAAGGAAAGTAAAAAGTAGTTAAAAAGGAAAAAAAAAGAGGAAAAGGCGAAAGGAAAGCTGTATAATTATAAATAATGCCATGAAGAAAAGAAAATTAAACAAGAAGAAGATGAAGCAAGTAAGAAGAATGGAATGAAGCAGACGACGAAAAAAAATGAAAGGGACTCATCAACAAGCAAGCAGTAAATGAAGACAACGTCAATGAAGATGAAATAACAAATAAAAGTAAGATGTCGACGACGAAGAAGAAGAAGAAGAAGAAGAAGAAGAAGAAGGAGGAGGATGAGATTAAGAAAAATGAAGAAGAAGAAGGATGATGATGATGTTGATGATGAGAAGAAGAAGAAGAAGAATGGAATGAAGTAGACGATGAAAAATAATGAAAGGGACTCATCAACAAGCAAGCAGTAAATGAAGACAACGAAGACAATGAAGATGAAATAACAAATAAAAGTAAGATGTCGACGAAGAAGAAGAAGAAGAAGAAAAGGTGATAGAAAATATGAAGAGAAGGAAAAGTAAAAGAAGATAAAGGAAGGAAAAAATTTTTAAAATCAGAATAGCAGGAGGAAGAGAAGAGAAGAGAAGTGAGCGAAAACAAAGAGGAAGTAGAAAGAGGGAGAATGGAAAAAAGATGGAGACACGACTAAAGAGAAAAAGGAAAGAATACATTCAGAAAACAAACAAAGACGAAAAATAAGATGAGAAAGAAAAAATAGATGCAAAATTAGTACGAGGAAAGGAAACAAAGAAGGTTATCAACAATAGTTGTCGAATAAAAAACTATTAAACGCACGAAGGAAAAAAACTAAAAAAGGAATGATGGTGTAAAAATAAGAAAAGTGGAGATTACAAAAAAAAAGAAAAAAAAAGAGGATGAATTAAAATTAAAATGAAGAAAACAATAAAATAAACGTTTTAAAATATTAAAAAAGTGAGAAAAAGAAATAAAACTGAAAAATACAGAGAACATTCTGACGTATAAAAAAAATGAAAAAAGAACTGACGAAAAACATAGTAGAATAGGGAATGAAAGAACACATAAATTCCAAACAAGGGAAAAAAAACTGGATAGGCAACCAGCAAATAAGAAAAAGATGAATAAATGAGAGAAAACAGAAGACCGAAAAGAAGGTGTAAAATGTTAAAAATTGAAAAACTTTTAAAATCTCTAGATGAGGAAGAAAACTAGAATTAAATCAAGAAGAAGTAGAGAGCGTAAAAGTCATGAACTCTGAAAGGGAAGAAATAAAAAGATCAAGAAGAATAATCAGGAAAAGGAATGAGTAATATAGAAAACCTGAATAAAAGAAAGAAATATGTGGATATGAAGAAGAAGGAGCTAGAAAAAATATGTACAAACATTGGAAATGTCAAGAACAGAAGAATGAAATTATGAAAAAGAAAAATCTAACATGATAAGAGAAGAAGAATAAAGAGAAAAAGAAGAGAAGAAAAGAAGAAGGAAGAGAATGAGAAGAAGAAGTAGAAGAAGAAAAAGAAGAAGAAGAATCATAAAGTGAAGTGAATAATGTGGAAACATTTGAAATGTCAAGAACAGAAGAAGGAACATAAGAAAAAGAAAATGTCTAACATGGCCAGAAGAAAAGATAAGAACATATGGAGGAGGAGGAGGAGAAGAAGAAGGAGGAGGTGAAAAGAAAAAGAAGAGAAAGAAGAAAGGAAAAAGAAAGAAGAGAAGAAGAAGAAGAAGGAGAATAATAATAACTATGAAATACAGTGATTAATATGGAAATAATAACCTGAATAAAAGAAGGAAAGATGTGAATATGACCAAGATGAACAAAAGAAAAACATAGAAACATTTGAAATGTCAAGAATGGAAGAAAGAAAATTAGAAAAAGAAAAATCTAATATGACCAGACAAGAAGAAATATAAGGAGATGAAGAAGAATTAGAACAACTTCTACAAACACATAACCTGATTGTTTTTCATTCTCGTGCGAAAACTTTCATTTATTTATTCCATCATTTAACATTAATATTATTGTTTCTTTTGCTACTTTCTCGTCGAATTTTATCTTCTTTTTTCATTTTCCCCGGCTATTTCTGTTTTGCCAGTTGTTAAACTAAGTTTCCACGACTTTGTTTATTTTTCCCTTTTTTAAGTGTTTTCTATGCGCATACGTGATATTTATTGTTTCAAGTCGCCATATTGTTTGGCTATTTTGTTTGTTTTTAGAAGAGATGATTTTTTGCAGTATTTCCATCTCTTAAGAACACATCAGTTTTTTTTCTTCTTTCTGCTTGCCTCATTTTCTTCGTGTTCGCTACTGGTGAAGTAAAGGTCGGCCTCAGAATGACAAATGTTGTTCATTACGTTGGTTAAATCAAGTGACATTTTCATAAGGATATAGAATCATCACTGCGAAAACTGTTGGCAAGAAGAAGCCATTGTTTATTTATAAAGTTGTAACGTGTACGAAAAAGAGTCCACTTTTTCAGGGATTGATTGTAAATTTCTGTTGCTTTTGGGATTTTATAGGCTGTATAAGCTGGCATATTACAGAATAAAAACCATAATATTTATAATATATGCAATTACACACGCGCACACACACACACATATAAGGAAGCAGAACTGTAGTGCTGAAATATGAAAACTACCGTGTAACAATTTTTCTTTTAATCTCATATAATAAATAATATTAAAGCTCTACTCTGTATTGAACCTTGTTTTTAGAATTAAATGATACAGATAATGAAATTATATTCCATTAGTTTTTATTACATACTTGTATATATATATATATATATATATATATATATATATATATATATATATATATATATACAGTGTAACCCGGATATAAGAGAGTTGTCGGGACCGGAGAAGAAGTCTCTTATATCCGGGTTTCTCTTATATCCAGGTTTCTCTTATATCCAGGTTTCGTCTATTATATATACATTAACACAAGCTCTAATTTGGGACCAGAGAAAATCTCTCTTATATCTGGGTTTCTCTTATCCCCCGGATTTCTCTTATATCCGGGTTACACTGTATATGTGTGTGTGTGTGTGCGCGCGTGTCCGTGCGTGCGTGCGTGTGTGTGTGTATATGTGTGTATAGCGTTAATATTTTATATTATATATTACATATACAACTGAGAGTTCTATATTAGAGAACAATGTTAGATTACTGAATGAGAAAATAGATCAAATTCTATCGTACGCGTTTCGTCCTCTGTAAGCAGTTCATCGGACGAAAGTAATGTTCATATTGCTCTTATTCAATAACTACATTACTTTAGTCCTAGGAAGACATTTCAGTGGTTGAAACATGTTATGCAAAATGTTTTCACTTAGTCATTTGTATTATAATACTAGCAGTATTACCCGGGTTTATTCAAAAAAAGATCACGAACCTCATCCAATCTGTAAGGTTAAAATAAAAAAAAAAAGATTTTTCTTTAGTGCCTCTTATCTATATGGTGAAAAATTATAATGACATGAAGTGTGAAAACATTTATGACAGGAGAAAGTTGTTTTTTACAGAAGCACAGAAGATCCAATAAAATTTGTCAGCAAATGAAGAGTATATTAATTGCAATCGATCTTCGAAAATTGTTGAGGAGAAATGCTTTGTTGACAGCTTTTGCTCAAACTACATCGAATGAACAACATGCATCGGAAGGAGTAGAAATTCAGCAAAAACTTCTAGCAGCCATGCCAAGGGTGAAAACCAATGTTCACAAAGACTGTATAGAATTGTTCTTTGTCCCTCAGTTTCGACAGCTCGAGTAGCATTAGTTTTGGCAGCTTTCCTTCCTCGTCTAGTTAACCGTTGCTCATTAGTTTCTGCTGACCTTGCATTAGCTGTACGAATAGCATTTTGTGTCAGTCTAATTTGAGTTTCTTGTTGCGAAGCGTTTCTTCTCCGTGCTTTCATGCGTTTGGCTGCAGTAGAAGCACTTCCAAGTGAAGGATTTCGCTTTCTTGGCATTACTGTCAGGCTGTAGTTGGAGGAGATTGGCTAAGCTTTTTGAATATCAATAAAGTAATCAATTAAAAAGCAAGAATATTATACACATTAATGGAAATATAGCCATAATAAATTAAATGCAAGTTTATAAGGGAGACCACGGGAACGTGGTAAACAATTATAAACAAGCTCGTAACGTTAGGATTTATCTAAAAATAGACTACCAAAAAAACGTTCTAGTGATAAAAATAAAAATTAGCGTGCAACGAGAAACCTATTCAGTATGAACATTAAAACGTACACGCTAAGTTCAGCATAATTATAAATGAATCGAAAGAGGGTCTTTACATTATTATTATAAGTGCATTTTTCAGAATAAAACTGTCAAAATGTTAGGGCTCAAGTTTCCAAATATATGAGTTAGTAAGCATTATTTAAACACTGATTAGAAGATGATAAATACATAATTAAGAATTGGCATATACGTTTAAACTTTTTTAATAATATGATTTTCATAAATTTAAAGTATAAAAAATTCAAAATATACATGCTAATTAGGCAGCCTAACTTTTTACTGGATGACAACTCTGATGCAAATGAGATTTTTTGCATTTATTTCATCACATAGCACAAATGAACACTACACGTGAAGCAAAATCGATAGTACGCACTACATAACTCGATCGATCATTGCACGTGGGGCAAAATCAATTGTACACACTACACATCTTGATCGATCTCGCACACGCGTCTTATAACTACGTGTACTTCTCTCATCGGTGCACACTTTCGTTTGCATTTATTCTTTTTTTCTTAAGGAAGGATATAATTTTGCCGTCAAGTTAATGCAAACTAAACTATTTCAGTACCAAAACGGGAAATCCATGGGAAAAACTGATATTTTTCATAATGTATTTATGACACATGGGGTGTCAGTTTTGATTTTGAATGGATTGAACTAAACACAAATTATGTGCAAATTTTCATCGGAATGCTTCTAACCACTACAATTGAAAGACTAATGGGGCACCAAGGTGTTCATGGGTCATCTTGGGGGCCCTTATATAGTTTTAAAAATCTGATAATCGTTTTTGATTCATTTGAATATTGTAACATACATGTAAAATTCCGTCGAAATCGAAGAGATTTGAAAATCTGGGGGTCCCTTTGGTTCACGCCTGGGGTCCCAAATTTCAAGCCGAAGGACAGGTTTAAGACTAATAGTAATTGAAATAATAATTTTCTATTTAATCGACTTTATTGCCAAGGCTGTGACTTAATTGAAAATTTCGGGGTTCCCTGCTGGTCCCCTAACTCGTGGGGGTCCCAGGGTTGATTTTCAGTGAATTCCAAGTGACTACATCAGTTACGTTATATAATCTCAATATGTACTGAAATATTCGTTGAAATTGGGGAATACAGCTTAATGTCGAAAATAAATCTTGGTCACCCAATAACAAAAGTCCAACTAATTTTCACGCTTTTGCTGGATCAAATGTCCCCATAGCAATGTGAAATTCTGGATTACTTCTTTTGGTTCACAAATAACCATCAAGGAATAATGTAGCTATTTGTACTTGCTTTATGATTTCGCGATCACTAATAGGAGAGTAATTTGTTGCTGAGTTGATAGAATAGAAGATTCTCGGTGATGAACAGGTAAAAGTCACAAATATCGAATTGAATGAACGTTTGGCTTTTTCTGTTTCATGGCACTGGTTAATTCCTAAAGCATTTTTCGTGCGTAACTTTCAAGCATGTTTTTGATGATTTTACCCATATTGTTTTTATTTGGCTTGAATAATCCGCATTGAGTGTTGTTTAGAAAATTTGGTTTGTGGTCATTAACAGTGATGGTTGCTGATTGTTTGTCGAATTTCTAAATTCTGTCATCATTTTTTATCTATTCCGTGTCTATTTTCATAGCTTCACTATTGCTTTTATTTGCTCTGTGCCTTTTTATAAATAAAATAATTTGATAAAATCTTAGTGGCCCATATACACAATGATTTCGTAATGGCTAACCGTCTTCTCTGCTTTGACAATTATTTTGACTTCATTTTTATCATTGAGACATTTTTTTTTTTTGCATTTTTGCAGTAGATCGTTGGTAGTTTTAGCGAATCTAATTTAATCTATTACCGGGAATAGATCTTTCTCGACTCCCAATATGTATTCTTCGGATTGTGGTGCTTTGATATTGTATTCCAAGCTAGCATACATTCCGATAGCAATCTCAAATTTTGTTTTGGTTTCACTGAAATTCCCTGGAATAAGACCACGTATTTCAAGACTTGTAGCCCCTTACGGAAAACTCTTTGACATATAAACGTTTTCGACTGCGGGCTTCCGTTTCATCGTCCCTGCATTTTAACAGGCTTCTTTGGAAATCATCCCTTCAAGGTTTAAACGTTTTTTTTTTCTTTTTTTATAAAAAAAATTAATTTTGCTATGTATTCATCTTATTTTAGTGTGTGTCATGAACCAAATAATTTGTTTTATTTATTAGGTTTTTTTTCTAAGTTATGAAAACTAATTTAACGTCTCTTTTCTTTTTTGAGTTAAATAAGAGAACTTTAAAAAATAATGACCCTTAAAATGTAGCAATTAATAATAAAGAATATAAATTAATACTAAATACCATAAAACTTCAAATTATATAGCAATGTCATTACATTTTATAATAGCTCAGTTCGTTAAAAATTTAATAACCAAGAGGGAGATAATAATTCAATTTTTAATTTAATAACTGAGATAATATAATTAAAATTATTATATTATCTCAGTTTAAAAAATTAATAACTGAGAGTGAGATAGTTATTAAATTATCTCTCTCTCAGTTATTAAATTGATAACTGTGATAATATAATGATCTTATTTATCATAATTTAATAATTGAGAGGGGGATGTTTATTAAAGAATAAACTCATTCTCGGTTATTACATTGATAACAGATAATATAATTTTATTATATTATCGCAGTTATTAAATTAAAAATTAAATTCAGATAATAAAATTATTATCTCATTTATCAATTTAAATATTTAATAACTGCGTGAGATAATTTAATTATTAATATAATAATTAATATAATTATTATCTCAGTTATTACATTAAAAATGTAATAGCTGATAATAAAATAATTAATAAAATTATTTATCATTAACTCCGTTATTAAATAATGAAATACTATTATAGAGGTAACTCAAAAACTTAAGAATTTTATAGTATTTTAAATTATTATATTATGTGGAAGCATCTTCAAAATTATCTAACAGCATTCAGTAAAAGATTAGAAAATTGCTTCAAGTATGTTTTTAAACTTTTAAACATTACCTGGTAGTTAAAAAGCAAAAACAAACCGTTCTTACTCAGAAATTGTAAATTTATGTCAATTCTGGTCAACCATACTAAACCTGTCAAGACCTTCGGCCATCAAATTATCAATGAAGAGGTGTGAATAGCAAGACCCCGTATCAAGAAATGCTTGTCTAGAAAACAGTATACTATAAGTAATTAAAATTTGTTTCGGTACAGATCAATTTAACGTTAAAGTTACTAATTTTATAAAAATAACGTTTCAGGAATGTATGTTATTTTTGCGGGATTTTTGAAACCGAGAATTAAGTTTTGTATATATTCACTTACGAAATTGATGATAAATGAGAAATTTAGTATCTCTCTCACTTCATTGAAAATGAATTGAGCACTACGGCTGTCTGGCATTTGTTTACATTCATAAAAAATAATACGCTGGAATTCCCCATTCTCTCTGCCGTGCGGTGATAGCTCAGGGGTAGAGACTCCGACTGATGCCGATGGGGTTGGGTTGCGATCCCGTCTTGAAGCAATCAGCTGTCTAGCCGCACAGATGAGCTGTGATATATATATATATATATATATATATATATATATATATATATATATGAATTATACATGAAACACACAAACAGACACACACACACACATATATATATATATACATATGTGTGTGTGTGTGTGTGTCTGTTTGTGTGTTTCATGTATCATATATACATATGTGTGTGTGTGTGTTTTATTAAAGTCGACTGACAAAGTACTGTTATTATTTAATTTTTCTGATGTTCGGTCAGTCGTCTTTAACGAAACTTGTATGAATCAGGAACTGCTTTATGGTGTATATATATATATATATATATATATATATATATATATATATATATATATATTAAGCCATGTCTCTTTGACTAATTTAGACACAATTTTGTCTACTTATTTTCACTAGGATCCTCTCATATCCACGGAGAAATTTATTAGTATACTAAGACGCTTGTCCGTGAATATGACAGGATGCTATTGAAAATAAAGACCTAAATTTTCTTATTCAATGAGACATGTCTTAATGTAAATATGCTGCCAAAATATACGCTCTCTCTCTCACTATATATATATATATATATATATATATATATATATATATATATATATATATATATATATATATATATATATAATTGTGTATTTGGGCAGCAATCCATTTTTTATACAAGCTGCATTTAACAGAAGATAATTTTCACCATTCTATACTATGGTTGTACAAAATGCCATTAAATTACTTCTCAGTAATGTAAAAATGTCGAAAACATCTTGAATTTTTACAGAAATATCTAATGTCATAATGACACGTCAATAGTGTTCAAGAAGAAAACTCTCCTTACTGCGTAACCTGCCCTCCATACATTTTCATATAAAAGGAAATGCAATTGGAAACGAATTTCATTAGTTTGCACGATATTTAGTTAGAAGAACGTTGCCTTTCACCATATCCGCTCTCTTTTTTTAATAAAAGATTAATATGTCTTTGAAGTCTGTTCAACAAATTCTGCAATCATTCTTGGGCTTTTAGTCTGATAACGCTTGTTATCTTAGCAAGAAGAAACTTTACAAAGTGCTGTTTTGTTATCACAAACAGTAATCAGGTTGAGTTTATTCTATTTCAGAAACTATCTCCTAAATTTCAAATTCTATCAACATTGCTATCATTCCCATCATATCATTGCTGGTTTCTTTACTATAAAATATAACACGCTTCTCTTTCTTGCTTTCTTCGTTCCGTTGTTCTCCTCATCTTTTTCGCCTCCATCTGTTAGCATCACTACAACCCCAGGAAACATATACGGTTGCTTCTCTTCATCCTTTTATCACGTTCATCTTTCTGCCTGACCTATTCATTTTCTACTAAAAAAAGTATCGATATACATCTCTTCTATTACACTATTAATTTCTTTTTTTTTAACTGGTTAATTTATTCGACTTTCTTGTTATTAATGATTTCACATTTATTTTTCTCATCCTGTTTTCAAAGTTGATTCATTCTCATTGGAACAGACGTTTATTTTTTTTATTCAGGCTCTATTTTTCTGGAACATTGTCAACATGGCCGACATCACGTTTACATCATCCTATTTTGTAATGGAAGCTTTTTATTCGAGGTCTTACGGCCATATCACATTCAAACACATGTTGCCCTGCAATCTCTCTCCCTCTTTCTTTCTCTCTCTCTCTCTTTCTATGTGTCGTGTCTCCTCAGGACGAAGGTGATCATGGCTCTGCACAACTTCTTATCACTGCTAGCTATCTTTTCGTTATTTCAAAAACCCTGTTCCGCCATCTATTTTCTAAAGCTCGTTAAATATGTTATACTTTGTTTTTTTCGGCCCACATTGCCCTCAATCTGTCCTGTGGGTAACAGATTTTCTAAGTGCTTCTTCCTCATTATGTGTCCCAGAATTTTCAGCTGCCTCATCCTGATGTTAAATATACGTTTCTTTTTTGTTTCCATTTTCTCTAAAACCTTATCTTTGGTCATATGTTTGTTCCATGGTATCATCAACATCTTTCCGTGGAACCACATTTCTGTTGCTTCAAGTTTCTTCTTCATCGGTGAGGAAATTGCCCATCTTTCACTATCTATCAACCGATAATACATGTAAAGGTATAAATCCACCTATTCGACCCTAGGAGTAAAACAAAACAAAAAAAAAATTACAATCGAAAAATATTTTTTGGTTTTAAATAATCCGCAAAGGATTAAACCCAAACCTCAAGTTGAACTCGTACAAACGGTCAATCACTAAAGATACAGGAAAAAGGTTGGTTTCCCTGTACCGCCCCAGTAAGTAGCTAAACCCTCGACTTATCATCTACCTTTACATGAGTCAGAGCAGGCCGAAGATAGAGTACTGCTGCCGTATTTGAGCAGGAGCTGCCTACTCCTCACTTTATAGTCTCGATAGAGTCCAGAAGGATCTCCGCGTCCTTGTGGGTGATGAACAATATCCCACCCTGCAACCCCTCTGTCACAGACAAGATGTCGCAAGCCTCTCACTGCTCTATCACTACTTCCATGGAAAGTACTCAAAGTGCATTCTTTAGTTCCACCAGTTCTAACCTTCAAGGCCGCGCTACGCACACTGTAGTAGCGTCTTCCTGCGAACTTCTACTTGCGGAACCGACTCCTTAGACGATGTTTTCCCGATCACTACAATCTTAACCTTTTCAAGTTTAGGATTAACCGTTGTCTTTCCCATTTATCCGTATAAAGTGTAACTCTTACTCTGTAATCAGCTATCTCGAGTGGCTCCAGGGCCTTGAACAGGGGAATCGCAGCGTAAAAAAAAATACCAAACTATTTATATATCTCTTCTCCTAAATCTCACTCGGATTATATCTATCTTAATATCAATCACTCTGTGTCAAATACAATCCACTTATTCTGGTCAATTCATATCCCTTAATCTGTTTGTTTATTTCTTAATCCGTTGACAGTCTTCTACTTAATTTGGCTAAAAACACAATCGCCTTGAAGTGAGAGTTAGTAGCTTAAAAGCAGTTATGTGCCATGCGTGATACACGCTTAGACGATCATTTATCTTTCGATACGTGACTGATGAGGCAGATTTTTTTCTTGCGGTAAGTTGCCATTTATTTCTGCGGTAGACAATTGGGATCCAAGAACCCTGTCTGTCCTGCTATTGACCGATAGTTTTTTTTTTTTTTTTTTTATACTGGTTTTAGCACGTAAGTGAATGTAATGGATTCGATTACAATTCGAACTCGGCTCTGCGAGCTTAAAATCGCATAGAACTTTACCCTTACTATGAGTATAATTCTCACTGAGTTCCCCATGAAATGATTCCGTCATTCAATATTGAGGTAAAGATATTGATGCGCGGAATTTTATTTTATTTTATTTTATTTTTTTTTTTTTTGCAACGTGTCTGGAGCGACTTTCCGTTACTTTGTCATGCAGATATTTTGGCCTATATAGTGAGTTCGATCCTCACTAGGTGGTTGCATCTGACTATTAAACCTTTTGACGTATTAATCTAAATGTAGGAAATATCTGCCGAAACGTCTAACCCTTGAGTAAATGTTAACAAGACTCGCCATAATGTCATTGAGAACCCTACTGGTACTGATCCTGTGCCAGACTAACATCTACTTGGTGATAAGTCTAAACATAATTATTATTGTCATTTTTAGTTTTATCTCGGCAATTCAGTCAGGAATTTGCTTCGGCGATTTCTTTTGAAAGCATTTCCATCGATTCCTGTGTAAGTCATTTAGAAGAGTAAGGACGGATTAGCACAAATCCGTTCGAACATTCAGTCGATTTCTGAGGTTAATCTCCCATCGTGCTCTCTCTTCTAGCCAAAGTGAGGTACTGGCAGAAGCTAAAGAAAGCTGAAATTCAAAGAATTTCAAATGAAGAATCAAAGAATTGCTTAAAATGGAAGCCATGTGGTCCATTTGCCGAGTTCATTCCGTCTGAAATTATCAGGCACAGGAAGAAAGAAGCCGCTAAATCAAGTTGGCTTCGAAATTATTAAAAGATTTTACGGAATCAAATGTTACTGGATTCATATACTATTATATATATATATATATATATATATATATATATATATATATATATATATATATATATATATATATATATATATATATGGGGTTGGGGAGAGTCTGAATATATATATATATATATATATATATATATATATTTTAAGTTGTTTTTTCCTTAAACTTAAATTTATAACAACGAGCCTTGATCTAAAATTCCTATTATTTATATATATATATATATATATATATATATATATATATATATATATATATATATGCATGTATGTATGTATGTATGTATGTATGTATGTATGTGTGTGTCCGTGTGTTGTGTGTGCTTTTTAGTGAGTATATATATATATACGTATATATATACATGTATATACGTATACACAATTACAACAGACACATATAGAGTGGACAGGGGAAAAATTTGCAAATTTTACTTGGTATTTTGTTCCATTCTTCTTCGTATATGGTCTTCAGATCAAGGATGTTTGTTGGAGCTGTCCAGTGGATGTGAGTTTTCAAATAACGCCACAGATTCTCGATTGGGTTTAAATCTTGGGACTGGCTTGGCCATTTCAGGATATTTACATTATTTTCAGCAAGACATTTCTTCATAGATTTTGCAGTGTGTTTAGGTTCATTATTTTGTTTGAAGATCCAAACAGGAGGAAGTTCAAAGTTTTCAATGAAATCCATTGAATTTGCTTCCAAAATGTTTTGATATGCTGCAGCACTCATTCTACAATCTATTATTGATATGTTGCCAGTACCTTTTGCCGAAAGACATCCCCAGACCATAATGCTGCCAACACCAAATTTCACTGTTGAAATTGGCTTCTTTTGTTTGAAGTCATCGCCATCTTTCCGCCATACAGGATTTCTAGATTTACGTCCAAACAACTAAATATTGGTATCGTATGTCCATAATTTTCTTTCCTAATACGATTTTTCCTTACTTTATGTTCACGAACGAATTTCAGCTTGACACCTCTGTGTCTTTTCAGTAGCAGTGGAGAGATTGTTCTTAGGAATTTCATTGATTATTGTCCGTTTAGTGACACCCGCTCCTGATGAAAGCAAATCATCCGGCAACTCATAACGAGTAACGATTGGATTTTGTTCAATTTGACGCATTAATTTCCTTCGAAGATTTTGAAGAAAACTTCCGTATAGCAGCTGTTCTTTGTTTTTCAACAATTTTGAGATTTTATACCTTGCAATGAATGAAGTGATGGTAGAAAATTGAATATTCAAGTTGGCTGAGATTTCCCTGTACTTTTTATCTTATTTCAAGAGCTTAACAACCATTTCTTTTTGTGAATTTGTCAATTCTTTACCTTTTGGCATGTTGATAAACTTCTTGCATGAATATCAATTACTGAATGTTCTGTTTGTATATCTTAGGCTAAAATAATTCTGATAACATTATTAGAACATTTTAGAATATTCCACTTGAATAATATTGAGTATTAAAGTTAATTAAAAGTTTTAAAATATGAAATTTAGATTGTACGAATACTTTTTTCATATTAAGAATCTCTAAATAAACAGAAGATGCACTAGACTATATATGTCAGCAATATTCTAAGCAATGATGAATTGTAAGATATTTCCTAGCGAGGAACACTGAACAAAATTTCCAAGCAGAAGGCCTATGAATTGATATATTATAATCTTTCCCCTTCAGTATCTGTCTATATTTCTGAGATGAGGCATTATGTACACCATTTACATTGTTTAAACTATCATCCTCATCTTTGTTGCCATATTTATCACAATGTTTTGGCACTCGTACGCTCCGGCCTTCTTCAGGTGGTTGGAATGTCGAACTGAAACCTTTATTTCGCTCGCTGGGGTAGACTGTTCTAGTTCAACATGCTATGTATAATGGATGTCAGTTGTAAGTTATCCTCTGTTAATTACCCTCTCCAAGTTCTCCACCGTCTTAACCAGGTATTGAACTCACACTATTTGGGTCCTGTCACCGGATCTAACTAAAGCCTTTATCCACCGTTTCATGTGTCCCCAAGAACACATGACACAGTTGATACCGGGGGGTGTCTGTCGGCGTGTAAAACGGCTCCTTGCTCTGATCTTCGTGGAGCGCGACGGGTTGCAGCACCTCTTCGGGTAAGCGGCGCGTTTAGGCCGAACATATGGATAATCTAAATCTGGGTCAAGACCAACTGGTAAAGGAATTGGGTAGGTAGGTTTAATGCTGGGTAAACGCGTTTCGACCTTTAAAATGACTTTATCAGACTAAAGTAATGTGCCTTTTGTATAAATATTTTCATAGAAACTGTTTTGAATATCTTTCCTCTTTGTTACCTCGACTCTATGAATTTAAACGAAGTACCAGATTGGCAGCTAGGTCCTAATCGTTTTAATATTGCTAGATGTAACCATAAGTTCTTTTACGGGTTTTTGTTTTCTTTCTTAACTACGATCTTCAAAAATTCAAATGCAACCTTAATCCTTATCTGTCTTTTTGAATCTTATTCTGTTATTGTTCTTATATTCTTGTGTCTTCCTGTTGTTTTGCGTAGGGAAAATGATTAAGAAAGATAATGTTTTGAGTAATCCTTAGTTAGCATTTCCTCACAACAGCACACAAGACACATAAAGAGAGTAGGGAGAGTGAGATTGTGATTATTGCTTTTTTACTGGCATTACTGCAAAGGGACTACAAGCCATCTAAGCTGGAACCTAATACAGTTCACCTGTTCCATTTAAAGATTGCAGCACGGCGTGCCTGTTTCCTTTGATCAGTTTGCACGATCACGATTCATGATAAAATACAAAGAACCAAGAATCATTTGGTCACTAACATTTCAATTTTTGCCAGGCGCGAAAACGCGAGATTATAAA
Source organism: Acanthosepion lycidas (assembly GCA_963932145.1). NCBI lineage: Eukaryota > Metazoa > Mollusca > Cephalopoda > Sepiida > Sepiidae > Acanthosepion > Acanthosepion lycidas. The sequence goes on along the minus strand of OZ010593.1, from coordinate 34,996,680 downwards.
TCCATTTCATTTAAGCACGAATCTCAATCGATCTTCTGAAATATCAATTAAAAGGAACTGAAAAATAAACAAAGAAAACAACGTTGTATTTGTTCGACGACTCATTTTGTTAAGACGCAAGATTCTTTTAAAATTATAAAATCGATTCTTGTGACTTTCTTCTTTTTATGAGGGCCCAAGGCCCCTAATTTAAATTTAGACTAGAATGGGCAGCATAAAGACTTGAACTAAACAGAGATTTACTCTTTGGTAATTTAAATAATAGAAATTAAATCTGGGAAAAAATTGAAAACTTCTTGTTAGTTAAAGAATCAATAACTTATTAGGAAGCAAAAAGTGCAAAAAAAAAATACAACTGTATTTTAGCTTTAGCACAGGCAGATTTGTTTAGAATATACTTAATTCGGAGCGAAAAAGTGGACGGACACACAGAGAGACTATAGATAGATAGATAGATAGATAGATAGATAGATAGATAGATAGACATATTGCTTTTAATGAAGTATAAGACCTTTCTTTTATTTAAATATTACAGAATGCTGAAGTTTACCTAGTTAGAATTACTGTTAAATAATAACATACAAGATCCAGAAACTACGTCTTCAAGAATATTTTTAGCCATATGTTTTGTGGGAAATTGTTTTTCAAATAAAGTAGACACGTACTTAGATTGATTTGTTTTCTGAGGCTTATCAACTTTTTGTAGGTTATTTAAAGCCAGAAAATATTATTATATTTTGAGGTATTTTTTTTAGATAAGTTAAGTGATAAAAGTCTTACTAATTAATCCATAGATGGAGGAGAAAAGCTGGATTCATACATTTCTCTGCGCCTAAGTGAATATAACGAATACAACTGGAATTAGAACTCGGCCCTCTGATTAACCTTTCCGAGCCATTATCCATTACACCACCCTCATGGCCACACTTACACCATCTGGTATTCCCAAACGATCACCCATCAAATTACTGACTTGGCACGACGTTGCTTAAATTCGGTGATCGTACGGGAACCTATTTTTGTACATGATGTGTCCGTAATTTACGTATATAGAGATACATTGACAAAGAGATAGGTAGACATATGGATAAAAAAAAAACTGTCTTGATATATTAGTCTGGTTCAAGGGCAACTGATAAAGGAATTGATCAGTTAGGTTTAATGCTGGGGTAAACGCGTTTCGACATTTAAAGTGACTTCAACAAACTAAAATAATTTTCTTATTGTTGGAATTATATATCTATGTGTTTAGAGGGAGGGTGAAAATAGAAAGAAAACGTCGGTTTTGAGTTATATATCGAGAAGAATGTTGAAGATTTTGGAACGCTAAACTTTAAATTTATATTTTAAATTTCCGGCGTCCGATATTTTTAGATGGACGGCTAAACCGACTTCATTTTACTTAACAACCCTATTTCTTTTTTCTTGTTATCACTTTTGTGATAACTAGTTTTATTAAGGATGCGAATTTGGACGAAAATTTTCTATATATGTAGCATATATAGTCTCGTATCATGTAACTTTTGAACACCTAATTTTGAAACTAAATTTAGGAGGTTCGGATTATACAAGCGATATGAAATTAGCGTATGTACTGTTAGCCCTGGCTACGCCGTTGATCAAACTATATATCTATTTACTCTAGGCAAATTAGCTTCAAAATTCTGTCTTTAGAGTTTGCATGATACTCGAGTGTATGCGGTAATTTCATAATTCAGTGAATTTTAGATATTTAGGTAGAATGCTCTAGACAAATTGAGAATTCAACAGTGTCTAGATACTGAGATAAAGTACTGAGACTAAACTTTGATCGTTATCATATTAAACAATAGCTGAACAGAACTGATGGCATTATGTAAATAATTCTATCAGTTGGTGCAAAAATAATGACGTAATAATGTCGTTTTTTGACGTATTTTTTAACGTCAAAAAAACACATTATTACCTCATTATTTTTGCACCAACCTAATACTATAGCATATTAATTATTTTTCCATGAAAGGTTTGAAAACAGAAATATTCCTATGGACCAAGAAGTGAAAATCAGATTAATATATTCTAGTTATTAACACTAATTTGGACTCCCAACAACTATGTCAGAATTTCACGAATCAACGCTTTAGTCCACTTGTTCATTTTTCTGTTAGACAATTTGCTGTAGTGAAATTGTAGACGTAAACTTAGCTTGCCTGCTGATTAATGCTGCTGCTAATATAGTGTTTGTGAGTTCAATCCCTGCTTCGGACAGAATGTACTTCGACTCAGTGGTAACAGTTGACCAATAACTGAGCAGTTCTATAAATAAGATCTAGACGATATCCTTAGACATGGCAGTGGGACGGGAAAAGTCTCAACATCTTTAAAACTCTTTCAATTTGAGTTCATGAATTAACATGTTCTCTCTTCTTCAGTGACATTGTATACTAATTAGACAATATTTTGCAGCCTTCTGTCCTCTGCGTGTTTGAAAATTCGTTGCAGATCTGCCTTGATTGTAAACTTCTCCAGAGGAAATGTGGAATCTTTCTGCCTTGCTCTTTGAATGTCTCGGTTCAGCGTTGTGCCTATGGCGGTTCTTGGAGGATCTCTGAACTTTTTCAAGTCAGTATTTTCAAAGTAAAACTCCATGGCTTTGTTAGCTGGGCATTCTGGATCCATTTGCAAAATATGTCCAAGTTTCCAACTTACTTTCAAAATGAACAAAGACAAATGAAATTCTTGACATCTACTCAAGCTCTGTACATTGAAATTCCAACAGAAAATATCATGACATTGAAAGTTCAATAGCATTTTACGACATTTATCTTTCTCGGTATGCAAGGACTCCGTAGCAGTAACTATAGCAGCCATTGCCTACTACACAAGTCTACCACTGTAAATTAAATAAAGGGTTCCGTTTAGAATTTCCTGTAGGTTACTATTGTGAGGCCGTAACATACCTACAACATGGACTCTTCCAGGACTATATAAAGTATGCGACATAATACAGAGAGAGAGAGAGAGAAAGAGAGAGAGAGAGAGAAAGAAAGAGAGAGAGAGAGAGAGAGAGAGAGAGAGAAAGAAAGAAATAAAAATAAAATAAAATAAAAAAATAAATAAAAATAATAATTCTAATACAGTAGTATCAGCCGCGTACGACTAACAATATTGGACACTAGCGCATAGTAAGCTCCGCTTACACTATCTTTGTAACCTTTTGTTTAATATATCTTTCTTAGCTCTAATCCGTGTTTTCCTTCCGTGGTCCTGACTTTGGCCCCACATCAGTTACCCATATCACTATACATCTGAGGAAGACCGGAGGATACAACAGCCGAAACGTAATGATAACATCAACGAAAACAAAACAACAAGTCAGAATATACAAAGTGTAAATTATTATAACTCCCCATCCCAGAAATGTAATCAGAACATATTCTAGTCAATAATTTTATGTCTAGGTTATTATTATACAAGGCGTTTGCATTTGGTAAAATCGATGTTTTGTAATTTGCAATTACCAATTATACGATGTTAGTTTTTATACTAAGTAAAGTTACAAACATTAATATACTATATTGATTGAATTATTTACATATTGCCATCAGTTCTGCTCAGTTACTGATAAGGATCAACATTTAGTCTTATTAGTTTATGTTTCTGGATACTATTGCATTCTCAGCATTATGTGAATGTATTAATTGCCTTAACAGTAGTTGTTTGTTTACGTTTCGGGTAAGAAAATAAATTTAGCATATATAGACTTCAAAAAGAGCAAACGAGAGATGTACCATTCTTAAATATTTTGAATCACTTTTATCGAACAGCACTATATATATATATATATATATATGTGTGTGTGTGTGTGTGTGTATGTATGTATATTAATAAAAAGAAAGAACAGTAAGATATATAATCCGGTGTTCTTATAGATATTTTTATTTTTACAAAATAGTGCTCAATGTAAATTTACAGAGCATTAATATTATAAATTAATAGACTTAAAATATGTTTTTTTCGCTACACAGGTCCAACCATGTTTCAAAAATGGAAGCTGAAAGCCCCGAATTTAATTTTGTAATTAAATTAAAGACATTAGTTCCATTTCATCCTCAAGAGGAGGAAATGGAACTAATGTCTTTAATTTAAGTACAAAATTAAATTCGGGGCTTTTAGCTTCCATTTTTGAAACATGGTTGGAACTGTGTAGCGAAAAACCATATTTTAAGTCTATTAACTTAATATATATGTATATATATATATATATATATATATATATATATATATATATGCATACATAGTGTGAGAGATATAGAGAGATTGTGTTGTATATTTTTATTGTCTGTCACATACATTCAGAACGCGTAGAATTTTTTTTTTTTTTATTAAGCATTTCACCCCAAGCAAGGCGGGAAGCCACTAGGACGCAAGGGGTTACAGAAAATTTAGAGCAAGATCAGATAGGAGTGATAGAAGAAAGGATGAGGGTAGTGGATAGATCAAGGCAACTGGAGATGTCGATTGACATTACACTTGAATAGCTAGAGATTATAGCTCACAGGGAAACAGGAAAAGGGAAGGGAGTTCCACAGGCGAGAGGTGCGAGACATGAAGCTATTAGAGTAGAAGAGACGGCTACATTTAGGAGTTTCGACAGTGAAGGGGTGAGAGCGGGATGCCAGTCTCATAAGGCGCTGGAACTCATGACGTCTGGGAACCAGCGAATGCAGCTCCTCGGAGCAATTTCCATGAAAGTATTTGTAGAACAGAGGGAGGCGACGGCGCGTCTGTGAGAAAGTAACTGTAGACGAGACGCCAGGGCAGGGCCAACTACATTGCATATCCGCCTCTGGAGCCTATCAAGAACCCCGAGGCAAACAGAAGGGGCACCAGACCATATATGGCAGCAATACTCCATGCAAGGGCGAATTGTTGATTTGTAGATCTGGAGGATCGACTCCGGAGAGAAAAACTTCCTGGCGCGGCTCAGGGAGCCAACTTTCCTTGCAGTGGACGAGGCAATTGATTCGATGTATTTATTCCATCTCAGGTCAGCAGTCAACGTGAGACCGAGAAGCCGCAGAGAGTTGCTCTCGAGAAGTTGAGCGTCAGACATTCTAATGGAGGGAAGGGAAGGATCTCTGTGGTGATTAATAGAGAGCAGTTTTGTCTTGGAAGCGTTGAAGTTGACCAGCCAATTCATGCCCCAGTTCACAATCGATTGGAGGTACTTTTCGAGACGCACGGCCAGGCGAGTTTTGTCAGCGAGACTAGATTTGTTTTTGAGGCAGCAATAAATTGCGGTGTCATCCGCGTAGATGCCAACTTGGGAAGTTATTGCGTCAGGAAGGTCATTTATGTAGATAAGGAATAGAGTGGGGCCTAGGATGGAGCCTTGAGGAACACCTGCGTTCGTGGGATAGCAACTGGAGGAGAATCCATTGAGAACGTTCTTCAATTTACGGTATGACAGGAATGATCGTATTAGGTTATATAATCGACCCGTAATGCCATAATCCTGGAACTTGCGAAGAATTCCGGCATGCCAAACCCTATCAAATGCTTTGGAGATATCTAGTGCCACGGCTCGGGCTTCCCCGTTATTTTGAAGAGCTCGGTAGACTGTTTCAGTGATGGCCGTAAGCACATCGGCTGTAGATCGGGCAAAGCGGAAACCATATTGCTTGTCTGAGAGCAGATTATGGGATGTGAGGTGGTTAACCACCCTGGTATTGATAAGGGCTTCGAAGACTTTGCCGAAGAGGGGAAGGAGACTGATAGGACGGTGGTTGGAAGGGTCAGAGGGGTCGCCGGAGTTCTTGAAGACAGGAACGATCGAAGAGGAGTTCCAGCAGTCAGGAAAACAAGATTCCTTGAGGCAGTAGTTGTATAGTTTAGAAAGGGCGGCGCCAGTTCAGGCGCGCATTTCTTCAAGACAATGGCTGGTATGCCATCTCCACCACTAGCCTTGTTGGGGTATAAATTCGAGATAATGCCCAGTACCAAAGATGGGGTTATGTTTAACCCACTCAATATGGCCTCTCTTCTTCCTGTAACGCTCTCCGTCCTCTCAAGACTGTGAGATACTCAATAGCATTTCTGACAGCATAGACAAGGCTCTCTCCCTCCACCCATTTGCTCACATTTTTGTGATTGGTGACTTTAACGCCCATCACACCTTGTGGCTTAAGAATACTACTACTGACCACGCAGGCATTCAAACGCTCAATTTTTCAATCTCCCATTCCCTCACACAGATAGTTAACTTCCCCACTCGTTTTGCCTTCAATCGGGAGAGAGTCGGAGACACATGTATGACTGGTCTGGCGATTCGAGAGAGGACTCTCTGGCCAGAGGGAGATGTAGACACCAAGACCGTGCATGTGGGTTAGAGAGTCTTTTCTGAGGAGAGGAAGATAGCCGGGGATCGAGAGATCAGAAGAGGGGATAGACGAGACAAGGTTTGTCTCACAGAGAGCCAGTATATCCGGGCCGTTTGCAGTGAGGAAAGATTCCAGACTGCAGAAGTTTGTCCTAATGCCCCGAATGTTGGAGAACGAAATGTTGAGGGGTTTAGGTGGTTTCTGAGAGGCTGGTTTAGGGTTAATCTTTCGGTTTTTGTAACTCATGTTGAATTTTGTTTGTAAGATGAGAAGGCCCGAAGTAAAAGAAACAGACAGTTTCGACCGTGACGCGGGCACAGCGGAGTTGGTAAAATCTGCATCATTATGTGGCCTCAGGGCTGCTCACCGGGACACGTTTCCATGCGTGACATGGCACTACAAACACCCCGGTATTATACAACTGTTCATCAGAGCGGCCGCTCAAGACGCTACGCAAGAGTTAGGGCTCCTAACTACCAGTCGGAAACAGCAACCAGAGAACTGTCAACCGTGTACCCCCAGAATGAAGAGGTGATGCCACAGACTGCAAACATCACGGGAGATATAGAGCTGCACTAATACAGAGGCCGGAGAGAGAAAGAGTGCCGGGAACCCCTTCCTAGACAAGAAACAAGGTGTAAGTCTCTACTCATGTCCAATAGAAGGAGGAGGAGTGTTGACCGGGCGGTAGAAGAGACTACCTACTCCTATTACAGATAACACAAAAAAGGACAACACAAACAGAGGGAAGGATTAGGTGGGGAGATAACAGGTAAGGAGACCTGGATCACACTTGGCTATACCCTATCACATTAAGTTTTAACTTGGTATAAGTCCCATTCTCTATTCTAAAAAGAAATTGAAAATAAGGTTACCCGGATTATTATCGCATCTAGCCAAAGACATTTAATTTTCCATTTTTCCTGCGTTTTTTTTTGTTGTTTTTTTTTTCTTTCGAAACGGGATTTCTTACTAAACTATCAAATAGGGGAGAATCATTGGGACAAAATGTCTTTGAGTCGGAGGGGGGGGGGAGAAAAAGTAGATAAATTTAAAAACCAAGAAAAAACAAACAAAAAAAACAAAAACAAAGAAAAACGTAAATGTTTTTCTGCTAGAGCGAAACTATACTCACATGGGCCAGCAAGTGGTTGTCTGTTTTCTTTCTCATGATGGTAACTGAATCTACGGCTTACCTTATGTCCAAGCGTCAACCTGGTGGTGGTGGGGGAATCAACGGCCAATCCTCCGCCCTCACCAAGTACTGGGCTTGGGAGATATGCTTTCAATAAGATTTAGAACAGGAGAAAGAAGCGGCTTAGAGGAATCTTGTGTAGGTTTGTTGCGAAATCAGAGAAAGTACCCAAACTTTTATTGTTGAAATCAAGTTGTGTTAAGAAAACTCAAAGAAATGGTAAATAAATGAGAATATATGAAAATATCTAGGGAATTGTATCGAATGTGATGAATCAGATTTGTTCAAACCCGAAACAGAAAATTCACCTTAAAATTTTCTCGGTTGTAAAATATCTGGGATTTCTAGTTCGGATTTAAATTTGTGACTACCAAAATATTTTATTAATCCTCTTTTAAATTGCTTCAATTTAACTGTCCTGCATTATTGCAGTGTCATTTTAAAATCACATTTTGAAATCATTTTTGACTGGATCCCGGAATTATAGGTGATTAAATTTTATGCTAAACGCGAAAAACTTGCAATTATTTCAATAATCTCTATTTGGAATTTTGCAAAATGCAGTATATTCAAACTTACAATTTTTCTGATTTACCTTCTATATTAAATGTGATGAGAAAAGAAGCTCAGCCAAAATATTTCTATGAGCCGCATATTAAAAGTCAAAAAGCTGCATGTTATATGTGAAGTGGAACTGTTTGCTAATCTAATGTATAAGCAAACGTCGTCCACTACTGGTACATATATCGCCATAAGACTGTGATCTTCTATGTAGCAGATCCCTTCAAGACTTTCGCGATCATGTCTCTCCAATATTTTCTGTCCTTTTTTTAAATCTTTAATGTCCTTACAATATTTGTATTTTTGTTATACCACTTAAACATTATACTAAATTTAAATAGTAACTTTATAAATGCCATTACATCTAGTTTTTTAAAAACTATTTTACTTTGCTTTTTTTAAAATTGGTATCACCCCATTCAAGGCAGTAAATTCAATACCACACAAGATGTTACAGGGTGTGAAAGAATTAGGAAGAGAAACATTAATAATGAGCGGGAAGAGAAAAGAGTAATAAGGAGGACAGTGGATAGCGATTGACATGGCATTTAAACTTCTGCAGATTAAAGTTGGCTGGAAAGCATGGAGCCGAAAGGGAATTTCACAAGCTAGAATTGCTAGAAAATAAAATGCTAGCGTAGAATTTACGGTTATATATAGCCAGTTCAAGTATTTCGTTTAAATTCAAAATGTCTAGGTGCCATAGGGGAGAGCGATATTTATTTGTAATTATTTACAAAATGTGGCACGAGTCTAAAACGGGGAGTGTGGGAAAAAGGACGGTCTTCATCTGTCTTTACTTTAAACTTAACTAGCCTCAAACACTGACACAAACATACCACAATATTCCTAACACCAAAACAACGCATTCTTACCTTTCTTGCTACATCCACCATAATACCTCATTGTCTCTATGAAAGTCCAAACTATTTCCCATAAGTACAATTCATTGTCTGTGTTGGGAGGGGAATAAAACAATAATTTAAGAGCTCATCCGTACAATTACAATGAAAGTACTTATAAAAAAGACACAAAGAGGCAACCTTACCGTGGTGGTACATGACCGAAACCGAACTGCCAGATCAGGACCAATAATATTGCTGATTCTTTGGATTTTATCAAGGAGCTAAAGGTAAATAGCATTAGCACTGGGCCATATAGAGCAGAAGTATTCTAAGCATGAATGAATGATAGACTTATAGATATGTAGGATAGATTCTGGAGAGCTTGTAAAATGTGAAATAGCATTGGTTTGTGATGAGTCAGCACATTTTTGTAAAAGATTTGAACTTGAGATATAAAGATCTCCAATTATTCTTGGCTCTCAGCTACAGATATTATTTTGACGCCATATTTTGTGGGAGTTGCCAATTTTGATTGCCAATGTTATTCGTATATCCGGATTTAGATCGATGTCACAACATTGAACTCTTGGACTGAACTCTATTTTGAGGATGAGAGCACACTGATGTATATTTTCATGGTTGAGGAAATGGCATCAAATATGAAAGGATTTTGAAAGATTCACATACTTTGGTCTCACCGGTCACTCATCCACACATCCTGACTAACAATAAATCTGTAGACTGACATCGTGTTATTCACTGAAATATGATTGGAGATCTTCAGTATCATTTTCGATCTATGTGATAGATATTTACCATTGAATTAAATGAATTAAATTATATTTAAAAAATATGATGATGAAAATCAAATGCTTTTTAATTGTTCATTTATACATGTACCTACGTACAGAGACAGACATACACGGGTATATATTCCTAGAATGTGACGAATTCGATTTCCATTAATTGCGTAAATATTTTGCCGTTCCGTACGACTACTTTAAATTACACACACACACACACACACACACACACACACACATATATATATATATATATATATATATATATATATATAAAGAGAGAACAGAAAGATATATAATCCGGTGTTCTTATTGATATTTTTATTTTTATCAAACAGTGCTCAATGTAAATTTACAGAGCATAAATATAAATTAACTGGTTTAAAATATGTTTTGTTCGCTAATACCTGATACAACAAAAGTTAATAAAAATAAACACGCTACCACACCTTGTCTGAATGATTGGATTTCTCTGTATCCTTGGAAACAGTGAATCATGAATTTTTGTGTGCGTTTAAAACTCAGTAAATTAAAAAAAATAAGTTACGTAAATATTCGCTTGAAGATGAAATGGAACTGATGATTTTAATTTAATTACAAAATTAAATTTGAAGGTTTTAGCTTCCATTTTTGAAACATGGTTAATAATGTGTATCGAAAAACATATTGTAAACCAGTTAATTTTATATATATATATATATATATATATATATATATATATATATATATATATATATATATGATAAGTAATAAAATTTGGAAAACACCTAATGTTTTATATATTCATATGTAATATTTATAATGTATGTATCTTTACAGAGATTATCAAAGTTAAAATGGTTTTTACTTAAATGAGAGTTTTCAGAAAAATCGATTTATTTGATTTGGTTTCGCATTTAGCTTTTCAAAAGGTTTTTAAATTATTGTAAATAGCGAAATGGGTTGAAGTAAAACGTTATTTTCTGAAAACGCAAAAGAAATTAAAATAATTTAAAATATTTAATAATCTCTAGAAACAAAGAAGTATTATACATATTACATAAAAACATATAAAACATACCTGCTATGTATGGAAAAATGATAAGATTTGGAAAAAAGCATATTATTTTCTATATGCAGCATGTTTTTGTACTCACTTTTCTAACAATTTTAATTATATATATATATATATATATATATATATATATATATATATATATATATATTTATTGATTTAAATATGTTTTTTTCGCTACACAGTTCTAACCATGTTTCAAAAATGGAAGCTAAAAGGTTCGAATTTAATTTTGTAAATTAAAGACATTAGTTCCATTTCATCCTCAAGCGAATTTTGGAGTTATTAATTACTGGCTTTTAAAGGCACAGCAAAAATTCATAATTCACGTTTCCATGGATACAGTGAAATCCATTCATCCAAACAAGGGGTGGTTGGGTGTTCATTATCACTGTATTTTGTTGTTTTGTTGTATCAGTTATTAGTTCCGTTTTGGTAGGGGTAGCGGTGTATTTTTAGATGAGTACTGACATCCGTTAAATGCATGTCGTCTGGATTTTTTTTTTAATTTATTGTTAACGGCAAAAATTCTTTCGGCATTTTTTCTATTTGTATACTTAATGATTTTTGGGGGCTATCCAGATTAGAATACGTTTTATTTAACTACGATTTTTAAAATATTTTCATTTTTAATTTTTAATATACTATATTTCTTTTTAAAACAAGTAAATGTATTAGAATTACTTACAGTATGTAAAATTATTTTCACATTAAGTATAAGTATGTATATTACCAGGCCACAATTTAAAAAAAAATTATATTTAAATATTATTTAAATAAAATTTATGACAATGACGTCAAAAATAGCTAATTCATTTCTCGGATTTAGTAAATTTTATTTTTCATAAACTTAGTAAAATATAGTTTCTCATGTAAGTTCAAAGGACATGGGTCTTTCAATGGCTTATTAATGCTCTGTAAATTTACATTGAGAACTATTTTGTAAAAATAAAAAAATATCTATAAGAACACCAGATTATATATCTTACTGTTCTTTCTTTTTATTTATACACACACACACACACACACACACATATATATATATATATATATATATATATATATATATATATATATATATGATTAGCCTTAACGAAATTTAGAAAAAATTACTGTCGTCAAAACAAAAAATAAACACAGCATTAAATTTAATCTATGATAACCAGACGTACCCTAATTATAAACAGGATAAAAAAGCAATTCATCTGTACATATCACTCTATCAATCAATGATCCTAACACGCCTTCTCGACGTCGTGTAATGGTTAGCAAGCTTGTCTCGCTAGAACAATTACAAAGGAGTTTTTTCCATCCTCACTAGGTGCCCCATACTTACGGCCTTGTGACGCATCTAAGTTATGTTTAGAAACACACAGTGATCGCAGCTGACACATGAGATTTATTATAAAAAAATGTTTACAGCATCTAACTTAATAATCACCAATACACCGGGCTTTATACCCTCTACCCCTATGTAATAATAATGTCGTCCATGAATGCTCATGTTCTTTGAGAGATTGCATCAAAGGGGAACATTAAATACTTACATTGGGCACACGTATAAATTATTCTCTCATAGATTGACCTGTCACCTGTCGAGACTCAGTGCAATCCTTGCACACAACTACCAGAACCTCACAAACGACCAAAATATAGCTATCAACAAAGACAAATATTACTAGATAATACCAAAATATTCTACAGCACCCAAAGCAAGGAATGACAAGAAGCGATTATTATACAAAATAAACAGTCCAAATTAAATAGAGCATCATTGATCACAGATGAACATATATTATATTAGTATTCAAAATAAAATAAACCGAATTCTTTCCCAATGACCGTTAAACGACGTCACGGTAGACAATTTCAAAATTCCTGTTTCCAAAACAATAACAAGATGTAGACAAAGTAATTCTAACAACCACACACACACACACACATAAACACACCATAGTCGTTCTTGATAATGACTGCGATGGTTGAAAGAACTTGAACATGAATAACAAAATACGAACTTCGGACAGTTTATCCACATTTTTGGGTTAGGATATTCTCATCATTTTTCTGTAAAAATTGACGATGAAAATGCGCAGAGTTTACTAATATAAAAGATCACAATATTATCGCAGAGTTTACTAATATAAAAGAATATATATATATATATATATATATATATATATATATATATATATATATATATATATATATATATATATATATATATATCCTTGATTGAAACGGCGTCTAATGCTCTGGGTGGAGCGGCTTGGATATTGAAGACGTAGCTTGCAGGGCACAGTCTGTTGGTATAATGTATATTTGCATGAGTCCCCGGCCAGTTGTAACTAACTTCACTTGCCATTGATACTGACAATATTCGTAGGACAGTTTATCAATATTCATTTACAAAAGAATCCTATTCGTAAACTTTTTTTGATGTCAACGAACACACGTTACCATTTTTCTGATGCCAACGAATATTTGTTGTCACTTTTGTAATGCTCGTTTTTAATTGCAGATACAGCTATAGTAATGCCGTTGAACAATACTAATGTCAAACTCCTTCGAATAACACTCGCACTAATAGTACTTGCTCGCTCGAATAGTAACCACTGAATAGTGATATGTATAAATAGAGAAATAGTGGAGAAATAGTATGGTGAATATAGTAGCGAATAACGATCCGTATAGTAATAGAGGATAAATTAGGAAAAGAGATTCGAATAGTAATAGAGGATAGATTAGAAATAGCGATCATTAGTCGTCATGATACTTTCTACACATGCGTTTCCACTATAGTCACATGATCCACTAAATTCAATAAGGGATCGCCTGTATTTGGCGATCTATGTTCAAACTCAAGTGTCAGCAGCGACACTTTATTCCCATATAACACAATCTCTAAAAATGCAATTATATATTTAGGTTGAATTTGATACAATTGTCAGTATTATGAATGCTCCTTTTGAGTAACCGAATGGTTACACTAAACAGCAGACACTGCCACCTCTCATCTGAAGACATTCATAACGATTTTGAAATAATTATATTCCTTCCTGTTGTAAGTTGTTTAGTTTTATCTTCATTAAGCAGCTGGCCTGCCACTGTGAGGCTTATCAATGAGTTCATTTTCCCATTTCTTATTTAGATTTACATTAACTCCAGTAATCCATCACCTTAGATTTTTCCATAAACATTTGCTGATCTTTGAAGTAGTTTCTCTTTCCAGAAAGGGTTGTATGATAGCTCTTTGTTTTCTTTGTGTCCAGGAGGCCAAATATTTTGAAAGAGGGTCATGGAAAAAGAGGAGGATATAATTCTGCAAAGTTTCTAATCGGCTTGTAGACAAGTTATGTTTTATTGTTTAAAGACACTTGGGAATTATATTTCAACATGAAATTAGTAACATCATCAGTTTATGGCCCATCTTTTTATATAAGTGTTATGAGACCTTACCCATAATAATATTATCGGTGTTTCAAAACTTATTTGAATAAATACTTACTGCTTAACTATACTTTACACAAATATTCCCATTCTCAGTGTCTACCATTTTTACCCCTCAAGCAATCTACACAACTTTGACTAATGATTACAAACACTCTTTCCAAGTATAGATAACATATTTAAACATTATACATACATACATACATACATATATATATATATATATATATATATATATTGTCATTCAAACAGTTGGCACTCTTTTTTCACCTCTACAAAATTGCTGACAGCCAACAACAGCAAATTACTCAATTTATTTCACGCCCAGTAGATTCATGTCACATTGGCAGCCATACATGCTTATCATGGCGTTAGTTAACGATCAAAAGTTGAAGTGAAAATCTTCCCTAAGCGAACCCTAACCCATACGAAAGAAATTAGAAGCCACAAAATATCAGAATATCGAAGGAAACATTGGCGCTAAATTATGGAAAGCTATAGGACCGTGGTGGCAATCAGCAAGACTCCCTATATGCCTTTTCGCCTTTTCTCTCGGTAGCTGATACAATCCATATTATATATATATATATATATATATATATATATATATATATATATATATATATATATATATATATATATATATATATTTACATACATACATACATACAAACCGTATATACTCGTGTATCATGTGACGTATGAAAACATAATTTAAGGATGTCGCATCATGCACGTGATATAAAATTGGTGTATATACTGCTGGACCTGGCTATGCCGTTGACCAAACTATATATCCATTTACTGTCGTCAAGTTAGCTTCACAATTAGGTCTCGAAAGGTCGCATGATACGCGAGTATATACAGTACAAAAATCATTTTAACACATCACTTACCTTGAAGACCAGTCATACCAGAGTTTTTTTCAATACATTTTCCTTGGTATTTATTATAAAAGGTATTTGTTTCTGACGTAAAACTATTTCAATGTAATGAATCTCTATCTTTTTGAACGATCTATATCGTTTATTGAGTCTGCCACGTGGCTGAGATCATTTTGCCTTTTCCAACCAAAACCAATAATTGTTATGACCGGTCATTCAAAAGCAATTATTTTCAATGACTTTATTAAAGTTTGACAGACACTTAAAATTTCGACGTGGCGCAACAAAATATTCATAGAATAATATGTCCACATTTAGCCTTGGGTTATCATAAGAACAATTTATACTTAAAGTCAGCGATAAAACTAAACAAAATGCCGCTGAAACCAGTTTTAATAAAATCCAATTTATACTTCCCGAGGCGCAACTAAAAAAACAATAAAAATATGTATACATCAACGTATGAAATTATTTAATTTAAACGTTACATAGCAACCTGCAATGTTATATAAATTCTTCTATGTAACACGCGTCTACATTTATAAGCGAAAATTATGCATGATTATTATTGGTGCTCGACGGTTTCGGCATCATTTCCTTTTATTGTACATAAGCAAGCAAATAAACACAAATCTAAAAGAAAAAGACTTATCACTTCAAAATATTTTGTGGAAAGTCTGGAACTGGAACATTCGATCTATTCCAACTAACCTTGTTATCTGTTCAACATCTAGTGCCTGCTAGAAGTGTGAAAGCCACCTAAACATAGGGACCATGTGTCCATCGACCCTCTTGCTGGGTCATGGATGTAACCAATGGTTGCACACAAAATGCACACCATATTCAAATGCACCTTCGATGCACACCACATTCCCAGTGTCTCATTTCATTTCACGTTCCCAAATCAATATCATAAAACCAAACCAAATTCCGATTCAGAGATTTTACTTTTTTTCCCTTATAAAGGCCCAAGTGCAATTCAAGGTAGAGGGTTACTGAAGAAGGTTATTATATTCACGATAAGAGTAAGATGTACGAGGTGCAGTTTATGAGGACATGGAAGAAAAATAACACTTAACTGTAGACATGAAGAGATTTAGATTGTAGTCGTTGGAAAAGTATCCTCTCGGGAATCGGTTCCACAAATTAGCGGTTCGAGGGAAAAGTCTGGGTGGAACTTCCTTCGCACTAATGGAATACGAAGGGAATGATGATGGTTTGACTCAGTGTACGCGGCATGACTGCTCTTTGTTGTGAAGGTCTGAACTGATGGAACTAAAGAATGTACCAAGCCAGATCATTTCCCATGGAAATAGCGATAGGATAGTGATGAAACTGGCATTCCGTATGTGGTAATGGGGATGTTGGGTGTAAAATAATTAATCACCACAAGGCTGCCTAGAGGCTTGTAAAGTCTCTCAAGACTGGAAAGGTAGTAGTCGGAATCTCCAGGCCAAATATGCCAGCAGCACACCATTTTCGGTCTGATCTGAAAAATGTAAAAGTAGAGCATAAAAGGAAGCGTCAGGCACTTCCTGGAACGGTAGAAGACACTGACCAGCTTCCAGCACCTTTCGAGATCAATCGCATATATGACTACACTCTGTAGTCTGGTGTGAACTAATGTCCTAATCGACGTTCAAAGTGAGAGGCTTCCTTGAGAGAACATGCGGTCATACGCGTTGAGATTGTAACGTTCAGATTAGTTTTGGCGGTAACTGAATATGACCAGACAGTTTTTTCCCAAAACTGAGTTGTTAGAATAAGGTCTATTTTCGAGGGGCACCCATATACCATTGTATCATCTGCATAAATATTCACTCAAGATCGAAGTAGAGTCCGAGGTACATTGTTAATATAAAGCTGAAAGTGAGTAGGGACAATAAGCGAGATTTTGGGGACGCATATATTGATGTCATGGGTCACAGTGGACTGACCATTAACAACGACCCCTATGGAAAATGATCTTGTTATTGCATAACGGAGGCTCAGTTAATATTTCTTATTAGGAAAAGACTCAAATGCTGATAAAATATTACTGTCGAATTTCTTTTTCTGAAACATCGTTAGTTTTTAACTTCATGTGCAACGAAATAATTGTAATATAAAATTTAACATTTTTTAGCATATTTAACATTTTTTCATTAAAATATATGTAAAATATTTTGAAATGTTTGTAAAATATTTTAACGTCAATTTTTTTTAATATACGAGAAGATAATTTTATAAAAAAGACCAAAAGTTTTCAGTAAAATTTTATTTTTTATTTTATTTTTGATATTTAATTTTTCTCATCCAGAGAATAAGTGTATCATTTTTTTTTTTATGGCAATTGAAAAGATTTTTGTTATGCAATGGTACATGGAAAAACGTGACTTTACATACGAACAAGTAGTCATTTATTCAGATTACTTGCGGCTTGAATTTTCATCAAATAAAAATATATCTGCTTAATGTTAACATTTAAATTCACTCGTCTATTTAATAACTACAAAGATACAAATATATTTATTCAATTTCAATTATTAATTGAATTTTTGTTGATTTTAAAATTTTGCCTCTATAAAAAATTGGTGATTATTTGTATTGATTTTTTACATTTCAATATTTTATCCACCGACATTTTTTTCTAGCGCACGCGTTTCTATTGGATGTAAACTCTTTATATATATGAATGTTCTTTTCATTCTATTGGAATAAGTCTTTATTGATTTATTGAATTCACTTTAAAGCTTCGGGAGATTTGGGGTTATAGGTAATAGTCACGCACAAAATCACGTAATCGCCATATAAAGGGTGCGATGGATAAATTGTCCCAATTTTATATTTAATTTCGCGCATGTGCTTTGATTGTTTTTGACTTTGTCAACTGCAAAATATAGTAGGGTCAGTTGGGCACCGTTTGTGTGTAAAAGAGCATCATGACGCAATTCACTCCGCCAGAATTTTTAAAATGTTATTGTGTACTGTTTGGCATTCGCGCCGGGAGCTGCAATAAGATCATTTCATAGTATTTGGGTGTCAATATGAGAACAATGCAGCGAATTTGGAAGGAGTTGGACGAGTCTAATGGTGATTACGAAGGTACAGTAGCTCGGAAAACTCAGTCTGATCGTTCTGATAAGGAAATGTCTCTCGAATATTTTGGTTAGAGCCTCCGACACAATACTAAGGCCTACATCAATTGTCTTGAGAAGGTAGTGCGGCCCTGGGTCAAGAGGGTGGCTATTAGAAGACGTAAGTCTGGCAACAGGACTTTCTGCATCATGCCACACAAGCAGGAAAACCAAATCATGGATGTCAGACAATTTCTACGACCACATCACCACATCACCACTTAGATCTGTCCAACTAACGCAGCAGACTGCAACCTCCTAGATTATTATGTATTGGGCGCATTTGAGTGAGAGACCAACAAAACTTGTAACAAACAAATAGGAATTGAAGGCAAAGATGGTGGCAACATTCTCCAATAAGCAGATCATCCAGGAGAATCGCATGAGATTCCACAGTCGTGTTTGGAGAACGTGTGGTTGAAAGTAATGGGGATTTTATTGAAGATTGTTTAGTATTTCAAGAGATTTTTGGGTCATTTTGGTTAATTATATCTGTTAAAATGAGGTGTCAGTGTTATTTTCAATTTTCCATAATTCAGACAGCAATTTATCTACCACACCCTATATATATATATATATATATATATATATATATATATATATATATATATATATATATATATGTGTGTGTGTGTGTGTGTGTGTGTGTATACCCACATACAAGCATGTTTCGCTGTATCACAGGTCATGAGCTAAATATCCGATTACTTCAAGTCGGGTTCGAAGCTCGACCGACTTGCCATCAGACAGAGTTTGCACCCTTAAGCTATCTATAAAATATGTACAAACAACGACAACAACAGCAACAACAATAATAATAATATTAATAATAATAATAATAATTATTATTATTATTATTATTATTATTATTATTATTATTATTCTGTATGAAAGAATGGTCCAATATCTGCACTGGAAAATCTGCATTTTTCCGGAAAGGAAACTACAAGAAACCGGTACGGACACCACCCAAACCCGGTTGCCGACATAGGATTTGTAACAATTTTATGTGACGTTATAATACACACAGACAGAACAATCAAAGCTAATCACTCAGAGAATGGGAGCAAAACCACAAGAACATAAAGTGCTTTTTAATTGACGTGGCAATCCCTGCAGATTGTAATGTATCTTTGAAGATCTTCAAAAAATCATAGAAATAGAAGGACCTTTCAATCGTAATCTCAAAAATGTGGCACATCAACACTCAAAATTATTGGACATCCACAATTCCAGTTGTACTTTGGACTCTCGTAGTGATTGGAAAAGTTTCTGATAGACATATTGAAGTGATTCTGGGTAACCTATGTGTTAAAGAAATATAAAAAAATTGTGCTCACTAGTACAGCCCACATATTACGTAATCCTTTATCTATGTAATAATATGTGTTCTTGTATTTTTCTCAAAAAAATGTTCAGTGGAAAATGCCATGACCCTATTTCTGAACTTGCGTCTCCGTATACACCAGAACTCAAAGGAAATAATAATATTAGGTTGGTGCAAAAATAATGACGTAATAATGTCGTTTTTGACGTATTTTTGAACGTCAAAAAACGACATTATTACGTCATTATTTTTGCACCGATCTAATAATAACAACAACAACAACAATAATAATGATTTTTACCGGGAAGAAATGCAAGAAAATTGTATGACCATCACCGAAACCCGGTTACAGAAATAGTACCTGGAACTAAATTTATGGGACTTTACACACTGACAGAGCAATCAAAGATCTCTGGTTAGGACCCCGAAGGAAATACGTATACAAAAGAAACCCAAGGAAATGATAATGATAATGATAATAATAAGTGTCAAATCACTGATTTTGCCATTTCATGTGATACAAGAGTGAAAATTGAAAAAAAAAAAAATACCAGTATGTGGCTAGGGCGTTGAAAAAGTTATGGAACATGATTCTTGAAGTAATTCCTTCTGTAATGAGTGCGTTTGGATCACCAAGTAGAAATTTTAAAAAGCGCTTAGGAATTTTTGGAATTGAGATTATTAATTGTCATTATTTATTCTGCGAATATTCTTCGAAAAGTTCATGGGTTGTGGTGAGTCGTGATGATACCATACCCGAAGAGAAAAATTTCCAT
The DNA here is from genome assembly GCA_963932145.1 of Acanthosepion lycidas. NCBI lineage: Eukaryota > Metazoa > Mollusca > Cephalopoda > Sepiida > Sepiidae > Acanthosepion > Acanthosepion lycidas. Next base: position 34,976,307 of record OZ010593.1, on the reverse strand, counting down.
TGATTACATCAATGTGAGTCACTAATATAACAACAACAACTACAATAATAATAATAAGTACAAATATTTAATACATGTGCGGTATAGAACAATTTAACCATTAGACATAACGTCACTTTGGATTAATTTGAATTCTAGCGTTTTAAAAAGTGTCAGAATGTAGCCAGCAAAATCTTGTCTGCCAAAAATACAACACTCGAAACACCAAAACATAAACTTTGGACAGATTCTAAAAAAAAACAAAAAAAAAAAAACTATCTTTTGAAAATAGAAAAATACAATAGAATCTTTAGTAAACATATCTTGTCGGTTGAATGTTCTTTTCCAGTTTGTTCATTTTTTTTTCTTTTATTTAATCGAACAAAATGTATGGAGTTTGTAAAGTGAAGAAAACTTAAACCAGTAAAATATTTGACAATCATTTAATAGAAGAAAGATTGTCTTAAAATAGACGCAGACATTTACAGACACATCTTTTTAAAATATTCATTGTGGCAGAAAATTTTGTACTATTTGTTGGAGCGGATGAATCTCAACTAGATGGAGAACATTTCCTCCTTTATGGTGATATCAAGTCCTATGTTTGCAAGAGTTGGTTTCTCATTTCTTTGTTTTAAATCCCTGACAACTTTTTGAAAACAGAATTCATCTACAACAGCATTTCGAAAGAAGACATTCGTAGTAAACAAAAGGATACACATTAATGTAAAACTCCGAGAACTTACTGATTGCGAATAAATACTTTAAGATGATGATTGAAGATGAAACTTTCATTTGTCTGTTAGCGTCACAAAGACCAAGAGACTCATCGACGTGACAGACGTTACTTTATGCTTGATTGTGTGTCATGATTATAAGTTTGTCTTTCAAAGAAAAATATTTATTATCTTTGCCTGCAATTTCTAAAAGAATTAGGACCTAACGACCGAGGTTTCTGCCACAAGAAAGAACATGCAGATATTGAAAAATCACAGTGTATAATCGTTTTTTACTGATTTTAATTTTTTAATTCGAAATAATTTTTCTTTCTGCTGTGTTTTGTATTCCTCCTTTAGACAATTTCAAACATTTTACATTTTCCCTGTCAAAAACGGCAACAAAATGAATATTAAAAAACAACTCAATTCTTCATTTTTTTTTTTCATTTCTGAAGTCCACTGTCTCAGAGGAAATCATCCAATTACTTGATAGTAAACATAAAATCAAAAAAGTAGTCTACTAGGGAAATGATGGCTTAGTGTCCTTTAAATTATTTGCCTTGGCATCTCTTACAGTTAGATGACCTTTCAAAACTGCCCTATTCTGTGATCGTCACTAGCTACCACGACGCATTGTCTTTAATCTCATCTGCGGTTTAAAATGTCTTCTTTTCAGATTTTGGTCACAAGTCTCAGGAAACCACATACGGAGTGTAATGAAGAAGAAAGACAAAAAATCTTGTCACAAAACATGATGAATGTATTGATTCAGTTACCGTGAATGTGGCAATCACACAATACTCAGCACTGGTAACAGGATGCTTCTACATGAACTTGTCTCTTAACGCATGCGCAGTAACATTTGGATTGATTTGTTGCCATTTTGGATCATGGCCTCCCACTCAGTTGACCAGGTATTAAAAAAATAATTGGATACTTTCAGAACATACCGCACTTCTTCATCTTCTTCTCCCACTCCTTCTTCCTCCTCTCCTTCTTCTTCTTAGATTTCTTCTTCCTCTTCCTTATTCCCTTTCTCCCCCTTTTTCTTCATCGTCCTCCTCCTTTCTCGTCCTTCCCCACATTTTATTTAGTCTTCTTCTTTTCCTCCTCATCCCACACATCCACCACCTTCTTCTTCTTCTTCTTCTTCTTCTTCTTCTTCTTCTTCTTCTTCTTCTTCTTCCACACTTATGTGTTAAATAGTAGAACTTTATCGACATAAATCCATGTTATACTTACAAAATTTTTAAGGCAAAAAAAAAAAATGAAAGAATTTTTCTTAAAATCCAAAATATGTTTCATCTTTAAATACCACGCAAAAGTTTGATAAGCCGTTAGATAAAACAAAACAAATCTTCTGTGAGCCTTATCCTTTTAGGGTATGTGCCATCATTGCTTCCCATGTTTTTTTTTATCCTGCGTTTTGTATTTTTTCCTAACCTCCTACCTACCCATTCATTTGAAAAAGCTCGTTAGGTGGGTTACTCGATGTTTCCATCTGCTCTTCTTATGTTCAATATCTCCTGAGTGTATCAAACTGTCAAGGCTTCCTTTTTTCATTAAATATTCACGAAATTTTAACTGTTTCTCATTTTGTGTAGAGTTGTCTTTTTTGTTAGCGTTTTCCTTAAAGCTTGCTCGATGCTTACATGTTCCGTTCTTGAAATTCTCAACATCTTCATGTAGAAGCACATATCCTGTTGCCTTAAATCTCTTTTTCCATTCATGAGGAAACTGTGCAGCATTCACTTCCATATAGGAAGATTGATAATAGCTGTTTAGTACTTTCCCTTTGTTTCTCAGGACGTTATTATTTTTTTTAATATTTTTGTGTTTGGAAGGCAATTTTCGCTCTGCTATTGCGCTTCTGGATTATATGTAACACTTTCCGTCCTTTTGTTAAAACATTTCCCAGATCTTTAACGTCTGTACTTGTCTGGTATTGATATGTACAATTCTTGTTTCTCTTTTGAGCAAATGTACATTTTGAATTCTTAGAATTCATGGTTAGACCTTTCTTCCAGCTTTCCTTTATAAAATAGTCCAGGAGATCCTGTAGTTTTCTTTCTGTGTTTGCCACCCACATATTTTCATTTAAGTATCTTATATTGGTGAGTTTTTGCCGCACCAATACTGTTAGGATCTTTAGGTCCATTAGGACAGTCTAGAAATATAAATCCGAGTTTACGCTCTTAGTATTCTTATTTGTTTTATTCTGATATCTGAAAAAAGGTTTCCTTTTTTACTTGCTCTTTAATATGATTTGTTTTCCCCTCTTTAGCTATATAGTGATGTCTTATTTTCTTCTTGCTTTCATTTTCTTCCTTCAGCCAAATACTTTCTCTCTAGTTTTTCTATCTCTATTACGAACTAAATATTAGGTAGGCCTGCTTATGTTTATCTATTACATATAAGCTGGTTTACTTTGCCTCATCGTATATCGAACATCCTTCAATTTTATTGATTCCAGTTTAAGCATTCTATCTGGTTCCATTAAATCATTGCCTGATATTCCTCTGAATGTTTTCTTGCATTAAGCAGAAAACATACTCGATAAATAAACAAATCTCATATAGAAATCTGCTTAAGATTCCTTTAATAGGGAAACTGGTAAGGTTTTTAGTTTGCATTTAAATGTAAATCGAGAGAGTTGATATAATATTTACAATCGCAGAACACGCTTCCCTTTTTGAAAACCTTGTCTTTTTTATGATTATTTTAAGATCGATAGACCAGATTATAGATGTATTCACCTTGTAGAAATGTGAAGTAGGCAATGAAACTATTTCACGTCATGCTAGAAGTGAGATTACGCCCTGTGTCTTCAAGAGAAACCAGGTACAATTTTGACCTGAGACGAACACTTAGCCGGGGTTGTAGATCCGGAGTTCATCCGATGTCAGTGGTTACCCCGATACGTCAACACATGTTGGGTATAGCTGCGCCTGAAATATATGCGTGAGAAAAAAACATATTGCAAAAGATATATCAACACCCGCCCCAGAGAAGGATGTCCCGCTTGGCCACGTATGGAAATGTAAGGTATCATGGATGCTTTACATTTACTCAATGACACATAGGACAGTGGATAAAGGCATTAGTTAGATCAAATGACAGGATTCAAAGAATGTCAGTTTAATACCTGCTTAAGGCGATGGAGAGGGGAATTAACAAGAGATAACTGATAACTGACGTCCATTAGACATGGCACGTGGAACTAGAACAGTCTACTCCAGCGAGCGAAATAAAGGGTTCAGTTCGACATTCCAACCACCTGAAAAAGGCTGGAGCGTATAATGACCGAAACGTTGTGATAAATATAGCAACAAATATGACGACGATAGTCTGAACAATGTAAATAGTGTACATAATACCTCATCTCAGAAATATAGACAAATGCTGGAATGTATTGAAGGAGTTGGTATTAACGATTGTAAGATGTTTGCAAAATATGGGGGAGATTCAAAAAGCAGAAAAACAACTCCTATATAAATACTAAATGGGTTGCAAACTACATTTTACTGGATGTCAGGCATGAAAGCAAAATAGGGGCGATCGTCATTGCAGATGAAATTGGAACAGAATGCATTGGAAGCGAAATACCCTGTGATTTTTTTTTTTACAAAAAATAAGATTTGAGATACCAAGGTACAAAGGAGAATCCCTTACATAATTTATTTTTTAAAAGCACGAAAACTTCTATTAGGTTGGTGCAAAAATAATGTCGTTTTCTCACATATGTTACTACGTGAGAAAACGACATTATTTTTGCACAAACCTAATAGGATTTTAAGCTTCAGACCGATTAGTCAATCCAGACCAGAAAATTTGAAGAAAGAGAAAGACCTGTGCCACAACGCAGATGTCCCTGTTCAAGTAAGACCACCGAGGAAGCTGTAGATGTAATCGTGGTGATAGTACAACCGAAATAATAGGAATACTGGGAATGATACGGAAAAGCCTTATCAAAATGCATCGGGGAACTGGAAAAACGATGAAGAAGTGAAAACGCTTATATTTTTGAAATCAGAAACGATCACATGAAATGTCTGGTAAACATAAAAACGATTGGGAAAATTTCAGACTCACAAGACATATAACTAATAAATACAGTTTATAGAATGATGTGGAGAGCCATTATCACGGAGGTTCTGAAGGACACTTAAAAGAAAGAGTAAGTAAGGTTTAAATCACAACGGAAAAGAATCTATGAAACATTTATATGTATATTTATTATTATTATTGTTTTTATTTTCTTTGATTTCTGGCGTTTACACATTTCTTTCCGGGTCCCGCCTAGGGACCTAAGGTTAGAAATGGCATCATGACACTTTCCAATGACAATATATATATATATATATATATATATATATATATATATATATATATATATATATATATATATTACATAGATAAAGCCCTTCGTAAAGTGTGGGCTGTACATGTCAGAACAATTTTTTGTATCTCCTTGAGGCGTGGACTTCCAGGAATCCCTCCAATTAGTTCACTGCAATCTTTTCCAACCAGTCCTAGGGCTCCAATTACAACAGGGATTGTTGATGTTCCCATATGCCACATTTTTGAGATTTCTATTTCAAGGTCCTTGTATTTTGACAGCTTTTTGAATATCTTCAAAGGTACGTTGCAGTCAGCTCCATATCAACAAGGAGACACTTTTATTATTATTATTATTATTATTATTATATTATTATTATTATTATTATTATTATTATTATTATTATTATTGCCATTTTATAGTAGATGACAACAATAAGTAGTTTAGATTGATCTTTTTTTTTTTAAGCATTTCACCCCAAGCAAGGCGGGAAGACACTAGGACGCAAGGGGTTACAGAAAATATATAGCGAGATCAGATAGGAGTGATAGAAGAGAGTATGAGGAGAAGGGTAGTGGATAGATCAAGGCAACTGGAGATGTCGATTGACATTACACTTGAATAGCTGGAGATTATAGCTCTCAGGGAAACTTGAATAGGGAAGGGAGTTACACAGGCGTGAGGTGCGAGACATGAAGCTATTGAAGTAGAAGAGAAGGCTACATTTAGAAGTTTCGACAGTGAAGGGTTGAGAGCGGGATGCCAGCCTCGTAGGGCGCTTGAACTCATGAAGTCTGGGAACCAGTGAATGCAGCTCCTCGGAGCAATTACCATGAAAGTACTTGTAGAACAGACAGAGAGAGGCGACGGCGCGTCTGTGAGAAAGTAACTTTAGACGAGATGCCAGAGCAGGGACAATTATAATGCATATCCGCCTCTGGAGCCTATCAAGAACCCCAAGGCAAACAGAAGGGGTACCAGACCATATGTGGCAGCCTATACTGTAAAAATTGAACATCATCTAACTTAAACATCACCATAACACTTAGGGACTCAAAAATACCCACCAATATAAAAAAAGCAATGTAGTTAACGAATTCTCGGGAGCTTTTGTGTTTGTGTACATATGGAATATCTTTTAATTTTTTTTTTTTTTCTGATGTTTTTCCCAGAATCTTTTTCTTTCAGATGGAACGTTATGATTGATTGATATATTTGTTTTTTTTTTTTTTGTTTTTTTTTACTGTTTATCAACCCTTTGTGGGTTGTTTAAATACGAAACATATGCGTTAACTATTTTTGGGCGATAGAAACTGATTTTTGATCGCCATTTAACCCATAGCTGGCGGTATGATATTGATTCATACGTTTTCCAAGGTTATTCGCGCGTATTCGAATGTAACGAATTCGATTGGAGTTCGAACGTTGCTCCCCGATTTCTTATCCAGATTAGCTCTCGTTTACACTTTCCACTCACCTGTGGAAACCTAGTCAAGATGATGTGTTAGTTATTTCCTTGCAAACACCCAACAATAACCGGAAGTCGTCGCAAAACACCTGGTCTTTTGACAAATTTGCTATTTACATGTTTTCAACTGACAAGTCGGGATTGTTACACTCGCTTCTACACAAAAAAACCCACATGTGATTCGTGTAAATTCACCGCGCCAGCCCCACTCCTATTTATGTGTTTTGTAAAATATCTATTTTCATTGTTCGTCACTTTTTGTTTGAAACTTTCAAAATTTCATGAAAGTGTGTAACATATTCAAGTTTGAGAGAAAGAGTAATTGACGGTTGAATATTAAGTGACGCTTGCAGTCGGTGTTTAAACCAAGATTCTGAATACTATTTTTTTTTTTTATTCAGCTAAGCCTGCACTATTTAAAGGTTCGGCGGAACATAATCTTTCCATCACCGGTTTTTCATTCTTCGAATCATCGTCAGTTAAGCTCACAATGTTATTTTACAAGAATCAGTTTAGTTTGACCGAAGATTGTCGTTACGGGGGTAACCAGTGACTAACGAAGAACAATCTTCGTCTGTAAAACAAAGTTATTACGGAAGAAACGTTACTATACACTTTAAATTTGCAGAGCTTCTGCCAACCTAGACTTTTCGGTGGATCTGCATTTCTCAAACACGTAGTTTGGTATCTATTTATTCCTGCAACCAGCCCAACCCACAAAGACAACTCCGGTTTCCATCCTTTCCAGATTTTAATCTCTTGGCTATATTTATTCTCTCTGTACATCACTCTGCGACCCTTCCTAGCATTCTCAATTCCATTTTCGAAAGACCGCTTCTATTTTTGACGAGTTTTGTGACAGTCGATTCGTCTACTTCCTCTTCTTTTGCCACTTTTGTCGACCGCAACACAAGCCAACCACAGACGACGAATATCAATTCCAAATATAAATCCTTTTCTTATTTTCGTATTTAAAGTTTCGTGTGTTGTAAACCAAAAAATAAAATACAGTAAATAATGAAAAACAAAGTTATGTCTTCTGAGGAGAGAGATTAAGTTGATTAAATTGAAATTACTGATTTCGGAAGTAGTCACTATTAGGAAAGAGTCTGGGTTATTTGGAAGTGTACTGAAACATCCACGCCTTACATGAAAATACTAAAAGTGTAGTAACATGGAAACAAACATTAATATATATCAAAACAAATCAGTGATTAATTGTGCAATCATTAATTTTGAAAGAAAACATTTAGTCTTTGACGAACTCTCCCACAAAAAAAAAAAAAACTCATAGAAATTCGAAGAGCTTTTAACAGGGGATTTTTACTACTAAAAATGGCGCATGTGTACCTTAATTCGAGATCAGTCACGTTGGTTACGTGACGGCCGCTTAGTGACGTTATTTCATACCGTGACGATAGAATCCAGTCAATTTCAGTCGCTTTACAGGAGCCAAACTGGGAGCTTATTTTTTTTGTTTTGTTTTTTTTTAAACCCGGCCCTCCCCTACAGCTCCGACCGAGGCTAACTCCCCCAGAAATTTACAAGTCCTTGGTACCGCTTCCCTTTAGGAATATATCTTCCCCGGATATATAAGGAAACCCCGGGTCGCAATACTCATTTTGGAAAAACCGAGGACTAAACATTTCCCTGGGACATAGCAGATGAATCCGGGCCGTTTGAATCTGGAGTTCTAAACATGGCTTCTCCTGAAACACAGAAGACTTTCCATATTATGTGTAAGATGCTTGACTATGAAGATATGTGATATATTTTTCTATACGTTGGACAGGTGGAAATTTGTATATATAGTTTATGTCTGTTTTAGTGGTATAAAAAAAGAGAAAAAAAGCATATTTCTTTTCTTTTTATTTCGGCTATCCCGTCCCGTCCCTGAAATGCGGTGTTATATCATGAAGAGTAATGGGCGAGCGTGAATAATGGAATGAATCTTTCTTACACATCTCTCTCATTATACATGAATAACCAAAGCAAGGCACTTACAGAAATCTCCCGTATTCTGATGGTAACATTAGCGTTGTGACTGCACGCTCCAAAATTTTATATCCGTTATCAATAACACATTTAAAAAATAATCATAATAGACATATTTGGATTCGCATTATATTTTTTCGTCTCGGATGCTACCTGAATTTTACTAAAAACAAAGTTTCCATGCCATACCTGAAGATGACTGCGTACTTAAGAAAGACCTTATACAGCTTATAATTAAAAAAACAAACAAAAACAAAACAAGGATCATAACAAAATTTTGTTATTGAAGGGATTTCGCCATTTTCTATCGACTGATGTATAAACAACATATCCTAACTTTTACTATTTTGCAAATAAATTGTCCTTATCAAATGGAAATTCTTGACTTAAACAAAAATACCTAGGATTATTTTGCAGTGAGCAAGCAAATAAGCTTTAGCTTGCTAAAAATGTTCCATACAAAATAGGCATTTAAAATTCATATAATTGGCATATATATATATATATATATATATATATATATATATATATATATATATATAGATAGATAGATAGATAGATATATATCTATATATATATATCTATCTATATATATATATATATATATATATATATATCTATATATATATATATATATATATCTATCTATATATATATATATATATATCTATCTATATATATATATATATATCTATCTATATATATATATATCTATATATATATATATATATATCTATATATATATATATATCTATCTATATATATATATATATATCTATATATATATATATATATATATATATATCTATATATATATATATATATATATATATATATATATATATATATATATAAAAACTTAATTTGGCATTAAATAACAGACAGTGGTTGATATGCCATAAAACCCAACCAACCAACCAACCAACCAACCATTTTCTATAATTAATTTTACTAATTTACTTTTTGTATGATTGATACATCATATATATATATATCATACCAAACATCTTGAAATAATACTAATGCAAATCCTGGAGGTTTTACATACTATCAAATAATAATATTTGTTTTTTTAATGGTCGACATTTTTTCCTAATTTCCATCAAAGACATTTTTTAATCAGTTCTTAAATAGCATGCATATTCATGACAACTATTTACTCTTGGTAAATCTGACCGGTTCGATAAATTCAAATTGGCCACTGTATTACCGATGACATACAATAAGTTTTTAATTGGGGTAAGAAATAGCTTTTTTAATTTTAAGGCATCCAAAACGAAATTGCTCACTGATACTCGTCTTCAAGGACTATTTTGCCTTCCGCATGGTTAATGCTAACCTCAAGGAGAGTGACCCTTTGTTTCTTCTCTGACGAAGGGTTTTCTTTGACATAAAGTGCAAAGATTATATTGAATCGATAGGTTTGCTGCCAGGAAGGATGGTTTATTGTGTCCAGCTAGACATTATTTTTTCAAAATATTTATAAGTCGATCATTCGTCCATATATTGAATTTTGCTGTTACATCTGGTCTGATGCTTATGCTTTGTATTTAGAGGTACATTATAAAATGTAAAGAAAATTATCCAATGCTATTGGTCCTAACCTTGGATCTCGGCTATAGACATTTCACCACCCATGTAGCGTAGATTCACTGTGACTTGTTCTTTTTTTATTTTCATGGGAATTTTTCTGGTGAGCTATTCTCATTATGAATATAAGTGAAGAAGTAAATTGGTGACAAGGTCTCAATATTTATCAGTTTAAATAGCTCAATGTAAGTTCTATGATGATAGTTTCTTCTCTCGCACTTCTCGCTCGACGAATTCTCTTGCAGCTTCTTACTGCTCAGTCAACATTCATTTTCAAAAATTAAATGGTATGTCAATCTGTTTTCATGATTCATGTTCCTTTATAATTCTCTCTCTCTCTCTCTCTGTTTAATAATGTTTTATTTTTCTCATATTATTTCACATTCGATAACTGCGTCTTACTGCCTTTATTGCCTTTTTGGGATAAACTACAAAATTGATAAATACAAATAATAAGATATAATTATTTTAGAGTTACAGTCAGTGACAAAAATAAACTTTAATAGACATTCGATGTTCATGTGCTTCTCACTCGATATTATAATATATTTTTCGGCGTTCACTTTTTTGATTAAGTGCATATAAATAACAAGTTTATGTTTCCCATCAAGATGCGAGTAAATAGTTTTACTTTTATGAAAATAAAATGCGTATATCGCATATTCAGTTGTGTGTCATGCGTGATACACACTAGGTGATCATGTATCGAAAGATACATGACTACTGAGGCAGATTTTTCCCGCAGTAGGTTGCCATCTAAGGCTAAAGAAACAGGTCTGTCCTGCTATTTACCCATAGCTGGGGGGAAGAAGACGAGGATTCATACCTTCGCCATGGTTATTAGCACGTAAGTAAATGTAATAAATTCGACTGGAATTCGAACACAGCTCTCCGATTCCCCAATCCAAACCGATAACCATTACTCCACCGTGTCTCCGTTGGTCTGCCACAGAAAGAAATGGCAACCTATTGCAGGAAAAAATCTACCGCGTTAATCATGTATCAGAAGATACATGATCGACTACGCGTGTATCACGCATGGTATATAACTGAATGATATCGCACAGAAAGACATTATATTTGTTGGTTTTAGCATGGATTGACTGTGCGAGTAATGTACCGGCTATCGGTGCAGAAAGTGTAATCGTAAAATCGAGTTTGAACTCCGAATTACTCTGTTGCTTTCACTTCCATACTAATGTCCTCGGAAAATAAATCTGTCTTTCCTTCTTCACTCAGTAGTTGGCTAAATAGCACGGCGGACAATTCACTCGGCAGACCACGATGCATGTAGGCGCTTAGGGTGAGATCACACTGAAGACATCAGTTCTTTCTTGGTCGCTGCTGTTAAACAACGTCAAACATTATCTGCAATTAGATGTCGGATCGCTTCGCAACACCGGGAAGAAGATATGCGCATGATATTATTCGGATATTAACGATTCCCGCCATTGTTTCGCAATCAGACAACTGGATCAGGTAATATCCGCATATTTTGACTACTTCTTGTCAATGGATAAAGGTTGTTTGATGTATATACATATAGCGTTGCGTTTGCTATGAACTGTTTCAACAGAGCGTAACATTTGGCATTCATTCTGGTAGGAGTGGACAGACATTAGGTATGTATACGATCTCATACATATATATATATATATATATATATATATATATATATATATATATATATATATGATATTGAATATTTATATATATATTCAACATCATATATATATTCAATATCATATGTGCATATATATGATATTGAATATATATATATACATATGGTATTACATATATATATACACACGTATCATATTGAATATATATATATACATACATATGATATTCAATATATATATCCACATATATTGAATATATATATATATATATAAGATATTGAATATATATATATACATACATATTATATTCAATATATATATCCACATATATTGAATATATATATATATAAGATATTGAATATATATATACATACATATGATATTCAATATATATATCCACATATATTGAATATATATATATATGCATATGATTTTCAATATATATTTCTATACACATATGATATTCAATGTATATTCAGTATCATGTGTATATATAAATGATATTAAATATATATATATACATATGATATTGAATATATATATATATATATATATATATATATATACACACACATATGATATTGAATATATATATATATGATATTGAATATATACATATGATTTGAATACATATACACATATGATACTGAATATATATATATATATACGATATTGAATATATACATATGATTTTGAATACATATACATACACACATGATATTGAATATATATATATGATATTGAATATATATATATATATATATATATGATATTGAATATATATATATATATATGATATTGAATATATATATATATATATATATATATATATATATATATATATATATATATGATATTGAATATATATATATACATATATGATATTGAATATATATATATATATATATATATATATATATATATATATATATATATATATATATATATATATATATATATTCGTGGTGTTCCTAATGTCAGGACACAGGTAAAAATGCATATTGTCAAGAAATAAAATTTACAACAATATTTTATTGAATTGCAATATTAATAATAACATCTTCAATGTGATTTCTATTATTTGTAATGCGCTTTGCCCGATTCATGAGAACCCTATGCAGTAACTCGACATTATCGTCAATTTTAGCACATTCACCTTGCGAAAGAGAAGACATTCTTTATTCTTTCTAAAAAATCAGGTTTTATCTGTGGAAATAAAAAATATAGTTAATGAAATTTCCTATGTGTACAGAATTTAGGGACATGGTATATATATATATATATATATATATATATATATATATATATATATATATATATATATCTTATGGGACCTTACGTATAATGACATAATGGTCTATTCTATACCTAATAAATACTGCGCCTCAAGAGGAAGCAGAGAGTTCAGTCCGAATTCGGGCGACCGGCTGACTGGCTGATAGGTTGAAGTCACTGCCTTCGGGCGGGGAGGAACCCGAACTAGGCTACGACGAAGGGCGGAGTCTCTTCCGGGGAGGTAAACCGACCCTGAACCCGTTTATACAGGTTCAAAGGGCATAGTTTTGGCCAAGCCCACGGTCTCGGAGATCCCACGGGCTCGGAGATCCCACGTTAAACCGGCCTTGTGCATCTTGATACCCTTGTGGGGTGGGGGTGACTAAATACCGTTCAGTCTGGAGTGAGATCCGTCAGAAGTCCGGCAGAAGTCTGTTATTCAGTCTGAGCGAGTCAGTCAGTCGAGTCAAAGGCAGTCCGAAACAGACTCGCGTTCAGACAATTTCTACTAAACTTGATTGTTCGTACTAACACTTTCTACTTCTCTGTATATATTCCTGTTTGTAACATATCTGTGTTATTCCATATTCGTGTTCGAGTTCTTCTTTATTGGCTCTACCTTGGACTATCACCGTGGTACAAGGAACCGGACCATAACTATATATATATATAAATATTATAAATTAACTGATTTAAAATATGTTTTTGCGCAACACAGTTCTAACCATGTTTCAAAAATGGAAGCTAAAAGTTTAGAATTTAATTTTGTAATTAAATTAAAGACCATAGTTCCATTTTGTAAAAATAAAATTATCTATAAGAACACCGAATTACTGTTCTTTCTTTTTATCTATACCCACACACACGCATAGACACACACACACACACATATATATACATATATGAGAAAACAATATATATATATATATATATATGAGAAATATATATATATATATATGAGAAAACAATATATATGTATATATATATATATGAGAAAACAATATATATATATATATATATATATGAGAAAACAATATATATATATATATATATAGATATATATATATGAGAAAACAATATATATATATATGTATATATATATGAGAAAACAATATATATATATATATATATAGATATATATATATGAGAAAACAATATATATATATATGTATATATATATGAGAAAACAATATATATATATATATATATATATATAGATATATATGAGAAAACAATATATATATATATATATGTATATATATATATATTCTCATATATATATATATATATTCTCATATATATATATATATATATATTCTCATATATATATATATATATATATTCTCATATATATATATATACATATATATTCTCATATATATATATATATATATATATATATATTCTCATATATATATATATATATATATATTCTCATATATATATATATATATATATATTCTCATATATATATATATATATATATATATATATATATATATATATATTCTCATATATATATATATATATATTCTCATATATATATATATATATATATTCTCATATATATATATATATATATTCTCATATATATATATATATATATTCTCATATATATATATATATATATTGTCATATATATATATATATATATATATATATTCACATATATATATATATATTCTCATATATATATATATATATATTCTCATATATATATATATTCTGATATATATATATATATATATATATATATATTCTCATATATATATATATATATATTCTGATATATATATTCTCATATAAATATATATATATATATATTCTCGAATATATATAAATATATATTCTGATATATATATATATATATATATATATATGAGAATATATATTTATATATATATATATATATTCTCATATATATATATATATATATTCTCGAATATATATAAATATATATTCTCATATATATATATATCAGAATATATATTTATATATATATATATATTCTCATATATATATATATATATATATTCTCGAATATATATAAATATATATTCTGATATATATATATATATACATATATATATATATATATATATATATATATCAGAATATATATTTATATATATATATATATATTCTCATATATATATATATATATATATATATATATTCTCATATATATATATATATATATATATATATTCTCATATATATATATATATATATATTCTCATATATATATATATATAGATATATTCTCATATAGAGATATATTCTCATATATATATATATATATATAGGTATATTCTCATCTAGAGATATATTCTCATATATATATATATTCTCATATATATATATAGATATATTCTCATATATATATATATTCTCATATATATATATATATATATATTCTCATATATATATATATTCTCATATATATATATATATATTCTAATATATATATATATTCTCATATATATATATATATATATATTCTCGAATATATATAAATATATATTCTCATATATATATATATATATATATATACATATATATATATATATATCAGAAT
The DNA here is from genome assembly GCA_963932145.1 of Acanthosepion lycidas. NCBI lineage: Eukaryota > Metazoa > Mollusca > Cephalopoda > Sepiida > Sepiidae > Acanthosepion > Acanthosepion lycidas. The sequence goes on along the minus strand of OZ010593.1, from coordinate 34,960,742 downwards.
ATATATTTATATATATATATATATATTCTCATATATATATATATATATATATATATATATATTCTCATATATATATATATATATATTCTCATATATATATATATATATATATAGATATATTCTCATATAGAGATATATTCTCATATATATATATATATATATATAGGTATATTCTCATCTAGAGATATATTCTCATATATATATATATTCTCATATATATATATAGATATATTCTCATATATATATATATTCTCATATATATATATATATATATTCTCATATATATATATATTCTCATATATATATATATATATATATTCTCATATATATATATATTCTCATATATATATATATATATATATTCTCATATATATATATATATATATATATATATATATATATATATATATTCTCATATATATATATATTCTCATATATATATATATATATTCTCATATATATATATTCTCATATATATATATATATTCTCATATATATATATATATATTCTCATATATATATATATATATATATTCTCATATATATATATATATATCTCATATATATATATATATATATATTCTCATATATATATATATATATTCTCATATATATATATATATATTCTCATATATATATATGTATATATTCTCATATATATATATATATTCTCATATATATATATATGTATATATTCTCATATATATATATATATATTCTCATATATATATATATGTATATATTCTCATATATATATATATTCTCATATATATATATATATATATATTCTCATATATATATATATATACATATATATATATATATATATATATTCTCATATATATATATATATATACATATATATATTCTCATATATATATTATATTCTCATATATATATATATATTCTCATATATATATATTTATTTATATATATATATTGTCATATATATATATATATATATTGTCATATATATATATATATATATTGTCATATATATATATATATATATATATATATATATATATATATATTGTCATATATATATATATATATATATATATATATTGTCATATATATATATATTGTCATATATATATATATAATATATATATATATATATTGTCATATATATATATATATTGTCATATATATATATATATATATATATATTGTCATATATATATATATATATATATATATTGTCATATATATATATATATATATATATATTGTCATATATATATATATATATATTGTCATATATATATATATATTGTCATATATATATATATATATATATATATATATATATATTGTCATATATATATATATATATATATATTGTCATATATATATATATATATATATATATTGTCATATATATATATATATATATATATATATATATTGTCATATATATATATATATATATATATATTGTCATATATATATATATATATATATATATATATTGTCATATATATATATATATATATATATATATATATATATTGTCATATATATATATATATATATATATTGTCATATATATATATATATATATATATATTGTCATATATATATATATATATATATATATATATATTGTCATATATATATATATATATATATATATTGTCATATATATATATATATATATATATATATATTGTCATATATATATATATATATATATATATATATATATATATATTGTCATATATATATATATATATATATTGTCATATATATATATATATATATATATATATATATATATTGTCATATATATATATATATATATTGTCATATATATATATATATATATATATTGTCATATATATATATATATATATATATATATATTGTCATATATATATATATATATATATATATATTGTCATATATATATATATATATATATTGTCATATATATATATATATATATATATATATTGTCATATATATATATATATATATATATATTGTCATATATATATATATATATATATATATATATATATATATTGTCATATATATATATATATATATATATATATATATTGTCATATATATATATATATATATATATTGTCATATATATATATATATATATATATTGTCATATATATATATATATATATATATATATTGTCATATATATATATATATATATATATATTGTCATATATATATATATATATATATATTGTCATATATATATATATATATATATATATATATATTGTCATATATATATATATATATATATATATATATATTGTCATATATATATATAATATATATATATATATATATATATATATATATATATATATATGAGAAAACATATATTTCATTTATCAAGAACAGTACTTGGAAAATTGTATGAAAAGTGGAAAAGTTTACTTGTGAGTCTTTTCTTCATTGAAGACTTTATCGGAATATATTGAAAATAATTGACGTATTTTTAACGTCAAAAACCGTCATTATATCTGCACCATCCTAATATTTGCTGGTAGAATTACACATGCGCATGACACAATGATACTGGGAATTTTAGATTTTTTTTTTTTTTCTATCAGTCGAATTCATTTAGAGTTTTTTTTTTTTCTTTCCATTACTTTTGTTAGTAGGTATTCTACACTGTGATATTAGAAGATCTGCCTAGAATGTAGAAATATTCTAACAGCCAAGGCGCTAATATACTGTAGATGACCTTACGATTAAGACATTTATGTCGTATTTAATTGTTTCCCCTTTGATCAGGGTATTTTTTATGTCAAAGCTGTAGTCAATCTCATTTCGGTGAATAACCTGCGCATTTGTTGTATTATTTTTGTATAATGTTCTTTTTTGTTCATATAATAGTTTATTTAAATTACTTGAGGTTTCTCCGATGTATTTTTTGCAACAATTATTATAGGAGGTAGATGAAAATCTTCCTTCATATTTTAGCTTTTTTTTTTTTTTATTGTTTTGGATGTAGTAGTAACTACTTTTATGTTGCGTTTAGATAGAATATTTTCGATTTTAGATGTGACAGGATTATTAGGTAGAATAATATATATTTTTATTCATTTGTTTTCTCAGGAGTGGTGTTGTTTTAATTTTTGAATATTTGTATGGGTCTTTTATTTCGCATTGAATATAAACTAAATAGTATACTGGAGAAGTTTGAAAGTGATTTCAATGTATTTCTCCATTTCTTGTACATAATCTGAGCTGTATATCCTTAGAGCTCTGAGGTAGAATCCGATGATTATGCCGAATTATATTATTATTATTATTATTATAAATTTATTAGGACTTTTTTGTTGGTTAATATCCGGTGGAGATCGAGTTTTAAACTCTTGCTAATGCGGTGTAGTTTGATGTCTAGGAAGGGTAAAGAAATGTTTTCTTCCATTTCCTATGTAAATTTCATTGTGTATTCAACTTTGTTTAGTTGATCTACTAGGTCAGGTAATTCAGTAGAGAATAATCAATGTGACAAAAGGATATTGATTTTTATGGTAAAGGAAAAGACCGGTTTCGAGAAATTCTAAGAAGATACATGCCATCACTCCGCAAAGAAGCGATCACAGTAACAATGTGTAGAATGTTGATTCAAACGTCGGGTTGACCAATTGTAGAATCTATTGCTTCTTGAGTGTTGTAGTAACCAATGTTGAATGGGTTAAATAGATAATGTGGCTGCGTGTTGAGAAGGTAATCAACATTCATACATAATACTTAAAACATCAAGGAAAAAGAACAATGAGAACCAATTTTGTTTAACGAAGAAATATATGTATATTAAATTCAACAATAATACAAAGTAGTTGTAATATGAGTGAAAATAAGAGGAAAAAAGTAGCTTCCCCTTGACTGTAAAGAAGATTTGTCTGAGTAAAATGTTCAGAGTTCAGTGTTGAAAATAGAATATTTCTTTCAGAAAATTGTTCAGTTGTTGCAACTTACAGAGTTGATTTAACTTAGTATGTCCACAAAGAACTGGTGGTGTATCAAATAAAGTTCTATATTGTGTGTATGCACGTGCGGAGTGAGTAGGATGAAATACACGAGCGAGTAGATGAGATCTATTGTCTCTGGGTACACTCGACTGTGGTTCTGGAACTACTACTAACTGTTTTTTTTGGAATGCATCCAATATTTATACTACCTAGGTTGGCTCCCAGCAGAGACGCTGGATATATTTTTTAAATATACATGAAAAATATCTGATTAGACGGAAAATGGACCAATCAGCAATTTTGTAGCAAAGCTTGTTTTTGAATAAAGTGAAGGAACAGATTTACTATGGTGGAATGCGATAGATAAATTG
>OZ010593.1:34948912-34953912 GCA_963932145.1 Acanthosepion lycidas | reverse complement strand
CAATGTTTTGCAGCAATTTCTAACATCATCTTAAGAGCTTTCTTGTTAGAAAGTTAAATAATTTTAACACGGAGGCTTTTCATGCGCGGAGGCTTTTTTCATGTTTTCACAAAAGAATGGACATTTAATTTGTAAAACAAATTTAACACATTCAACATTATGAATAAAATATAATGAATTTTATATAGTTCTTTTAAGGCTTAGCTAAACAAATTCGTGAATTTGGATGAAAGAAAAAAAGACACCAGAATGATTTAAAAATCCTCAAACATTTTTCATCCTTTAATATTTGTGCTTGGTTTAATTTGTAATGTATATAAACGTAGGCAGAAAATGATACGCCCCCCCTACTACATCTCATTTTTCATCAGGTGGTATTCATATAAAATACAAATTACATTTTAACCTAATTATATGTAATAATGGATCATATGCAAACAAATGAATAGGAAAAATTGAAAATAACCCAATGTATTTAAATAGAAATTACAGACGTCATGATAAATCATTCAATCTTAAGTACATCAACAATGTTTTGCGGCAATTTTTAAAATCAACTTGAGATTTTTCTTGTTAATAAATTGAATAATTTTTATACATTGAACATTATAGATAAAAAATTAAATAATTTTAAAAAGTATATTTTAGAGATTTAGCATGACAAAAACAAATTCACGTATTTGAACGAAAAAAAAAAAGCAAATTTTCAAAAACTTTTTACAAAAGGCATTTTACAAAAAGCAAAAAGTTTCCAAAGCACTACCCGGAGACTCCAATGAGGCTTACCTTAGGAATACTAGCCTGAGTGTTATTCAGTTACTTTGAACGATTTGCTTATGGGTCCGAGGTGCTGTGCCATTGGAAACACTCTTCTTCCATTTTAAAGAATTCTTATCTGAGTAACTGTTGAGTTTATATCAATTTGAACTAATATAACCGCTCTATTTTCATCTTTTTCATCAACATAAAATTTCCACATAGAATTTCTGCTCAATAGAATCTATTTCTTTTCTTCCTTATCTTTTTTTTATTTTTTTTTATTTTTTTTTTTAATATTCAATGTAAATCATAGGTATGGTTGGGAGTGAAATTTTGGCAGCTCAGCAGTTTTTGAAATATTAACTGTCCTTTTAGCACCAATGACCATTCCACTTTCAAAGGTGCTTTAATTAATCTTCTTTGACATACTAATGCATGAAATGTAAATTGGTGAATTGCAATGACCTTGTTTAAACACCTATACGCAATAAATTACAGCCACGTCATTGGCTGATTAGAAATTTGCTTGAAATGTAGTTGTTCATTTTTATTTAATTAAGTGAACAATGATTGTATATACGCCATACATACTCATTAGGCAATCAACTAAAACATTTATGACTTTAAAAATAATAATTACGTTCGAAGGTTTTAGAAAACACTTTGTATGTACTTATTCCACTGAGAAATATTATAAATAAAAATGAATAAATATTTTATGTAAGAAATGTATTCACTTTGGCGGCAGCATTGTTATATAAACGATAAATTTCATTCAGTGCGTAGGCAGTTAGATTCTTAATTGAAAATATTGATATAGTTTTTAAAACTTCCGAAAAATCTTTTTTCTATATGGAACTGAAAAAAAAAGATGACACTAACCAATCATTTTATTTATTTATTTATTTATTTTATTTTTATTGGAATCATGCTCAACAAAATGGCCGATCAAACTGACTGTCAAACGAGATTTAGTTTCTAAAAAAATGTCTGGCTGGGTCACCGCGTATGGTCAATTGAAGAAAATATATTCGAAAAACATTTAAATTGCCATTTGTTTTCCCTCCGTGTTTCATTGGTGATGGCAGAGTTAAATTCGATTTCATCATTCAAAGATCTTGTCATAGGCGGCTGATTCAAAGGTTTTACACAAAACTTATTATTTATTTGCTATTCGAAAACGTAGAAATAAATATATTTCACGGGACATAATTTCCTGGTTTGCTTTTTTTCCTTTAATTTCTATGTTGATATAATTATTAATTAAACAGTTTGTGATCAAAACAACGATAAAATTGTTGTTTCCAGAATATGAACAGATAACCTATATATTTTAAACTGTCTCTAACTTCACGTGCAGATGCTCTTAGTTGTAATAGTTGTTTTTTTTCCAACATGTATAGGATGAAGGGTACATTTACTTACGTGCTAATACCCCTAGGGAGAGATATGAATCCTCTTCTTCTCCCCCCAGCTATGGGTAAATAGCAGGAATGACCGGGTTCTATAGCCTTAGATTGCAAATGGTCTACCGCATAAAGAAATAGCAACATACTGCGGAGAAAAAATCTGACTTCTCAGTCATGTATCGAAAGATACATGATCACCCAAGCGTGTATCACGTATGGAACATAACTAACTGACTGGCAGGAGGAAGATGTTCGAACCCAAGCAAATGATAGGCTCCCCCTATTTCCAGTAATTACCTTTATAAGAGCCAGATCAAGGCAAAGTAGTGTTGCAATCTTGGGATGGGAGCTATCCAATAATCACTTTCAATTTTGATATCGTTCAAAAGTGTCCCTGAGTCATTGTGAGAGAAGAAATATTTTCCATACACCAAGCTCACTCTCACACGGGCGGGGTGTGGCGAGTTTCTCACTGCTCTATCTCTACTACCAGGGGAAGTGCTTGGTCGAACTAAATTCCTTGATTCCGTCAAGGAATTCACGGTGTGAACCAGACATGCCACTTACATAGCAAAAAACAAGCCATATTTCCTCCTTATTCCATGGTCGAGAGAGCAAGTTCCACTCACAGCTTCTTGCAGTGAAACACTACTTTGTGAAACGAACTCTCACGAGAATGTTTTCCCAATAACAACAATCTTAACCAGTTCAAGTCTAGAGATAACCGTTATCTTCTTTCCCTCCTATCCATATGAACTATCCCTTGACGTAACTGTTATGGTCCAGGTTAGGACCAAGGAAGAACAACACGAACACAAGAGTAGAAATAAAGAAGGTATATTACACGAAATAATACGACAAGATGTAGAAGGTGTTAGTATGACTGTCAGTCTGGTTTGGAGTCAACTACTATCGGCTCGACTTGTTTCGGTATTTACTTGCCACTCCCCCGAGGGAAAGTTGTCGCACAAGGCCGAGTTTAACGTAGGTTTTCCGAGCCCGTAGGTTCGGCCAAAAAAGGCCCGTAGAAACTGTAAAAACAGAATCAGGTTGGTCAACCTCCCCGAACGAGGCTCTACCCTTCGGCGGAGCCTTGACCGGGTTCCTCTCTGCTCAGAGGCAGAGAGTTCGACCGTCAAGCCGAGCTTCTCGGCTTGATTCAGTATCTAGCCACCCCTCACGAGAGTTGCATGTGGCACAAGGCCGAGTTTAACGTGGGTTTTCCGAGCCTGTAGGTTCGGCCAAAAAATGCCCGTAGAAACTGTAAACAGAATCAGGTTGGTCAACCTCCCCGAACGAGGCTCTACCCTTCGGCGGAGCCTTGACCGGGTTCCTCTCTGCTCAGAGGCAGAGAGTTCGACCGTCAAGCCGAGCTTCTCGGCTTGATTCAGTATCTAGCCACCCCTCACGAGAGTTGCATGTGGCACAAGGCCGAGTTTAACGTGGGTTTTCCGAGCCTGTAGGTTCGGCCAAAAAATGCCCGTAGAACACGTATAAACGGGATACGGTTGGTCAACCTCCCCGAACGAGACTCTACCCTTCGGCGGAGCCTCGTCCGGCTTTCTCTCTGCTCAGAGGCAGTAAGTTCGACCGTCAAGCCGAGAAGCTCGGATTGATTCGATATCTAGCCACTTCCCTACGAGGATTGCATATGGCACAAGGCCAAGTTTAACGTGGGTTTCCCGAGCCCGTAGGCTTGGCCAAAAAATGCTCGTAGAAATCGTATAAATGGAGCTTCTCGGCTTGATTCGTCCCTCTCTCTTGAGAGGCGTAGTATACATAGTGTTAGGAAGAGTTCATTCTGTAGTTATAGTTAAGGACCAATGACAGTAACACTCTGCATCGAGTAAAGCCCAGGCTTTGTACAGGGTGAAATTTACTGTCAAAAAATAAATAGCTAAAATAAAATGCAAATGTTAAACATTTCGAATATTTATATTTTACTATTAAACGGCGGCCATCGTTCACTCAAGTTTCACTGAAGTTCAGATGATATTATCAATTGCTTATTTAAAGTGATTTTTTTTTCAGTCATATAGGTCGTGAATTATTAATTCCAGATAACATTCTAAATAATTAATTAGTCAGACTAGAATCCATAAGTTTACTAGTTGCTTATTCTTTAGGTGATATGCATCATACTCGCCTAGACGATCAGTTGTCTTTTCAGTTACTGATTGATAGAATTACTACTGTGGACGACCGATACTTTCGGCTGTAGAGCGGGTGTCAAACAAGGCTGCAGCGTGTCTGTCTTGCTATTTAAGGCATAGCTGGGAGGAGAATATATACCTTTCCGAAAGGTATTTCAATATGAATTAATGTAACAAACTCGACTGGAATTTGAACTCAGCTCCGTGATTTCTCATTCTATACATGCTAAAAGTACCTGGTATTCCCAAGTGATCAGACTCATCTATATACTAACAAGGCTTGACGTTGTTAAATTTCGCTGAACGGACGAAAACCAGTGATTCAAAGTGTGGTGACTGTAAGTATCTTTGTTAGTACTATCTACTAGCGTTCATGAAGATACATCATTTCCAGGAGTATTTGCCTGCAAATAAATCTGGAAGAAGAAGCCAAAGACATCTTTCTCGAAGAGAAAAGAGCTGACGAATGATGATAAGTGTCTGGAATGCTTCAAGTGCTGAAAACGTTAAATTGATTAACAAATCTGTTTCATTTTGCCTTTTCATTATTTTCGAAAGTGGTCAATCCCTATATGGATGACCGCTTATGAATTCCAGGTGCAGTAAGCTTGGATGCGCGGGTGGTGTAATGGATTACGGTCCGGAAGTAGATATCGGAGAGCTGAGTTCCAATTCATGT
>OZ010593.1:34931412-34941412 GCA_963932145.1 Acanthosepion lycidas | reverse complement strand
TGTGTGTGTGTGTGTGTGTGTGTCGCGCGGAATTCGAAATCGGAGTGGAATCGAAATTCTTGTCAAATTCATTACATAAACGTGCGCTATGACGCTTGAGAAAGGTATAAATCCATCTCTTCATCTCTCTCTAGCTATGGATTAAATAGTAGTAAGGCAGATTTGGCTCTTTAGCCTTGCTTGACTTACAGCCTAAGAAAAAACATCTTTGAATTAAAATCCATTAGAATGATAGCTGCACTAAAATATCCAAAGCTATGTGCACCATTCCTCTGTTTAGTTCTTCAGAAAAATTAGTTGGTTTTGATTAGTTTATAATCAAGTCACATATACGGGTAGTCTGGCTGATCAGTTCTAAGAAATGAGTTGTCTGACCCACATACTTAGAAAACCCTTATGTAACACACTCCTACATAGCCCTCAACGGTCACAATAATTTCTGATTGTGTTTTTGTTGCCTCATTTTATCGCCGAACAACGACATAAACGCTTTCAGGGCATGTTTGCAAAAGTGGATGAAGGTCCTACCATATTTAAGAGGGATAGCAGAAAATAAAGAATTTTGTCTTGGAAGAACGGGTTGAAATTGTTAAGAAATATTATGCCTCTCGTCCCTCAACTAAAACAACTCCATAAAATGACGTGTCTTCCATTATAATTTACTGCTGGTGTGTAATTCTTTTATTGTGTTCTGTGTTCATAAATCTCCCAGCGATGTTATGAACATTTTGTCTGGCCAAATAAGTGCATGACAAAAATCATTCGATTGATGCCAAAACTTTTTAGCGAATTGTCAATGAGCCTTTTTATATCATTTCTTCAGCCGTAACTTTTTCTCTGTAAACAGTGTGTGAATTTCTTGTTCTACAAGTTGTTGAAACGTGGACAGCTCTTCAGATTTCTATGAATATTGTTAGCGCTTGATTTCTAGTTCACTGAAATCTTCATTGTGAATTTAGTCGCACCCTCTTCCTTGGACGGTCTGATCTGGCAAGCGTTGATACGGTATCAAATTCTTTCCGTTTATAAACAATGAATAGGTCAGTAGTATAGGGTGTGCCAAACGGCTTGCAAAGTATTTTCTAAACTTCCACTGTTCGGTAAATCCCAATTAATTTCTTTTCCATGTCCAAAGAGTGTGCGGAGGCTTTTTTCATGTTTTCACAAAAGAATGGACATTTAATTTGTAAAATCAATTTATGTAGCTTCGCATTTGATATATAAAATAAATATTTACTGAAACAGGAAAATCTCGTTAGAAACAAAGAGTGCTGGCCAGTTATATAGGGTGACCCAAAAATGGGAACTATTTAACAATCCAATAAAAGCAAGAGTGATGGAAGAAAAATATTTTATTCATAGTAAGTGAAACCTTAAAACATGACATTTAAGAAACAATGATGGGATTTTTATTTTTAAAAAATGACGTCCTGTAGATGGCGTCCTCCTGTACGAATGCATTCTTGAAATCTGCTGTTGAGATTCCTCATTGACTGCTGCAACATCTCAGCTGGGTTACTGTGAATTTCATCTTGAATTCTAAATGGCGAAATGTTTACTTGCTTAAAGTCAAGGTCTCACAGTGTTGCCACTTGCTCATGTCTGGCAATACGCACTTCAAAACTTCCCGTTTTTTGGGGTCACCGTGTATAATAACAATCAAGACTATTTCCTCGTATATATAAAGAGAACATGTAAGGAAACAGTGATATGGTTCTACAGAAGGATGCAGGGAATACCATGGGGGTAAGCATATAAACAAAGAGGAATTTTAAGGAAAATGTAAATAGAAAGGACACTAATAAATAAAATCAAATAAAGACACTTGAAATTCCTGGGACGTATAATGAGGATAGTATGTATGGAAAATTTGACACTGACAGGGCATATCGCTGGCAAAAGGAATATATTGAAACAGTGACTATCTAGCAAAACGGGCTTGTGTAAAATGGTGGCAGAACAAGGATTGGGAGTGATAGAAAAAAAAATATTACTCAGAGCTACATAGGATAGGAAGTTGTTGATAGCCATGTTCGGCAATATTTTAAAGAGAAATAATAGGTAAGAGAAGATGTTTTAATTATAGTAACATTATCATGAATATTCATTAGATGAAGGCGTGTTAACAATTACATTTTTTAAACTCGGATTCCATTAATATTGATTTTAATGGTAACTTCAGATCATCACTTTACGGCTTTGATTAATAATAAAGAGATTTGCCAACCATGTTTAATAAAATTTCTGAATATTTTTTTATGATGAATCGTAAATCCTATTTTCACTATACAATTTTAGTTTGCTACTAGTGATAAAGAAAATTTAGTAATTCTATTTTATAAAAAAATATTAAATAAGATCTCTTAATTCTGTTATTAAATAAAGTTTTTAAATTAAGAAAACTTTGAAATATTATTTACTGAAGTGACCTTTATCCGGCAACAACTAAATAAATGTTACTTCAGTAATATATGACCTGTCAATTAAACATTCACTGTATGACTTATAGTATACCCTGCTAGCATATATTCCAGTAACGATGTTAAAGTTTATTTTAGTTCCATTGAATATCTTTGGAAATTTCGTTTCTACCTTCATCGAATGACTTTAAGCAATATAAAATAGAAAACCAGCACTGCACTTTCTGAATATTTCTTGCAATTAAAGAATGGTTTTAATAAACCTTTTATCGTGTGGGATATTGTATGAAGAGGCAGATTAAGTGATCTTTATCCGGCAGCAAGACTTCTGGTCGGGAGGTTTTGAGGAGCGTGGAATCACATATTAATTGCTGTTGTTGCTAGGTCCACTCTGATCCGGGATGGTAGTACATGTTTGGGTCCCAACTATGGGCAAAAAACACTCGGGTCAAAATACTATGAAAGTATAGTAATAGATTCTATAGTGAAAATACCAACTATACATTTTCACAGTAACAAAAGTGCAAGCAATATGTTTTTGTAAAAAATAAAATAAAATAAAATTTACTGTCAGCAATACATTTAAAAAAAATACATTTTTATGAAAAATGGATAATGCTCCAAAGAAAATTTAAATTTCAGCAGTAAATGAATACGGCAAATTAAAATGCGTGAATGTATTATGGATATGGAGCTAATATGAATGCCCATCTTTATCATTTTTATTTTATGCTTTTCTTGTCATGAATTAAGCATGATTTGATTCTTTTGGGATGATTGTTTATATAGATGATTTCTAAGCAACGATAAACACGTGTATATAAGACGCTAGAAGCGAAAATCGCACCGCATCTCATGACGTCCCACATCTCATGACGTATTTATCATTGCTTAGAAATCATCTATGTAAACAATCACAGACTATCATCACTGTGTTGTCCGTATATTGCTTAATATGTTGTAATTGACATCTTTGATAATGGCTTATGTAAGCCGAAAGCTTAGATTGTATTAAAAAATATGAATCAATATTGTGAATTTCTTTCTTCGTTCAACGATAATGTTATTAAAATTTCATAAAATAAACAGATAAAACTTGTCTATATTATTTAATGAAACGTGTATGAATGAAAAGATGCTGCCTAAATACACACACAATATATATATATATATATATATATATATATATATATATATATATATATATATATATATATATATATATATATATATATATAACTAAACTCAAAATATATGTCGATTTAATTGTCCTTGTCTTGAATTTGTTTCAATGTGATAAATCAACACTGCATTGAATGAGACTTATATTATTCCATTACCGTCTGAGAATAAATGTTGTTATTGTTTGTTCATAGCTTACATAGAAGACTTTATAAAATCTGATGTTTTTACAGTATAATGATAACATCGACCTTGCAGTGTGAATGAAGGCCGATTTGTTCTACGCTAATATAAATATACAGTATCTATTTATATGAAATACCCAGATTTCGAAATATCAAATTAATACCGATTTTGCGTGTCTCAGTCTCTAAAATGTGCCTTAATAGTGATTAGACGGTTAAAAAGAAATATATAATAATTTCAGATCTCTCAGGATATAGAACAAAATGATGGACGACGAAGAAGATCGATTAAAATCCTAGACAGCACTGATACAAGTCTGGTAAAGTAAAATGTAGGACTTTTATCTTGGCGAACTGTGCCCCATGTCAAAGGAGACATTATTAAAAACAGTTTTTGTTAGGCAATGAAATCTTTGGGCGTTATTAAATCAAGGAAGTGTCATTAAGTCCGAAATCCCTAATCAATTGAATGTCAAAACATGCAGTCAATTCCTATCTATTTTCCAGTCGGAGAAACTATTTAGATCACTGTTTTTGGATGAGAATGTAGGTGGGAATTAGGGGGTCCATGGCGAGTTACAATTTCATCATCCGGTAGCAACATTTTTATAGTTAAACTACCAGCAATACATTTTTATATGGTAAAATGTCAAAGAATACCTATTTATAGCAAAATGACCAACAATACAATTTTACAGTAAAATGACCAACAATACATTTTATAGCAAAATGACCAACAATGCATTTTATAGCAAAATGACCAACAATACATTTTATAGCAAAATGACCAACAATGCATTTTATAGCAAAATGACCAACAATACATTTTATAGCAAAATGACCAACAATGCATTTTATAGCAAAATGACCAACAATACATTTTATAGCAAAATGACCAACAATACATTTTATAGCAAAAGGAACAACACTATATCTTATCTGTAGCTGCATTAAGTGTGTGTGTACGTGTTTGTGTCGCGCGGAATTCGAAATCGGAGCGGAATTGAAATTCTTGTCAAATTCATTACATAAACGTGCGCTATGACCCTTGAGAAAGGTATGAATCCATCTCTTCATCTCTCTCTAGCTATGGATTAAATAGTAAAAGGAAGATTGGGCTCTTTAGCCTTGCTTGACTTACAGCCTAAGAAAAAACATCTTTGAATTAAAATCCATTAGAATGATAGCTTTGGACATTTTAGTGCAGACTATGTGCACCATTCCTCTGTTTAGTTCTTCAGAAAAATTAGTTGGTTTTGATTAGTTTATAATCAAGTCACATATACGGGTAGTCTGGCTGATCTGTTCTAAGAAATGAGTTGTTTGACCCACATACTTAGAAAAAGACGGGGGAGTTCATTATATATTTTTTCTTATAGCTATAAGCGTTATTTTTATTGGCTACAAGTGTTGAGTTGCTATCTATTTTTTTTAGTTTACTAAACAGTGGAATTGATAATAATCTGCCTAAATTGAGAAGTCCTACCAAAAGTGAAAGTGCGCCTTTTTCTATCTGGAAAACCACTTTTTGAGCCAAAAGTGTCTCTACCAGTTCGGCTACGGAGGCCAGCCTTAAGAGGCTAGGTTTGAATTATGTATTTAACGACAGCACCTTTAAATACATTAATTCACGAATAAAAATTGGTTCTGAAATCGGATATTATTTTCAGAACAACATATTATTTTCCGATTTCAGAAGGATATATAATAGTAACTTACCGCGAGAAGTATACACCTGGCGTATTATACTTCAGGTACACTAATTTATGTAGTTAGCAAAATTACTGCTGAAGAATATAGGATATGCCAATTTATCCTGACAGCAAAGTCAGATTCCTATAGCTAAAAGTCAGGTTAGAAAAATGCAAAATAAACAAAAAAATGTACCAAGTAAGTATGCAAAAAGCAGCGTAAAAGCCCGGTGCGTCTTCCTTCCGGATACATTTTTCCTATGCAGCGAAGAGGTCTTAAACGAACAAGACGTATTACCAGAATTTATTATATAGTGGGCAATTCTTGTGAAGACATAAGTGTATCGAGGAAGGTTTATTAAGAAAATTAGTAACTAATTGAACATTAGTTCTTAGGTTCAAATTCTAGGACACATAGTTGTGGGACTATACCAGGATATATTGAAGGTAAATTAGACAAAGATAAACAGGGAGTTGACTACCTAACGATCATGTGCAAATGGATAGAACAAAGAGTAGGAATGATAATGAAAAGAAAAACAATGCTTAGTGTTACAAAAGATATGTAGTTATGGTAAGTCATAACCGCCCACATCCTGAAAATAGATGTCACAAGAACAAGAACGCGGCTCCAGTTTATCAACTATGCAGAATCTGCTGTTCTGTCGATGCGATAAACATATGGAACATTTTAAACCGACTCCACCACTGATGGCAAACACATAAATATCTTTGTCACGTAATTCATCTATCTATCTATCTATCTCAGATTATCTATTATCTATCTACATACCTATGTCAGTTTATCGATTATCTATCTGTCTGTCTATGTCAGTTTATCGATTATCTATCTGTCTATCTATATATCTATGTCACTTTATCCATAATCTATCTATCTACCTATCTATGCCAGTTTACCCATTATCTATCTACCTATCTATCCATCTCTCTATCTCAGTTTATCCATTTTCTAAGTTTAGCAATTATCTGTCTATATATCTATCTATCTATATATCTATTTATCTCAGTTTATCCATTATCTAAGTTTATCCATTATCTATCTATCAATCTATCTCAGTTTATCCATTATCTATCTATCTATCTATCTATCTCAGTTTATCCATTATCTATCTATCTAACTATCTATCTAAGTTTATCCATTATCTATCTATCTATCTAAGTTTATCCATTATCTATCTATCTAACTATCTAAGTTTATCCATTATCTATCTCAGTTTATCCATTATCTAAGTTTGTCCATTATCTATCTATCCATCTAAGTTTGTCCATTATATATATATATATATATATATATGCATATATATATATATATATATATATATATATATAAAGTTTGTCCATTATATATATATATATATATATATATATATATATATATATAAATATAAAGTTTGTACATATCTATCTATCTATCTATTAGTTCTCTTTTCGTTCTCTTAATTCATTAATTAATCCATTTATATTTCTATCTATATTTTGATCTCTCCACCGATTAATTTATCTCCGTGTTTGTCACTCAACTTACGTGACTTTCTCTAATTGTTCTAAAAATATGATTTCCCTCGGAACATAAAATGTAATGCAGTCTCTAATTCCTCTGAATGCCATTAACGAACGGTAGTAAAATTCAACTGAACCATAATAAAATCCATCTCTGCTTCCCATAGAGAAGCGCCATTAAATATGGCGGCCGTTCGCTTGATCCTGAACGTGTTCAAAAGTTATAAACAGCAACCAAGCATAACTTCATTCCCGACATAATCCATCATATCGCCGGAATGTTGACAGACATATTTTTATATTTGTAACGTGAGTTCGATCCCAGCTAAAAAACAAATATTCTGATTTAATGTTAAATTTTAAACCATTCTGCTTGTTAGCCTATCATTAACTTTTGTTTATATTTCTTTATCTTAGGTAAAATGGAAGGAAACGGAGAATGAAAATTTTATGGCCTAATTTTAGTCTTCCTCTGTTTCTTTGAAATTGCATTTATGTATGAATAACCTAAGTACAGGGCAGTACTACCTCCTCAAGACACTCCTTGTTGAGTCTGAGGCCCTGTGAGAAGATGAATGGAGACATAACGTCGCCATCACTATTGATAACTCTAAATGACATGATGTTGACTGGGTATTTGGTTTTCATCAATCTCGGTACATCTTTTGGGGATACAGCATCGTCTGCACTTTCGTCAGATCGACACCCAAACATTGTGAAATGTTCGTATTGGAGCTACCGGTGCGAAAGCCAAGCAGTACAGAATGTTGTTTCCAAATTTCTAACAGAATTAACTGCGTCATGGTGTCTTTTTTCACAGACGGTGCCCAACTGAGGCTACAATACTGTGCAGTCGACAAAATTAAAAAGAAACAACGCGCATGCGCGAAATTAAAAATATAATATGGCGATAATTTACTCATCACACCCTGTATAGAGTAAAGACGTGAAAGAATCACTGGTTGTGTTGACCTGTAGACAAGTCGAGAAGAAATAGAGATGTGAAGAGAAAAGCAAAAGTTTATACTGTTTATATGTATTTAATACTTGGACAGTCTTATGGATATACAGGACTCCACGGCTTTATCTCTTTGATATCTGAGCTTCTCTGTAGTATGTAAGTTTACGGTACATGGCACTATACTTTGGTATCCATTGCATGCACTCTGGTGACTGGAATACGAAACACGTGTTGTTGTTTCTTTTTATCTAATCTTTTTCACAATGTCTTGTAATGAAGTCAGAAAGCTCCGACAAATTCGAATCAGAGAAAAATATGAAGAACAACACAATTACCAATTTCTATATTAAATTACAAGAGCTGTTATCAAATACTTGGAATTCCAAAGAAAATTACTTCTTCGACAAAGAAAGATAAAGTGTAAGGTAAAAAAAAAAAAAAAAAAAAACTTCCAAAGCAAACAAAAAGTGATTTCCTTTAGAATTTAGGCTCACCCAATAACGCAATACGCGGAATGATGAAACACCAGTAAATTAATAATAAAACGTAAAATTAATAATAAAACTCAAAACGTAAATAGATAAGACTTTCATCACTGAAAAGGGTAAGCTTTCTATGATGTAGAAATTTCCAAAAACATATTCCGTTGATGGGGAAATTTAATATAATCATCGTTTTTTGTTTTTTTTAATTAGATTTTGATCGCGAAAGGTGACGATATAAAAGAGGAAACAAAATTAGGTTAAGCAGCTCCTTTGTTCTGCTTTTGCATCTTGTATTATACTGATTGGTTAAATTAATTAAAACAGTTTGAAAACCCAGCGATTGTGTTCCGAGTTTTGCCGAGGTTGCATCCTTTGCGCGCATATTGAAGCGACTATGCGGTAAAAAGAAGTAGCTTTCAATTGTAAAGTATTTATTCAGATATACCAGATCATATTGCGTTGGCGGGAGTGACGTTATTAGCTTTTTGGAAACTAGGTACATGTAGGTATACCAGAAAGCCCTTAGCTTAATGATATCTAAAGTATTGCCATTGTGAATATTTCAATAATAAATGTTAATCACTCACATTGACTTGAAAAGTCAAAATTTCAATTCAATTGATATACTCTCATATATATATATATATATATATATATATATATATATATATATATGCTTATATGTGTGTGTATATATATATATATAATTTTTGGTTTTTAAAACTTTTATCAAAATATTAATATTATTATTATTGTTGTTGTTGTTGTTATTATTATTTTGATAGACCAAAAGATCTTTCGAATATTAAATGAGAATTTACAATCCGTTTTTATAACTTCTCAATGATGGATATTTATTATTATTATTATTATTATTATTATTATCATTATTATTATTATTGTCTTCTTTTTTTTACATCAGCGGTTGACCATGAATCAATATAGGGAATTCTAGCGTCTTTTTGCGATGTAATCCTTGATTTGGAAGTTCTTGCAAAAATCACAAAATTATCGGGTTCTAATGAAACTTAGAAGACTTATACACAAATGAAGGCAGTTATTTGAGAAATGTTTCTTTTTAAAAAAAATATTGATAAAATATTTTTTACATCAGTTATTATGAAATGTGGAGAAAATCATTTTTGTAGGGCGTAATATTTATATTAGTTATAAGCACGCGTCCTTGGAGAATATAAATCATTAATTAACATTTGAAAAAATGGTCGTTCACTAACAGAAAGACTGCTCTGGATAATAAAATAAAAAAAAGCAATACAGACATTATTTAACTAGAAAAGCTTTCCTTTTTTAATTTTAAGTGGAATAATATATAAAGTTTTAGATATTTTAAAATTCAGTATTAATTAGTAGCGTGTGGATGAGACTGCTAATAAGTAAAAACTATATTTACTAATTATAAATGAAAAAGTTAACTACAATAATATTAAATAATTTTTTGGTGCGTGCGTGATAATAAACATGACAATTTCTGTAAATACAGATGTCCATACACAAAACTATCAGAAAATAAGAAAAATAAATATAGTAAATTCAA
>OZ010593.1:34896412-34926412 GCA_963932145.1 Acanthosepion lycidas | reverse complement strand
ATCATTATATAATAGTTATAGGTATTTTTTTCGTCCAATTTTTTGGTTCGATTTTTTTTGTCTACAAACTACAACAATCAACCCCAAAATCGAATAAATAGCTTTAGTTAAATTCTCAAACCAAAGCAAAACTATTAAATAAGTGATATAAACAAATTTTGACTACGTTAATAAAAACACCGATTAAAAAATAAATAAATAAAATAAGAAACAAAAAATAAAATAAATAAAAACAAGCAAAATAATTTAACCCAAATGAATATAAAAAAACGACTTCCTGTAAAATAACCGCCATCATAGACTACCCACAATGCACCACTGACCCGTATATATATATAAATAGCTGAGAAAAATAACAGCATACGTGGCCTGACGATTGCATATAGCATGAAACAGACTGTCGCCTCTAAGTGTTGACTTCTATGTTCACTTTTATATTTACACACGTTCTATCTCTGATATTGAGCACTTTATCCCATAAATATAGCACACCTTAAGACTATATTTCTTCATATATATATATATATATGTATGTGGGTGTGGGTGTGTGTGTGTTCATACACACGTATACATATATATATATATATATATATATATATATATATAAATAACACACACAGACATATATATTTACACACACACATACACACACACATACACACACACATATATAATGAAAGCATATTCTCACACAAGCACTGTGAAATGGTGAATTGCATTAACAAACAACCTGATTACAGGTGAATTCTACATGAAGTAAATAATCTATTCATTTATTCACTGAAGTCTCATGATCATTGGCGGTATCATGTTCTTGGGCAATTGTTAAATGTCTTGTTATCTACAAGAATGGAGGCGATATTTTTGAAAGCATATTTAATATTGTAAGTAGTCCGTTTACATTAGAATGCGTTATGATAAATTGATTTGTGAAAATGTTAAAAAAATTGCAAAATTAAAATTTGCATTCCGTTGTTAGAAGTACTGGCATTACGTTTTACTGACACTACGAAATACTCCCAGATAATCGGAGACAACAGCTATAATCCGGCTGGTATTCAGTAAAAAAAGACCCAAATTAACACTGACTGACAACAGATAAGAGAACATATATATTTAAGGCAGCCAATAAGCTACAGGCGAGAAAACGAGAGACCATCTTGCAGTAACCTTGTTGCATTATAACCTTATTATATTATGTTAATCGAATTGTTTCACCGTGTCTTATCGAATTCTGTTGTCGCTTTTAGCATTATAGAACAGTGTCGAGTTTTCTTCAGAAGGTTACTTCTACGACTACAAAGTCTTTTGACTAAAATAAAAAAAAAAACTGCTCATTGTGAAAATGGAGATTTTATCCGTCTTACAATCCTGCCGAAACAATAAATATACGATGTACAGAAATATACCTCGAGTTTATTTCTTTATGTGTCAAGCAAAAAGGAGACCCTTATTTTTAAAACAAGAATCGATTCGATATCGATCCAAAATAAATGCAGAAGTAGATGAAGCGATGTTTTCTGGGCGTCTTTCTCTTTCTAGGTTATTTTACCCAAAGAAACAGTGTTTTGGTATTATCCCTTTAGTTTTAAATTAGCTTAATTAATAATAATGTCGTTTTTTGACGTTAAAAATACGTCAAAAAACGACATTATTACGTCATTATTTTTGCACCAACCTAATACTTATATGATACTTACTGTATACCTACTTTTGAAGCCCCATATATAATGAAGTTTCAGCACAATTTCCAAAAATAAATATGGTTTCATTCCATTTTAATTGATATTACTTCATTTGGATTGGTACTAATCCATTTTGATTGGCAGTAGGATCATTTTGAAACGAAATGTACCACTTACGAATCACTGGGGTCTAGCAACGGGCGTCGTTAGCCGAGAAGATATGATCCTATTAGGGTTGACTCCAATAAGTTACGGACTCCAGGTGTTGTTGAATTTTGGCAGTGTTTCAATGATGTTCAGTGCTATGTTCGCATAACATGGTCAGCCGGCCCGCCTTAACAAGCTATTCATCATTTTGTACGGGTTTATTACCTTTTATGTCATGGACACGACGGACGACAAAAACAATAGTTGATTCAAGCAGGATAATACTCTGTGATCCGAATTTGTTGGAGGAGCATTTTGGAAAATTTTGATGAATCATGTGGTCACGATCTGTGCCTGACAAGAAACCAATGGAGCATTTATAGTGCGTGTTTGAGAAGTCTATTTGCATGGAACTTTTAAAAGCACCAGGAATATGTGGGGAGATATCGAAATCGTATGGCTTGAATTCGATCCAAAAAACGTACCCATCGCTTGCGGAATTGATTGCTATTAAGATTTGCTAATTCACTGAGTTAGAAAAAGAAAATGGCCACGGTATTAGGTGCCTTACCCATGATTTCTTCTTGTTTTCTAGTTTGCTATTAGTCCTTTTGTTTACATTTTTCAACGGCGACAAGAACTTCACTTGCTGGAATGCGCTGGGACTTTTTATTCCTTAAGTGTTCTAATCAGAACTGCCACTATGACCCAAGCTAAAGGAATATATTATTTAAAAATAATACCATTACAACCTCACTAATAGTTCCATTTGGCGCCAATTTTGCTTAAGATTAAATTAAATCTCTTTAAGCGATATTTTATTTAGTGGGTTGTGTCTGCTTTACAAATAACTAGAGACAAATAACTAGAGACAAATAACTAGAGACTGTTAATGTTTTGAACGGGTTCCTTTGGCAAGAGATTTTGGACACTGAAGCAACTCTTTCAAGATCACCCAATAACATTTCATATTTTTCTCGCTTATGATATGAAAAATAATTTCTTGGCTTCCCTTTTCTTTCTTTCGTTCCTTCCCACCTTTTGGAAACGATCACGTTCGTAGAATTAATATTATTTTCTAAAGTTCTACAAATACAAATTTTCGCAATTCTTAGGTTACTTAAAATTCCTAAGTAAAATGTCAATTTTAAAATCATTTCCAGCTTACGTTTAGCAAGTAGCAATCCTCTCCCTAAAGCAAACTAAAGATTTTTTTTTCATTTTCTAAATAAATATCTGTATATTTTAAACAGATTATCACCGAAATCGTTTTTCTAACAACAGATAATTAAGCATCAGAGGAAGAATAACTGACTGGAACTTGTATACCTTGAGCTATCTCTCTTTTTTATTTAAAATGAAACATCTATGCTGCTAAACCAAACTTTGTGGTGAGCGGATGTTCCTGAAATGCCATTTTTCAAACGGTTGTTTCCAACTTGATTGTTTTTAGCAAAACATTGTCGTCGCTACTTTTCCTGAGCTTTCAGAAATGCCTATTGTATATAAAAGCTGTAGAAAGGGAAAAAAGAAATATGTCATCTATAGATTTCAAGGTTATTTAATAATAGTGTTCATTCTTCGATGTTTGATTAATTATAAGAACGTGGGCGAAAGGCTGTACAATCTGAAACCCAATATCTCACATTGATTAGTCGAAATATAATAATCACTTTACTAATAAGATTGTGGACTTCATGTTTCTGCAATACAGCACTTAATTCACCAGAAATGGACCTCGAAAGATTAACTCCGCTGCTAGGACGTTCACGTCTTTCAACTGCTGAAAGTTTGGCTCGGAATGATCTGTAGGGTAAACGCGTTGATCCCAACACACCACCCCACCCCACAAAAAATCCAATAAATGTTCATGTAAAAAAATCTTGAATAAGTGTTACATGATAGTTTCATTTGTGGCGAAAACATTACGTAATAATTATTACATTTAACTGTTAAATGTAATATTTAATTGACTAAATTTTAGAAATATAATAATCACCTCATTAAGTCCAATTAAATGGACTTCATGTGCCCGCAATGCAGCTCTTAATAGACTAGGAATGGACCCCAAAAGACCTCTAAAGATTACCTTCGGTGTTAGTACGTTCAGTACTTTAAAAGATAAAAGTTAGCGGGGCAATGATCAAAAGGGTAAACTTTTTTGTAAAAAAAAAGAAGCCCATAAATGCTCAATAATTTCGAGATCTGGAGAAATTAGGGATCAGAGCAACGAAAGCTATTTTTTCTGCACCTAGACCAATTAGTGTACAACACGTGTGGTGGCTAATAACGCAATCTCCTGTTAAAATATGCCACCGCCGTTGTAAGAATGTGGTTACCTTGAAGCTGTGTGTCTTGTCTTCAACAATTTCCTGGTTGAATACATGAAATAAAATAAGTTTCATATGACTGAATATTTTTTCAAAAATGTTACCAAAACCATTACCCAGCCTTTGCCATCTTGTTTTTTTAATAGTACTCCGGTGTACCATAGTTTTGTTCGAATAAAAACGGAAACGTACTTTTGTCTTTTCGCTCATTCCAGACAAAACAATGCCACAATATTCTTTCATTGATGCAAGGCCTAGTAGCGACGATCAAGACTCCATTGGAAAACGCTTTGCACCCACACATCTAAAAGGTAATGGTAATATTAGCCGTTTCCTTATAAGGAAGCTTTCAGCATTCAATGATCGATTAGCTAGTGCTATTTCCCCTTGAAATTCATAAAAACTATATAACCATTTTTTCAGAAATATGAGCTTCTCAAGTTCATTAGCTGTTATTGCTCTTTCTATTAGTGAGAAGTGTTTCCTTACTAACCTTTTATTTGAGACAATGTGGATCAGCAACACCTTGATGATGTTATTACTTTCTCTTCTAATGACATGTAATATCCACTTCAGCTATTGTTGAAGGCCCTCATGTGATGTGGTTTCTGTTATTTGGTACAAATCTTTGTGACTCTGTCGCGCCAGTTCTTAAGTTTCAAAATAGAAGGGTTCACCTGAAGAGTTTCGCTTGGAGCCATTTTAACCATATAATTGAAAAAGCAGCTGTGTACAAATGGTAGGTTAGGTATTTCTTAACGAGCGTTGGTACCATATATAACAGCTACATGAAAGTTTCGATCTAACGAGGCTATTAGAGAAGATAGCACGATTTTTGTCGGTTAATGCTTTGATTTTGTATCAGTTTGGGTCTCGTTTGACGTAACTACTGACGGGCTATTGTAATCGATATGCCGTGTGTTGTGACTAATTATTTCATTACTTTTATAAAATCTATCTTCCTTTCCTGCCAAAATATCCTTTATGTTGTCTCATTGTTGATAGAAAAGCTTCCGCTGGTTCATGAGTGTTCCTTTCTCGAACCACTTCCTATAAGTAATTGCCAAAAGTGAAGGTAAGAATCTCACACAGTGTGCCGTTTCGGAAAACCTTTGAACATGTTTTCATTTATAAAAGTTTGGCATTCATCAATGTCGTTCAAATCTTTTTTCTTACCCGTAACTGCTGTAATTAGTGTATAGAATGAATCGCCTGGGTTAGGGTTATGTAATTTTGAAACTGGCCTGCGCATTTATTTGGAGACAGTGATTTTTATTTGTGTTCAATATAGCGAGTCACAATATTTGGGCTCACCTTCGCATAACCGCTATGCACACATCAAATCATACGATTTAAATAATGGCATCATAAACGTGAGATTATGTCGATTAATAATCACCTTAGTGATTTCATAATTTTCATTCCTATTAAGCTAACATGAAATTGCTCTTTTTAAAGATTGGATTTAAAAAAAAAAAAGATAATAAAAGTTTATGCGATATTGATTGTAAAGACAGGTATCACTTTATTTTTTATTAATTACGCTCAAAAATTTTTAATGCTTTTTAAAGCAACTATAGAAAGCATTTTATGATTGTATTTTATACTTGTATAATTTCAACTTTGGAAGAACTTCGATGTGGTGTTATTGTTAGCAAGCTTGTCATACTAGATCAAATTACGACGGTGTAGCGAGTTACATCCTTACCAGGTGCTCTATACATTCGGTCTTGTCATACATCTACGCTTCAACCTAGGCTACAACGGGGGCATCTATGAGAAATGACAAATTAACATTTGGGACCCAATATGTACGTAAAAAGTAGCAGTAAATATATTTACACGTGCACTATTCACAACATCTTCGTTATTTTTGCTATTCCAGCATCAAAGATGCGGACAATAGTTCGCATGTAAATAATAACTCCTCATCACGGAAACTGAGACAAAAATTATTAGGAATTTTGTCCGAAAATTTAAAAGTAAAAATCTTAATTGGGAAAACTCAGGGAAATTACCGAAAGAAGTGAAATGTAAACGAGCACATTTGCCACTGAGAGGAAAATACGAAAATAATTTCAGTAAGATGAATTTTTCTCGCGAGAATGTTATAGGTGTAACGGTAATAAATAATTCTATGACATTTTGAAACAAGAAAGCAGAAGAAGACTGTGATTGCAATAGGAGGATTAGGGTCTGCAACACCCTAAATTTTAGCAATGACAAAGATTGAAATTTATAAAAATGGTTCAAAACATTTAATCATAGAAGTCGCAGAGATTTCTTTAATCATTCCCACACAAGCAAGGCGTTAATTCAACAAGTACGCAGAGGTTCACAGGGAATGAAAGTGAAAAGGAAGAGTGAGTGAGAATAGAGAGGATTTAGAAAAAGGCAAATGACGAATTGCGTTCAAGAAGACAGAAGATGGCGATTGACGTTGCATTCAAATTTTTGAAGCTTTTAGTTATCAGGGAAGTAAGGAAACGAAAGAATTCCACAGGCGGGAGGTGCAAGAAAATAAACTTTAGGAGTTGAAATGGGTGTTGCATTTAGCTATTTCAACAGTAAATTAGTGGGACCTAGATGCCAATCTAGTAGCACGCTTAAATTCATGCATTCGAAGCACCAGTGTAAAAAGCTCGTCAGGGTAGTTGTCATAAAATATTGCAGAAAAGACATAAGGAAGCCAACTCATGTCGGTGAGAAAATGTTTGAACTTGAGGTACCTCGTCAGGGTCGATTATATTACAGATTCTTGATTTACAAGAACCAAAATTTCCTAGAATGGAAATTGCACGAAGTACAATAATTCCGCATATTTAATGCAATTCATTCGCTTTTTCTTCGCATTGTTACTGATAATGTCTGTCAGATAAAGAGTTAGCCATCTAATATCATTAAAAATAGCTTGGACAATGGTGATGTAGTCGTTTTCAAATTACACAGCCTGCTAGCTTACATCGAATCAATAGCTGCATCTACTGCAAGGAAATTTGGGTTACTGTGTCGTACCAGAAAGTTGGTCCATGTTATACGTTTACAAATCTACCATTCACCTGTGCAGTGAATACTGCTCCCATATCAGGTCTGGTGCTCTTTCTATTCGTCTCGAGATTCTTGAAAAAAAAATCCAAAGGAGGATCTGCAATGTAATTGATCCTGACTTGGCATCTTGACTTTAATCATTTCCTCATTGACATCATGTACGTCCCTCTGTATTTTCTACAAATATTTTCATGGCAACTGCTCTGACAAGCTTTTTCTCTGGTGCCCCAGCTACTAGATTGGCATCTAGGTCCCACCCGTTTACTGTTGATATAGCCACATGCAATCGCCTCTTCTACTTCAACAGTTTCTTTTATCAAACATCCCGCCTGTGGTACTCCATTCCGTTTACTTGCTTCCCTGATAACTACAATCTTCGAAGACTTTAAATGTAACATCAATCGCCATCTATCTACTTGAATCCCGTTCATCTTTTGTCCTTTCCTGAATCCTCGCTATTTTCACTCTTTCCTTTCACTCATTCCCTGAAAACCCCTGCGTACTAGTGGCATTTCCGCCTTGTTTGGAGTGAAATGATTAAAAATATATCCTAGAGTCTGTTACACTATAAAATAGTCTGCTAATTAAATTGTAGATATCGACATCAGCTGGCTATCTGTATTCATGACATGACCATGGGCGGGGTATAACTTTGGTGAGACGAAGAATCTGTTGTGATCCAAAATCTATTCTAGGGATTATACTTTATTTACATATATGCGTTCTGTGATATTTTGGCAAGAACCCCTCATGAACTCTGATGACTATCCACTCGGTCACTGTGAATGTAACGACGCGCAAAATTCAAGCTTACTGAATATCGCTACTCTCTTAACCCAGTATCCCACGCGATTGTCCGTTCAGGCATGCGTACTTAGGACTTTCCTGATTAGCTGTCAAATTACATAATACATTTTCGAGTTATTCAACATTGCCCAAAACTGAAAATGTCTATTGAAAAATGGATTTTGCATAAGTAAAATAAATGGAGACGTTTTAATAATAAAATAATGGAGAATTTTGATAGCTTTTAAAAAGCACGAAAAAGAACATCCCACTCTCGAATGGTATGTGGAGCAGTAATATCATAATTCACCTAAGTTCCATTCCAATGAATTATTAACTCAAGCGATATGTTCGACAAGGATTCTTCTAGAACCCTATATATTTTTTTATATAATAAGGAACAGTAAATTAATTTATTTTTAAATTCCATAACTCTTCAGGACGTAGGCAATCATGTCTTTTCAAAGAGTGTTTCCTTTATTATCTGTCAATTATAAAATATTTGAAAAATAGCAGATTGGTGTTCCTTTGCCCTTTCCATGGTTTAACTTTTTGATTGGTTGCCACCTAAGGCTAAAGTGTCACGTCTACTGTATTTAACCCATAACCGAGAGGTGGAGAAGAAAAGGATTACTGCCTTTTTTTAAAGACATTAGCCACTAGTGTAAAAATGAAAACAATAGACGAAGCCAGGCTGTTATTGCGTCTCGTCAACTGGAGTTTAATCTACACACGGACATAGAATTATCGTCTTGAGTAAAGTTAGGACAAAAATAAAAAATTATGATGTAAGTAAAGATGAGTTAAACAAATATTGGTTAACTATGTCTCTAAAAAGAAAATGAAAGTAAATACAAATCAAATAATACTGCTAATAATACCAGCAATGCCAACACAAAAACAAATAAGCCTTGGGTAAGCATCATAGAATAAAGTAATAATTTTAAGGGTGATATTTAGCAATAAAGCAGTTAATGGTAATATTAGCCATTTCCTTATAAGCTAACATTCGGCATTCATTGACAGTGCTTCTGACGGTTGAAATTTATGAAATCTTTCTCTTAAAACAGTTTTTCAGAAAAATGGCTTTCAATTCCAGTAGCTGTTATCCAGTTTTGGCGTAGTGGGCATCCTTCCTAACCTTTCGTTGTGTAATAGTATCAAACGTCTACATCTTGATTATGTCATTACTTTCTCTTCGTTCTACATGCCATATGTATTTTAGGTGTTGCCACTGTTGAAAGCCCTCAAGTGGTTTCAGTTGTGTCCACAAGGTTCAGAGAAGTGTGATCTTCAATATGACTCATGGGCTTCACAACGATTTTTACTCATTGATCTTAGCAAGCGATTGTATACAGCAGATAGTTTATATATTTCTGAAAGGGTTTGGCGCCATGAATGACATTCATAGGAAGGTCTCGAGTTTTCAGGTTTGTTTTAATTTTGTATTTTTCGGGGTTCATTACCTCCCCTTAATTTCATGTTTCATTAAATTTTTGTATATTTTGTATCTAAAAATTGTGAAGTTTTTATATCATGGATAGTTTTTGTAGGTTCCCGCTGTGAATATGTGGTACCGTGGTATATGTAGGATTGAATGTTGATGGATGAGTTCTTTTAGTAAATAGATAAATTGTATCGGATGAATGGGTCGTGATTGACTAGGATAGCGAAGACCAGCTTTTCTCTTTCAGTCATGTGCCAGAATTATTGTATTTTGTACTGTAATAAATAATTTGTTTTGATTTTGTAGCAATTTTCAGGGCGAAGATACTTCATGCAGCCCATTTAATTTTCTTTACTCCCATACTAAATTTGTTATAAGTGATTCATATCATATTTCTTTGGGTTAAAACGACTTAGTTTCGAATCTAGCTGAGAGCTTATTCATTGTCCATTGGGTGCTGTCTACGCATTACTTAAGATTAAAAGCCTAACTAAAGCTACAAATAAGCAACCACTATCAATTATGCTATAAGTAAATACTCTTCAGCAATTAAAAATAGTCTTCCATTAATGTATTCCTTTTTATATGAACAGTATATTTACGAAAGAACTGGCCATTTTCTGATAAAGCAGAATACATATATGGAAGGCTAAAGAATAAAATAAAAATAAAAAACTTTTTCAATATATTCTATCAAAATCTTTCTATTGGTCAACTTGATTTATTCGGAAACTGACTTTATCCATTACAGCCCTTCCACTATTTGTTATTTCAGGCTTAGTCCCCTGACGATAAGCGCTATGCGTTCCTACGACAAGAGGATATTTTGATCATCACAAAGCGTCATTTACATATAAACGTGTAAAAGCTTCTCTTTCTAAATACAGGGTTTCCCAAAATTAACCCAGGTATTTAAAAGTGTCATAACATATACGATTTTTCAGGACTTATATTAACATAGGGAAATTACATATGAAAATATCGTGCAATTTTATTTTTGATTTAATAAGTTCATCATTCTGTACTCAAGGAGACTACTGTCTCCACTTCTAGCAAACCACCAAATGATAGATTCAACGTTTTTGCCAATATGGCTCCATAAGTGACTTGCCTTAATATGGAAGATCATTGACAGACTATTTGCAGATGAAGAGTGAACATGTGCGAGACTCGAAAAGAACCAGCGACATCATTCCACGGTCTGAACAGTTGAAGACGTCTCAGATGTCCTTGCATTGTATACTAACAGACAATTTGCAGCTGTATCAATACAAAATAGAATTTGTACAGAAGTTACAGTTTACAACATGGGTGCCTAAATTACTCAGTACATTTTCAGAGATTGACTCATGAAAATATTGTATTTGTCCATAAACTGAGTATATGCGACAAAACTTATTTCCATTTCAATGGATTTTTCTTCTTTCTTAATTGTGATTGTTTCCTACGAGTAATTTTCCTGTTAATTGAAGTTCTGAAAAAAAAAAAAAAAGGAAATAAAAAGTATGAAAAATCTGATATGACATTTTTAAATTACCTGGGCGGGACGGTGGAATAATGGATAGTGACTCGGATTGAGGAGATTGGAGAGCCGAGTTCGAATTCCAGTCGAATCTGTTGTATTCACTTGTGTGATAATACCCTTGGGGAAGGTATGAATCTTCGTCTTTTCAACCTATCTATGGGTAAAATAGCAGGACAGGCCGGGTTCTATAGCCGTGGATGGCAACTGATCTAGAGCAGAAAGAAATAGCAAAAATCTGCCTCGTCAGTCATATATCGAAAGATACATTATCGCCTAAGCTCCCATGGCACATAAATGTCTGACGTCATTTTTGGGACACCCTGCATTACATCGCTGTGGTCACAAGATTTTATCTTCTTTCAACGTTAATATTTTTGTTATCCTTTTCTTTTCCCCTCCTTCAGTTCTCTTTGTCAATCTTCTTACTTTAAATTCTCTTTTTACTTTTTTCTTTCTTTCAACCTCTTCACCCTTTATTTTTCTACACCTCTTATTTATCCGCATTTTATTTATAAACATTACTCTTTCATCTTCTTCCGAGTCCGTCTTTCTTTTCTTCTTCACTTATATTCTCTTTCACATTCTATATAGGCTTTAAAATAACGCTTTTTTTCTTGCCTTTTTTTATAAATATGTGCTGTGTTGTTCTACGACACGTCAGCTGTAGTCAAATTACCATGTCTTTTTTTTTTTTACTGTACATTTTATTTATCTTCTATCCAACATATGGAAATAGATATACTGCTATTTATCAATACACTACACATTCTTTCTTCCTTCTGTTACTTCCGTAATATATTTTTCTTTCTATCTATATATTTTCTGTGAATGCAATATTTCCCTACACGTTTTGTTTTCTCCTTTTAATTTTTAAAAGATTATCTCTTAGTTTTTAGAAGTGCTTTTAAACTTGTATCTTTTGCTCCAAACTTTGTTTTTGTCCACTGTTTTCATCTTGGCCATGTCAGCCTTTGATGTTTCCCTTCCCGTCAGTTATTTTTCCCTTCCCATTAGTTAGTGTGCTTCTTGATTCTATCTATCGGTAGAAATCATCGGCCACTCTCATTTTTTGAAGGGTGGCTGGGTCCTAGTAAGATTGGGTTACATTTAGTTTGTGTTCTCGGTTCACTCCCCCATCATTTCATGTATCATGAAATTTTTATATATTTTTGCACATTATAAACTTTGAAATGGGCACCTCGAGGTGGTGTAATGGTTAGCAAGCTTGTCTCGCTAGAACATTTACGACTGAGTAGTGACTTCGATTCTCACTGGGTGCCCCATACTATCGGCCTTGTGCCACATCAAAGCTACGCTTGGGAAATCAAGGGCACCTCGAGGTAGTGTAATGGTTAGCAAGCTTGTCTCGCTAGAACAATTACGACTGAGTAGTGAGTTCGATTCTCACTGGGTGCCCCATACTATCGGCCTTGTGCCACATCCGAGCTTCCCTTGGAAAAATCGCTATAAACTTTGAAATTCTTACGTCATGGGTTGTTTAGTTGGACCCTGTGAATATGCAGCATTGTAGTATGTGCAGGATTGAAAGCTGATAGATGAGTTCTTGTGGTGAATGAAATAATTGTAATGAATGCATGGGTCGTGAGTCAGATTAGTTAATGAAGATCACCCCCCCTCTTTCCCTATTTCGGCCATATGCCACAATTTTTTAAATATTACAAAATAAATACCTTTTAATTTTTAAAAGTATATCTCTTTTTATACTCATTCTTTTACACTTGTATCTCTTATCCTCCAAACGCCATTTAATTTTCTCATCTACTATTTTCTTCTGTTTTTCTTATTCGTTTCTACTTCCCGCTTTCGTTCTCTTTATCTATAAATTTGTAGTAATGTTTCTCTTTCTATTCTCTTCGCTGTTACAATAATTTCATCTTTTTCCTCTTCCTTTTTACTTTTATGTCACCATTCTTTTTTCCTATGCTTTTGGCTTCACAATAGCTTTAATACATCTTTCATTTTTCTTTATTCTCTCTTTAGATTTTACGTTCTTTTTCTTTCTTCTTTATTCCTCTATCACTGTTAAATGCGACACATATTCTTTCTAATTCTTTGCATATATATATATATATATATATATATATATATATATATATATATATATATATATATATATATTTCAGTTAATCTGAAAACACAGCCACAGAGAAAATAGAACTCTGTACACTAATTAATCGAAATGCAAAGATTAATTCGTTTCAATGGGTCGCTGTCATAAACCAGAGATGATTTGAAAATACGAATCCCAGTTTGGGTTTGATAGCAAAATAGACTCAGTACAAAAAGAAATTTAAAAAAAAATATATATGCCTTTCTTATCTCTTCAGTGAATAATCAGGAAATAATTGTCTGTGGAATGAAAAGAAAATTTTCTTTTTATTTCTATTACTTCAATGTTTTTTTTTTCTTTCTTATCCCTTTTCGTCTCGTTTCCATCTTTCGTTCCCTTTAACACGTTGAATACCATGTCATAATATATCGCTAATATGGCATTGCAGTTTAAGCCATGGCTCCAGATAATGGTGGCAGATTTTTATTTTAATTTGCTTTGCCATATGTTGGAGACAATCTATACATCATATTTCTATATAAATTGATGCGATTTCGATGCCTATCTATTACTGCTCTTAAATTCAAAAGATCTCGGTTCCATAGGGAAGAACAGATCCGAACAATTATCATGAAAGTATTCATAGAAAAAACACAGAGAGGCAACCTTATGGTGGTGGGAAATTGACTGAAGCCAAGATGCCAGATCAGGGCCGATAATATTGCTGTGACAGATAATGTTGATATATGTCAGAAATATCCTAAGTATGGACGAATGGTAGACTTATAGATATGTAGATAATTTCTCGAGAGAAAAAAATTGTTTCGCGTGACACAGTGAACCGAATTTCCTAGCAGCTGACCTCGCAAACTGGAAGGCTGTATAAATGGATATGTATATAAAAATTAATAAATTTCGAAGAAAAAAAAATTATTGTTTCGACTATAGTATTACGAATTTTGCAGAATTAATTCTGTTACGAATTTTTGGTGACGTGGCAAATACTATGAAATAAATGTAGACTATATTTCTAGCATATAACAATAATATTTTATTTGCCATGTATTTGCAATTGTTACAAAATAACGTATATTATACAGGGAAAAATTAAGCATATTATACACTGAAAAATGAAAATTTGAAAAAGTCATAACTTGTTCGTTTTCAGTCTTTTGTATTTTTTTTCTTTCTTTGCAGGTTATAAAACATCCCTTGGAAATTAAAATGGCTACGTATGATGTCCAGCAACGCATAAAACCCATTGAGTTTTCCTATTCCAATGAAAGATTAATTATTCAGAATCAGAAAATACCAGCAACATTTTAATGTTGAGTATCTCTTAGCGATAACATAACTCGGGACCTAATCGCCTGGTTTGAAAGAACTGGATCAGTCAGTGATCTTTCGGGAAGATGTCCTCAGCACACTGATGCAATGGTGGAAGCTGTGCTGCAGATTGACCTTGAGGATCTAACCCGTTTCCTCTCTACTCAACTGTGCATCGCCAGAACATCGGTCCAGAAGATTCTGTAACTTAATTTTAAAATGTTTCCATCCAAATAAAATAATACAAAATTTAAAAAACAAAAAAAACAAAACACGTTTGTAAATGTTATTTTTGATATCATTCAATCTTTCAGTGGCCACCCTGTGTATATAATTAGGAAAATCCGAATATGAAAATTAATCCAGACAAGTAACTGTGTTGAGACATAGTTTAGAAAAAAAAACAAGATGGCAACCATTTTTTCAAAATCTAATAGCACTAAAGAATTTGCATTTGTACGTAAAATATTATTTTTTTTGTTTTGGGATAAAATACTAGCCCCAACTGCGCTATACTTATTTTGGTTTGGCCATTATTTTAATATATTCAAACGTTTTACTCCTTATTTTCTCGCTTGAGGTTTTTACATAAATTATTCCCAATTAATTCCTCAATAGTATTCATTTACTGTTTCTCTTACTCTTTTCTAGTAAATACAAATTTTATAATAGGTTTGCCTGTTCAAGTACACATTCCATTCTGAATTTTTGCAAATGTTTAATAAATATTCCAATTATGTAGTACCGGGTAATGTTTTCAAAAATACCCCTGTCATGCCAAATAAGGATGTCCGGGCAGTGTAACGGACATGGGCACGGAAAATGGAATCAGTGAACCGTGTTCAAATTGGGAGCTAGTCTGTTGCGTTCCCTTTCGTACGAATGCCTTTGGAAAAAACATGAATCTGTTTCTTCTCCAACTCATCCAGTTATAGGTCAAATAGTATCGTAAACTGTGCTATAAATAAGTAACGTATATTGATTGATATTTGAGTAAATAAATTACAATTACTAGAGTTAAGCAACGTAGAAATGTAAGCCAGTTATAACTTAAAAAGCAGAATAGATAGGCTCTTTTACATTAATGAGAAACCAGTCTGGAGAAGGAAAACTGAATTCAAAAATGGAGAAGACAAGAATAATAGGAATTCCAAAAAATAGAGAATGCAATTAAGAAGTGGTTTCAATCTCCTCAAAATCTCTCGATTAGAGGCCTTTGCTGACGGATGTAGTTTATCGTTATAACTAGGACTGAGAGAGAGAGAGAGAGATAGAGATGAACAGAGATAGATAGATAGACAGAGATATAGAGTTGAAGAGAGGTAGATAGAGAGGTAAAGAGATAGATAGATAGATAGATAGAGATGAAGAGAGATAGATAGATAGATAGAGATGAAGAGAGATAGATAGAGATGAAGAGAGATACATAGATAGATAGATAGATAGATAGATAGATAGATAGATAGAGAGGTAGAGATGAAAATAGATAGATAGATATAAGAGGTAGAGATGAAGATAGATAGATAGATAGATAAATAGATAGATAGATAGAGAGGTAGAGAGATAGATAGATAGATAGATAGATAGATAGATAGATAGATAGATAGGTAGAGATGAAGATAGATAGAGAGGTAGAGATGAAGGTAGATAGATAGAGAGGTAGAGATGAGAGATAGATAGATAGATAGATAGATAGGTAGAGATGAGAGATAGATAGATAGATAGAGAGGTAGAGATGAGAGATTGATAGATAGATAGAGAGGTAGAGATAAAGATAGATAGATAGATAGAGAGGTAGAGTTGAAGATAGATAGATAGATAGATAGATAGAGATGAAGAGAGATAGATAGAGAGGTACAGATGAAGAGAAAGAGAGGAGAGAAAATAACAATTTTCCTAGATTTGTTTAAGTGAAAAAAAGAAAAGAAAATAACTATGCAACTATTCTGTACAGTTCTCCAGATAAAGATAGAAGAAACGAAAGAGCTTGAAAAAAGGAAGAAAGAACAGCAGAAGAGATACTTCCTTGATGTATGCTATCATTTCAGGGCTAAGGCGATCTTGTTCTTATACTCAACAATCTCCCTCTTTACCATACACCAAAGGAAGATTACGAGTTCTTTCCACCTGCCTTTGCTTGGAAGCATGCCCTATGTACGTACATTGCATTTTTTAAGTCATCATTCCTCATACTGTGTCCTAGAATTTCAAAGTGTCTCTTAAGCATGCGTTCTTCTACAGACCGTTTTTTAAAAGATTTCCCTTGTTGTTAGGATGCTGAAGAATCTTCTTTTTTTCGGTTTTGGGTGGCTTTCGCTATACTAATGAAGTAGAAAACGAAAACTTTTGGCTTAGAAAACAGAAAGAAATATAACAAATGGAGAGAAACGCAATAACTGGAAGCAATAAGCTCATCTTAATTGGCCACATGACACTGAAGATAACAGATCAAGTTCCGTATTTACAGTACAGAATTAGAATCAAGATTAAAATAAATGTCTGATATTTTATTCTCCAAACCGTCTGCTCATAGATAGAAAAAACGAATTAAATACAGTACACTATAATAGAAAAGTGCATCGAAAGTATGCCACTTTTCACAGGATGTATTAATAACATACAGTGAGACATACACAAGACAGCCAGGTCTCTACTAGGATTTATTATTGGTGGGTGAAGGCGAAATCGGATAATGAATAACTTTTTTCCAAAATTTAAATAAAATATTAACAAGAAATGTTCGTTAGAAATGCGCTGTATTGCAATGTAATATTAATCACCATATATGGAAGTCAATGCTGGACAATTTCCTCACAGATAAATAGGATAGGTAATGCTTTTCTACAGAAGTATGTTGATTATATGATGTAAAAAAAAGAAAAGAAGAGTGCGTTGATATTGGGGGAAACACTTAAGCGATTGCTTTCACGGTGGTAATAGGGTATGAGACAAAAATAGCACTGCCTTGGAAATCACAGAAACCTTTTGAGGCCAACTTTACAACTTATTTACGATTTATTACTGATTTTTACAAAGTAATTGTAGCCGAAAAGGAGTGCAGTTGGGTTCATTAAAATATACTCATTCAACATAAGAATCGCTCCTACATACACCGAAATGCCTCGCACACACAGGGACAAAAACACCCCATGGATTAAAAATTTGAAAATGTATAATTGTACATTATTTACATTATTCGGACTATTGTCCTCGTCTTTTTCGCCATATCTATCACAACGTTTCGGCCGTTGTACACTCCGGCCTTTTTCAGGTGGTTGGAATGTCGAACTGAATAATGTATAATTGTGTATACAGAATATCTATCTATCTATCTATCTATATATATATCAGTGAAATGTTGGGGGTAGATAACCTCGAAAATCTGAAAAAAATAATGGTAGTAGGACCCGTCCACTCATCAAAAAGGAGTGACCGCTGTATTCTGTCTTTCGAAAACATCAAGAGGCTCTCTCGCTAAGGGAAGAAAAATAAAAGAAAAAAAAATATGAGTATTAGAAAATTCCAAAAAACTTAGCCAGTCGAAATAAAAAGGAGATGCCAAAAATACTGGGCGGATAGGGAATCTCGCCTTGGCTCATTGGGCGTAACCAGAACAAATTTGGAACGACACATACATTAACTAGGTACACTTCGAAAAGTCTATCTTAACCAGGGGAGGGCTCCTCGGAAACCGTCACGTTGCAACGTAGGGAGATCTAAAAAAGAAAATCACAGCTAGTTCCGTTCAGGCTAACCAGGGTCGCCACAGTTACCGGCGTTTTTTTTTAATATATATCTGTCGATACCAACCGCTTTCTATGAGTTCTTATCTTCATCCTGATGCTGACAGAATCTGATCAGATCCCGATGAGAGTAGCGATTGCACCGCAAGATTTCCTTCATTTGCGTCGTTCAAATCACCATTCGAGTCGTGGCCAGCAGCGTCAGAAAAAAACTATTTGTTTCACCCCAGAATACGAGGGCGATACAGTGTCACATGCGTATGCGCGATAAATGAGAACGCCCTTTTTGGGAGAGATACTAGCCGTCAATTTGCCGACATAGTCCCAAGCAGGCGCACCCAAGGGCAATGGTAGAAAGCGTGTGAAGCCGTTTCCTTTAAGCTAAGGTAACATCGTTGACAGTCTGGCAAATTTGCCAAGCCCCATTTCAAAGGTACGTCATTGAGAGATGACCAATTTCGAACCAATCGCCAGGTAAGCGAAAACTCAGTATTGCTGTGATAATCCAACGCTAGCGCTCAAGGCCAAAACGAGCGAAACTTCAAACAAATCTAGTGCACAGCGGATTCTTCACCAACCCCTCTACTAATTCCCGATACAATACGCCTAGGACGAGAAAGGTCAATGGGCTGAGAGATGACCCTCAAGGCCGATCGACACTCGAGGAGGAAATCCGACTGATCCCGGGGCGTACAACGGCATTCGACCCCAGGTCCCAGAGGAGTGATAGTAAGGCGAGGAAATGAGGCTCTCGTCCTTCCCTTCAAGATCGAATCATCTGTCAACGCCAGCCTCAAGGCGTGTCGGCGACTCGCCAAGTGTAGCATTCCCAGCCCCCTATGACACAGACAACTCTGTTGACTAAATGCTTGCGGCTACCCCACAAGAGTGAGGAGAGCAAACGCTCGATCGCCTTCTGGC
Source organism: Acanthosepion lycidas (assembly GCA_963932145.1). NCBI lineage: Eukaryota > Metazoa > Mollusca > Cephalopoda > Sepiida > Sepiidae > Acanthosepion > Acanthosepion lycidas. Next base: position 34,907,383 of record OZ010593.1, on the reverse strand, counting down.
GTTCCTTCCAGAGACAAGAAGTACAGCCAGCCGGTAAAAGAAGAGAGGAAAGACGAAAGAGGCACACGCCTCAGACCTACCGTTCAAAGACAACCGCTTTTGGCAACAAAACTCGACCAACGCGCCGACCTTTGCCTGCACTTCAGACCAACTTTTCTCCAGCTGGAGTCCGGGACCGAACCACATGCCAAGAATACGGACGAACCTGTCTGTCCAACCATACGGTCACGGAAGATCGACTCTCCTTCCTAGGCATCCCACCGCAAGCCGGAAGACTTGCCGTGGTTAATCTTGGCATCCTTCATCCTCCCGTACCATTCAAGCGCTTTCAGCACCACCTGGATGTCACTGCGGAACGACACAAAAGTGGACAGGTCTTTGGCGTTCGAAGAAACCCTGGCTCGAAGCCCACCAGGGACAGCGATTCCACCAAATAGCCGGACTACGGCGAAAGATGGGCTCCAACGCCACCTTGTAAAGTAGGGACGGCAGTGGGCAAGCCTGAAGAACCGACCGAGACAGTGCCAAAGCGGAGACCGCTTCCCCTTTCACCCGCACCACAGCATTGGTGGAGGGATACAAGAGGCTAATCCATCGGCAGAAATTCATAAGTCAACTTGTCTTGCTGATTGCTGGTTTTCCCATTGCTTTTATTAGCATGAGGTAACTTACAAAGTTGACCAGTTTTCGAGAGGCCCATATCTAGACATGCCACGCTGTCCCACTGCTAAAGGGGAAAACCTGCATGTAACTGGTGCTGACAAACATGTCAACACTTGATCCTGGCCTCTTTTGCGTCTGTATCGACGCGCGTTCGCCAAAGAAAACCATTAAAGGAACACAAGAACGCTTTAAGTAAAATGGAAACAGTTGTATTTATTATCCAAAATAGACGTTTGAAATTTCTGGATTAAATAAAGAAGCAAGAAAGCTTGGTAATTTTGATACTCACATGAGGATGTAACTTCTGAAAACAAGAAGGACCAAGAGAAAAGTAGTGAGTAACCTGCCTAACAAGCTCGGGTAAATGGATAGAAAGCAGGAACTGGAAAGAATATTAAGGGGACAAATAACTGCTTTAGAGTTACAAAGATGAGGATGTTGTGGAGAGTCATGATCATCGCTACTCAATATTGCATATTCTTGTTTCGATGAAAATATAACGACAATGTAAAGAAAAGGGGCGATCCTGAAGCAGTTATCAAATTTTGTTCAACGACCAGAATAATCCTTATCGAAAGCGCGGTTGATGTATCAATAACTTAAGTTATCTTGCAACGGTCAAGAACAGTGTCTTCATCGCATGAAGAAACATCCAAGTGGCATCAAAGTGACAATGATCAGGCAACTCAATAGATCATTAGATTATCGCTCGGACGTGGGATGGTTAAGAAAAAAAACAAAAAAAACTGAATCTCCTATCACAAACAAATCATCTTATCGCCTCTTCACCCGCCATGCTACATTGCGTTTTATGGTTTTGTCTTCTTCATTATTCTGTATTACTTTCAAATATTTTTCTCTACATTTTTTTTCTTATCTTCCTCTCCTTTTTTTTATTATTCTTTCTTATTCTTCTCTTTATTGGCTTTTACTTCTCTTTCTAACTATTTCTTTAAGATTATTGCATCTTTCTTTTCTATTTTCCTCTCTCTCTCTCTCTCTCTCAATTTGATTTCTTTCTTCACGATTTCTCTTTATTGTTTTAACCTGATTTTCCCTTTTATTCCCCTTTCATTCCCGTAACTTAAGTTTTTCTTCTACTCTCGTTATTTTTAATAATTCAATTACAGTGTAACCGGGATATTAGAGAGTTGTCGGGACCGTAGAATGAGTCTCTTATATCCGGCTTTCTCTTATATCCGGGTTTGGTCTATTATGTTTATGTGAGTATGGCTCTAATTTGGGACCAGAGAAAATCTCTCTTATATCCGGGTTATATATATATATATATATGTATACAGTGTAACCCGGATATAAGAGAGTTGTCGGGACCGGAGAAGAAGTCTCTTATATCATGTGTTCTCTTATATTCGGGTTTCTCTTATATCCGGGTTTGGTCTATTTTGTTTATGTAAGTATGGCTCTAATTTGGGACCAGATAAAATCTATCTTATATCCGGGTTACACTGTATCTTCTTCCTAATTTCTCTTCCCTATCTTTTTTTTTTTCTTTTCTCTCTTTCTCTTGGTCTCATTTTACTTTCTCTTTCTTACTTTTCTCATTCTCCTTCACTCGGTTCTCTTATAAAATAGTTGTCTTCACGATTTCTCTATTAATTTAAGGTATTTTTTAAAAATTTTCTTCCGTCTTTTTCACTTTAATAGAGTCTTTGCTTCTCTTTCCTTTTCGTGGTTTTTTTTTTTTTTTTTTTTTTTTTTTTTCACACTCGCTATTTTTATATATACGATTTCATTCATTAGGATTTCACTTTATCTTAACAGTTTTTTTTTTCTCTTCTTTTTTTTCTTTCTCTTTACTGCTCATTTTACTTTTTCAATCTTTTTTTATTTCTTTTTCTCTCATTATTTTTATTGATTTGATTTTTACTTCACTATTTCTCTTTGTTATTTTAACTTATTTTACGCTCTTTTCTTTCTCTTTTTTCACTCATTTCCCTCATTCCTTTTTCATTTACTAATTTATTTCTTCAAATTTCTCTATTTTGCGCTCGTTCCACATCTTTATTTCACTTATTAATTTTTTCTTTTTATTCTCTTTTTTTCTTTATTATTAATTCAATTTTATTATCTATGATTCTTCTATTTTAACGTATTTTAAACTTTTTTTTCTTTCTGTTCTTTCAGCACCTTCCTTTTTTTTTCACTCATTACTTCTTTATATTATTTTCTTTTTCTTTCTTTAATTCGATCTTTCTTCACGATTTCTCCGTTAATTTTAATGTGTTTGATACTTTTCTCTTTCTTTTTCCTTCTCTTTATTACATTTTACTTCTCTTTTTGTCTATAGGATTTCTTTCTTCCTACATGCATTTAATAGCATTTGTTGACTCGTCTATCTTCAGGTGCCCCCACTTGACCCGACTTATTTTTACTGTAACTATAAATGATTACTTTTCTTTTCTTTTTGAACCAACTTCTTTCTTCATTTTGTTCAGCTTTTGTTCTATATTAATTGAGTTATTCTTTGGTTGCTTTCTTTATTCTAGCTTTGAATTTTCACCAGAAATAGTCCATCTCTCATCCGTCGCTGAAGATCATCAGGATGAGCCAATATCTGGAAACTCTTTTGCCAAGGGCAACGGTTTTTTTAAAATCTAATCTCGTTTTACCGCTGTTTTTATTTTATTTTTATCGAAACTGACAACTAATGCAGTTTCAGTGAAGGGTGCCGACTCATTGAATTTGATTACACACCAATTTCTAAAAAGTCATTTCAAATTCTAACGGGGGGGTGATTTAGATACTTCAATGAAAATCTGACAAAAAAGGAAAAAAGCAACACGTTGAAATAGCGTAAAATCACTTTTAAGGATTTTGTATTTAGAGTTGTGTTAGTGAAACGAGATAAGGCCCTTTAAGAAAAGCGCCAAGATTTTATTGACGAATAGAAAATAGCACACAGGAAGAGCGCATCTTTTTAAAGACTAATTTCATTTTAGGAATTCTAATATTTAGGTTGTTTGCGGTATTTTTTCAAAACTCCCAAGAAGATGGAAACATGATGCTCTGTTGTATTGCTCTCAAGAAATAAGGAAAACGATTTGTCTACGCGTCAGTTTAATCATATCAATAGCGTTTCTTTCTTGCATTTAAGAGACGATCATAATGTCTTGAAAATTTGACGGGCTGTTAGAAATATGCTTTTCAAAAAACTACAAATTTATTTTCATACATACTGCATCTAATATAATGTTTTTTTGTTAATTCGCCCCAATATATATATATATATATATATATATATTTACTAAAATTCACTGAGAGAAGCCCTTCCATTACACGCAGGTTGGGTTAACCTTTGCAATCACCCCAAATGTGGGCAACTCGAGTGAGCTATTCCTAAGTGTGGGGAGTCTATGTTCGTACTTATCCGGATAAACAAGCCAATTTTTTTTTTTTTTTTTTTGAAATTGTAAAAAGTCCCTTGTAAGTAGCTCGAATATAAAGGCAATCTAAAGAAACTTTGATTTGAAATTTGTAAATTTTTGATTTAATATTTGTGAACTAACAGAAAAAATAAACATTTAAATTACAATATGACCTTGCATATAAATAGTAATTTAATTCTTTGAATCTATCTATTTACTGCTATAAATCTATGGCACCAAAAATAAATAAATAAATGCAACCACGTGTTTACTTTTCTAGGCTAGACCATTTTAAACCCGGGGTATATGTAGGCGAGGCCAGTTTATAATTTCGGGTATAAATGGGTTAATCTGGAATACACGTACTTCTACACATGTAAGTAGATATTTATTGTTACATACCTAGATGGTAATCGGGGATACTCAGAATGGATATTTATTTTGTAAAAATGACAAAATTATGGCACAAGGCCAATGGGGAAATGGCGAGAGGGTGGTGGTCTTCACTGACTAGTCGTGGTTAATCACGATCACGACCAATTCTTTCAATGCAATATGCTCAATCACCATAAGAATTTGTCTATGATCTCTCAATCCTACAAGTACCACATATTCACAAGTGACCTACAAACGACCCCATGATGTAAAAATGTATAGTTTTGTTGTTTTTTTTTTGTTTCGTTTTTTTTTGTTTCAAAAACATAAGAATTATATCAAATATGAAACGATGGGGAATGAAAGAAACCAAAACAAAAGAATGGCAACGAAAACAAACGAAAACAAAACCGATGTTGGTAGGACCCGTCCACCCCTCAAAATAATAAGAGAGGCCACTGTATTCTGCCATTTGACAGAAACAAGCAGCAAAATCACTAATCGAGTGTAGGTAGTCAGGAAGATAAAGCGTCACGTTCACATTTTTTTGTGCGCATTATACAACCCTCAATTTAATTCCGATTATTTCGTTTTCACATTCTTCTATATGCCGTGTTTCTTCAGCATGTGGAATACCATGACACGCCACAATTTGTAGCATTTAGTGTTGTTTTCTTTTTGCTATATCTACTAATTGTTTTTTCGTCAGCCATTTACACATGCTCGTTACGCGCCACTTTCCTCTGTTCTTCTTGCCTTCAATATTTCTTGTGACGTGCAAGTTTCCTTTTTTTTACCCTTTTCTCTAAAACTTCATTGTTCATGGTATTCTCAGTAGAACCACATTTGTTGCTTCAAGTTTCTTCATCTGTGAAGAGATTCTACGGCATTGACTGTCGGAAGAACCGATATTACATAAGAGTTCTGTGCTATTTGTTTCTAACGAAATTTTACTGTTTCTTATTACTCCTAGTTTGTGTGTTTTTTTTTGTTTTTTTTTTTTTTTTTTTTTTTTTGGAAGACCGGCTTGATAATTCACTATCCCGGATTTCAGTTTTGCATTTTAAACTGTTAAAACGTTGCCAAAATATTTAAAGTTTTGTATCTCCCAAAATTCTAATTCGCCTGTTGATCTGTTACTATTGCTGACTATCATACATTTTTGCCTTGTTACAATTGAGGTTTTCTTCTCGCTTTTCTTTACTACCTTCTTAAGGAATTCCTTTAGTTCCCTTTCTGTTTCTGCTTTTCATTACTCTGCCCTCTGCATATCTAAAATTGTGGTCGCCAATCCTAGTTGTAGCTATTTTTTTTTTTTTTTTTTTTTTTTCTCTCTCAATATTAAATCTAAATTCTTGGTGCTTATTGATTATTTTTAAAAGGATGGAATGTTATGATTGACCGGTGATATGCTGCATGTAATGTCTTCAGACCACATTTGTATACTCCAGGGCATAGTGTTTACTTTAAAAGAACCCAATTAATCGAACTGGATTAGTTCCTTGTTAAAGCATAGATACTTGATTACTGTTGAAGAGTCCACCTCCGCCATTATTATCCGTTTGTAGACCGGACATACATAAGATTCCAGGTTTAAAAAAAAAAAAAAAAAAAAATGGATGTAAACGTTAGTAAAAACTAGTTCACGGAGTATAATTTAGACTAGCGTTCCCTCTACCTTCCCCGAAGTCTGAAGTGGGCTAGTTCCAATAATACATCACAGCTTAACTAGACTATATTACTGGAGTGTGGGTAATCTGGTCTGCTACACCATTAGCTTGGTGTAATGATTAGAAAGCTTGTCTTATTAGATCAATTACGAGTGTTCGATCCTCACTGGGTGCCCCATACTTTCTGCTTTGTGCCACATCTAAGCTGGGCTTAGAAAATCGCTATACTATTAGCGTTGCAAAACTTTTACCTAAACCTTAGAGTAAAAAGCTTCCAACATAATATTCTTTCTACAGGGTGGTTGGAGAGTTGTCACCCCCTACCAAGAAGTAATTAGAACAATACAAAGTACATGTACTGGATTCAGTTTATTCGTTTTCAGTGACGGTGTCGCATATCGAGAAGGTCAATATTTATTGTATTAAAATACAATTATGACACAAGGGGGTGGAAGAATTGTGGTTGGTCTTCAGTATCTTATACCCAGCTTATCAGATTCACGACCCATTCCCTCATTACAATTTGCCCATTCACCACAAAAACTCGTCCATCACTAATCAATCCTCCATAAACCATAATACGCACATCGAGAAGGTCTGTTTGAACACCATTTTAGTGACACAAAATGATGAGGTGACATGTCCTATGTGATATTTTACGAAGCCGTGCTTTGATTGTGGCAAAGGCTCTCCGAACGGCCTCCTTCAACTGATGGGTATTAATCTTCTTTATTTCTGTCTTTCTGTCTGTCTCGCTCACTCACTCGCTCATATCCCACAGATCGTTGAAATAGAAAATTAGATTATATAGGAGTGACAAGACTTCCGGACCGGCCTATAGTATTGCTCCGTATTATTAATAATAATAGGGTAAATATTATAGCTACACAGTTCCTTTATGTCGATTCCTGCGAATAATCCGAATAGTTTCTATTTCTGCATGGAACGTGACGTCGATCATCAATGTTATAATTGAATATTAGCCGAATTACGTTTTGTGCAAAATATAGATCTCTTTATATGTAGGAGAAAACATCTTAGAAAAATGCGACTTTTTTTACTTGTCCTGTGAACGATAAAAAAAATATTGTTCACAGCCTTAATTCAAAAGAGGGTTCAATAGCGATAGTAGAACAATTCTAATTTTTTCATATAGAAAAAAAAAAAATCAAGATAAAGATACAACTTTAAAAACAAATTACAATAAATACATGAAAAAATATGAAAACAAACTTTTTATATATATATATATATAGAGAGAGAGAGAGAGATCGTCGTCTAAATTAGGCAAAAGGAATATAGCACTGACATCACATTTTAAGATATTTACCAGAATTACACAAAACTGAAATATGTTGGTGCAAAAATAATGACGTAATAATGTCGTTTTTTGACGTTAGAAAATACGTCAAAAAACGACATTATTAAGTCATTATTTTTGCACCAACCTAATACTAAAGGGTAAATTTCTTCAATAAAATCGCCACTAGCTTTAATCACGGCCTCTAGATGACATCGGAATTTTTTGCAACTCTTCTGGATAGTCTCCTTGTTTAAGCTTGTGAATGCTGCCATAATCTTTGCCTTCCGTTCATATTTGGTCTTACAAGGATTTTTTTGGTATCTCGTTCAACTGCGACCCACATTATAGTCAAGGGGGTTTCAGTGTTGGGAGTTAGGTTCCCAGAAATAAGGAGTGATGGGGTCGCAGAAATTATCTGGCAGTCATGACTAGATTCTGTTTGTGTGACATGGTGAAAAGTCCTGTTGTCAGACACATCGTCTTCCAGCAGTAACTCTCTTGACGAAGGGCAGCACTACTTAAGGTAAGATGTAGGCCTCAGACTTTTTCCAAACTGTCGCACTTTCATGATGACTACCAAACTCATCTAACTCTTTCCGAATCCTCTGCACAATCATCAGATTGACACCTAAATACCTGAAATGTTCGGACTGGAACTTCTGTCGCGAATGCCAAGCATTACAGTATGCCGTTTCAAAATTTCTAGCGGGGTGAATTGCTTCATGGTGCACTATTTCTCACAGACGGTGTCCAACTGACACTACTATACTGTGTATCGACAAAATAAAAACAAATAACCCACATGTCCGAAATTAAAAATATATGGCGAAAGTTTACCCATTGCACCCTGAATATATATATATATATATATATATATATATATATATATATATATATATATAAGAAATGGACAAAGTCCGACAATTTATTTATTAAAGACATTTTTATGTTTAACGTTCTTTTTATAGATACAAGTATTTAAGTAAATGCTCTGTTTATAATAAAATAATAGTATTAAATAACATTTACCGGCCTGAATGTCCGAGAAATTTTCATAGAAAATATTCGTCCTTTGACAGGATTCGAACCTGCATCCTATACGGAACAGTCATTTACGCTGACGTGCCTTAACCGACTCGGCCACAAAGGAGCGTTCGGTACGCAAGGTCGAATTTACTGCTTATAAACTTCGACCTTGCAAAGCGGGAGTGCCACCAGCATACAGGGGGTTACAGTGAATGAAAGTGAGGGAAAAGACTGGGTATAGTGGGTACTGAGGAAAGGATAAAAGATAAACGGGGTTCATGTCAACAGAAGATGGCGGTTGCCGCTGCATGTTAATTTTTTAAGATAGTAGTTATCAGGGAAGCGAGTAAGAGGAAGGAAGTTCCACAGTAGTAAAGTGCGAGAAGAGAAACTTTTTGAGTAGAAGTGGCCGTTGCATTTAACTATTTCAACAGTGGGACCTACATGCCAATCTAGTAGAACTCTTAAATTCGGTGCACCAGGAAAAAATGCTCGTCAAAGCAAATATTTGTAGGAAAGACAGAAGAAAGCCACATCACATCTGTGAAAAAGTGAGTGAAGTCGAGATGCCAGGTCAGGATCGATTACATTGCAAATCCTTCTTTGGACTTTGTAAAATTTTCATACAGAAGATGTGGCGACTTCAGAGATGTGGTTCTACAGAAAGAAGCTGAGAATTCGATAGAGCAAGCAAATTATCAACGAGAAAATTTGAAGGAAAATGGACATAAAATACATTTATAATCTGAAAGAGACTTTTGAAACATAAATAGAGAATATTATTTTTATTTCTATAAGCTGAAGTAATGTTATCTATCATTAATTAAAAAAAAACATTTCTTCGTAATTTCACTTGATTTATTTACATCTATAATAGTAGTAATATTATCTGGTATTATTAGATTAAGTTTATTTCAACTATTATCAGACGAGTATTCCTTTCATCCTAATTGCAATTGATTTATTTAAAATATTTGTAGCAATATTATTTTGTATTTAGATTGGGTGTAACATTAGTAACCATTGAAAGTATTCTATAGTCTTTCTTCCATCGTAAAGTTAATTACATTATTTACCCACGCAGTTTTAGTAATATTATCTTGAATTTGTATTAAATGCAGAATTGTCAACCAATATTAAGTGTTGACTGGTATTTTTCATCTTAATATAATCTTAACTTCAATTACTTTATATTACATCTAATTCCCCAGACAGATTGACAATACATATTTATCTCTCGTCCCCTTTCGAATATGACTACCGTTTTTTTTCGCTTTGTATCTGCAATATACACACTGACATGGGTGTTTGTAATAATGGCTACTTTTTTTCCGAGTAGAGCCATCTATTGGATGGTGAGCTGATCCCTGTTGCAGTCGCCATATCATGCATGTTTTGCTTCTTCAACCCCTTCATAGTAAGCTTATGGATTATAAAGCAACTAGGAGAAGCAGGAACGAGATAGTGTCTCTAATGTATCTCGATCGGCAGTTGAACAAATCTAATATGCTCGAAATCCACACTTGAATTGCGATTTTATGCTCGTAGAACCATCGACGACTTTCGAACAATTTTGTCTACACAACTTAATTCTCAAGGTTTGGCTCAAACGACAATATGCATCCCAATCATTTCGCGCAATGTCGCAAGGAAGTAGTGACTACTCATCCGACACTTATTTGCCATAGTTAAATTCGAACTCACATTACACACGCACATATATATGTGTGTGTGTGTGTGTGTGTGTGTGTGTGTGTGTGTGAAGAATTAATGGATTTATTTTTAATCCGGACTTTTTTTATTGATTTAAACGTTATTATTTAGTAGACATTCGTATTTGAAATATTTTTAATTGAACAGTCACAGTACGTATTACGCCCATCTGCCTGCACACTCGAGTACATTTGAGATTCTTCGAGAAAGCAGGCAGATAGATGTAATATACACCGTTCAAAGTAAAAAAATGCTCATCTATTTCAAATACGAGTTTCAACATTCGACGTTATATATATTTATATATATATATATATATATATATATATAATGTGTGTGTGTGTGTGAACATTGAAATCAACATATGGCGGTGACAGACTGTTTCATGCTAAACGCAATCATCAGGCCTGATGATCGCGTCTAGCATGGAAATAGTGTGTTGAATTTGTGTGTTGACTTCAATGTTCATTTGTATATTTACATACGCTCTATCTCTGATATTGAGCACTTTATACCATAAATATAGCCTAACTTAAAACTATATTTCTTCATTATATATATATATATATATATATATATATATGGAAAGATAATGATAGAAAAATGTTTGTTCGTAATGTTTACAAATCCTCCAATCACTAGAGAACTATTTATGAAAGTATGACATTTAAAAATATCTCGAAACACAAACTATATTTACTTGTTTTTCGCAATGTTAGTTGCAGAAACAAATCAAGGAACATATTGTTAATTTACAAAGGACGGCAGTCTATTATTTACGAATCTGTTTTCTAGCTATATTCATGTCCTGGTGTATGGAAGAGAAAAAAAATTA
>OZ010593.1:34884754-34887254 GCA_963932145.1 Acanthosepion lycidas | reverse complement strand
ATCTATACATGCATGTATATATATATATACAAACATCTATACATGCATGTATATATATATATATATACACACACAAACATCTATACATGCATATATATATATATATATATATATATATATATACACACACAAACCTCTATACATGCATATATATATATATATACACACAAACATCTATACATGCATATATATATATATATATATGTACACACATCAGTACATGCATATATATATATATATATGTACACACATCAGTACATGCATATATATATATATATATATACATACAGACACATCTATACATGCATATATATATATATACACACACATCTATACATGCATATATATATATATATATATATATATACATACACACACATCTATACATGCATATATATATATATATACATACACACACATCTATACATGCATATATATATATATATATATACATGCATACACACATATATACATGCGTAGATATATACATACATACATCTATACATGCGCATATATATATAAATACACAAACATCTATACTTGCATATATATATATATATATATACACATCTATACTTGCATATATATATATATATATATATATATATACACACATCTATACATGCATATATATATATACACATCTATAGACATCTATACATGCATATATATATATATATATACACATCTATACATGCATATATATATATACATCTATACATGCATATATATACACACATCTATACATGCATATATATATATATATATACATCTATACATGCATATATATATACACACATCTATACATGCATATATATATACACACACATCTATACATGCATATATATATACACACATCTATACATGCATATATATATACACACATCTATACATGCATATATATATACACACATCTATACATGCATATTTATATATATATATACACATATCTATACATATATATACACACACACATCTATACATGAAATATATATATATGTATATACACACACATCTATACACACACACATCTATACATGCATATATATATATATGTATATACACACACATCTATACACACACACATCTATACATGCATATATATATATATGCATATACACACACATCTATACACACACACATCTATACATGCATATATATATATATGCATATACACACACATCTATACACACACACATCTATACATGCATATATATATATATGCATATACACACACATCTATACACACACACATCTATACATGCATATATATATATATGTATATACACACACATCTATACACACACACATCTATACATGCATATATATATATATGTATATACACACACATCTATACATATATACACACACACATCTATACATGCATATATATATATATATATATATGTATATACACACACATCTATACATATATATATACACACACACATCTATACATGCATATATATATATATATATATGTATATACACACACATCTATACATATATATATACACACACACATCTATACATGCATATATATATATATATATATATGTATATACACACACATCTATACATATATATACACACACACATCTATAGATGCATATATATATATATATGTATATACACACACATCTATACATATATATACACACACACATCTATAGATGCATATATATATATATATGTATATACACACACATCTATACATATATATACACACACACATCTATAGATGCATATATATATATATATATGTATATACACACACATCTATACATATATATACAGACACATCTATACATGCATATATATATATATATATGTATATACACACACATCTATACATATATATACACACACACATCTATACATGCATATATATATATATATATGTATATACACACACATCTATACATATATATACACACACATCTATACATGCATATATATATATATATGTATATACACACACATCTATACATGCATATATATATATTTATATATACACACACATCTATACATGCATATATATATATATATACACACACATCTATACATGCATATATATATATATATGTATATACATACACATCTATACATGCATTTATATATATTTATATATACACACACATCTATACATGCATATATATATATACACACACATCTATACATGCATATATATATATATATATACACACACACATCTATACATGCATATATATATATACACACACATCTATACATGCATATATATATATATATACACACACACACCTATACATGCATATATATATATATATATACACACACACACATCTATACATGCATATATATATATATATATATTACACACACACATCTATACATGCATATTATATATATATATATACACACACATCTATACATGCATGTATATATATATATACACACACATCTATACATGCATATATATATATACACACACATCTATACATGCATATATATACACACA
>OZ010593.1:34874754-34879754 GCA_963932145.1 Acanthosepion lycidas | reverse complement strand
ACAGAACTGAATACAGAGAACAGATGCGCATCGTTTGCATACAGAGTTGCATTTCACCTCAATTGGTTGCCAATCAAAACTAAAGAGCTCACTTCACTTCCTTTTATTTAATCCATAGCTGGGGGTGAAAAGATGAGTTCATCACCTTCCCAAGTGTAATTATTCGTATGTGAATGTAAAGAACTCAACTGGAATTCGAACTCAGTTCTCAGATTTCTCATTGCAAGCCACTATCCGTTAAGACATTCGCAAAATAATAGGGGCGTCGACTCACATAGGTGTTCTCACAAAAATAACTTCTATATTACTACTACTAATAATAATGTCTATGTGAATATCATTATGATTGTGTTTGCCCCCCCCCCCCTTTCGTTAGTTACTTCGCACGACCGTTAAGCCCTGTCAATACCTCATAAATAATGGACTATTCAGTTTTGATTGCGTGAAAAGACAAAAAATATGTCAGTGACGCTATTGATTTCAGTTAGAAACTGAATGAAGGAAAAAAAAAAAACAACTGAGACAACACGCCTTCCAAAGAGGCTAACACGCCAGACCAGTTCCCTTCTAAAGAGGCAAACAGACTGAAAAACTCCAAGTCAAATAGTGTAGTGACCGAAGAATTTCGCTGTTGCTGGAAATCACCGCCAACATGTATTGCAAACTTAGTTGAATTTCTGGAGAGGGTGATGGGTACGCGCATTTAATGGCGACATTATCTGTCATGTATTGTAATTCTAAATTTAGTAAACAATTCTAATTTTCTCCTATGATCCCGTGTTTTCCTGCTTCATTATATTATTCTAATAGTACAACAGAATGATAGGACAAGGAAAAAATAGGAATTAATTAATTAAATAAAATAAAATTTACAAAAGTTTCCTAGTTGTTTCTTATCTTGTTGTAGAAAGATTTTGTATGCGAAATATTTATATCACGTAGCCTTTACTGATGATCAAGTTTAATCAATCTCGACTGAGCTCTTAACGAAATGTGATGCAAGTATAAGGAGAATTACAACTGTACATAAGCCTGAATATTCTATTTATATGCCCCTATTGTGAAAAACACATAATCACTTAAATTAATCGTGTATCTATTTTTCACTAGACTGCACCTAACATTGACCTATTATATGGGCGTTTATTATCATAAACTTCTCACGCTCGTCTATCGAATATATTACGATATGCGGCTACTTCAGAATTTTTGCGAGGGTGTTTGGGAGCTTTCTGTGGGGTGCATGCTTATGGATACTACCTCTTTCAATGTTTTAATGGTTTATTGTTAATTTTTTGGTGGTCTTACTGATCACTGTCTGCAACTGTTTATTATGAGGCTACTGGGTTGGCAGTTTTCTGCTTGCTGTATTTGACTAGAAGTAAGAAGCCAGGACTTTTAGTAGCGCTTACAGGGAATGCTCTGATAAACTGTCTCTTAATATTGGGGCATTTTAGCGCCACATCGCGAATGTGTAGGTATTCTTGAATGTATACATTATCCTTTAGTTTCATCCACGTTCTAGCCAGTTTTTTATTGACATAGATGATAGTTATAATTATTTTGGCCTTTTTCTTTTTTCCCCTCCTCCTAAAAAACAAATCTTGTACAACAAAAATAAATACGAGAAAACTAGTAAAAACAAAATAAATCACCTACCCAATCAAGCTGACTTTCTTCACTGTCCGTGGCATCCGTTCCAATTTCTACAGTGTTGAATCTTTACTACTGAAATGGTTTCCTGATAGCTTTGTACTTTGAGAGACCAGTTTCAATTCTTCCATTGCTACCAATGAATCTTTCTCTTTGAATAAAGATTTTTATGATACATATGCATGGCCTTGGTGTTTATATCCGGTAAAATCTGCCAATAGCAAAGGAATTGTCTCTTGGTTTCCCAGATTATTTTAATGTGCTTTCGAGTGTCTTTATTGTACTCTATAAGCTATCTATTCTTCCTTTATAGTTCTCCTTTTCACCCGGGATGGCAGTATATTGGACAACATTTCTGAGAGTATACAAATCTCTCGCTCTTTCTGTGTGTGTGTGTGTGTGTGAGTGAGATAGAGTGAGTGTGTGTGTCTGTGTACTCATCATTTTTTGTATTTGGTGATTTTAATGCTCATCAGGACAGATAGCTTAAGCATTTCAATGTTACTGACATTGCAGTTATTCAGACTTCAGTATATCTATATATATATAATTGCTCAATCTTACGTAAACAATGGATTTATCTACCTGTTTCCTTAATAAACCTGATCAACAGGCTTCCTTGCTTGATTCCTAACCCCCTTTCTTATCTCTTGTCGAGTTTCGTAGCTCTGTCCTCTTGTCAACTACGCTATAGTATCTGCTGATATATCGTTTCAGTCATCTATGGGACACAGGAACCTTCGATTCACAGGACCTTCTTCAGGTACCAGCATGTTGCCTGGGATTCACTCAGCGACTTTCTTCGAAACTCCCCTGGGATTGATTTTCTTAACCTCCCTATTGAGAATTGTACCAGTGAGGTTTATTCTTAGATCAAAGCCAGTATCGATGCTTTTGTGCCTTCTCTGAAGTACCAGGTGAAATAATATTCTTCTATATGCTTCACACCGGCCTATTTAGCTACAATAACCCACATAAATCACATTTTCAGGCTATACAAGCGTGACAGATTCGATCGCAACAGATGCATATACGTGGCTGCGTGGAATAGATGTAAACGTTACCTCCAAGTTACTAAGTCATTGTTTGTTAATAGAATCAGAGAGTGTATAGCTCTCGTGACAAGTGGCGGTTCAGGGGTTACAGAGATTGAAAGTAAGTGTAAAGAGGAGTCTTTGAGAGAAGGATAATGAGAAGGACGGGGATCAAGATGAAGGCATCGGAAGATGACGATTGACATTATATTTGAATATTTGAAGATTATAGTTATCAGGGTAAAATGATCTGTTTTTTTATAAAAAATATCACAATATTTTCAAAGTGTATTTTTTAAAAGGATTCAATAATTTCTTCGACACTTTAGTGCTTAAAGAAGGAATTGATATGGTTTAGATTAAAGTCCCTTAGAGCTTTAAATCTTTTACATCTTTATTCCTGAAAGCGATCTCAATTTTGTGCGCATTTCTAAAAATATATAGTTAATTTATTTGTATTTAAAAAAATTAGCTCCATTCTGCGCTGCCCAGTCACCACTGGCTAAACTATGGCGATTTCTATGAAAAGTGTTAAGACGAAACACATTTCTTAGTCCCACTTCACAGCTAAGACCAACTATGTCAATCCCATTGCAGCGAACCACCCTCATTCTCATCGTATTCTATAGGTGATATCTAATTTCTAGTCGATCACCTTCCCACGAACAGCTGGTTTTTGGAACCAACTCCCAAGATGATGCTTCCTTGATCAATACAATTTTAATCTTGCCCACATAACCCATGCAATTTACTTTGTAACTCTAACTGGAGTGGCTATTGCGCCTTTTACAGGGATAACATCATTGTAAAATATAGAAAGAAGGAAATTGATATTGGAAGATTACATAATCTATTATTGGAAGGTTGCCAAAACTGGTTATTATGTATTAAACTAGGCAGATTATTGAGAGACTGATCACAGCCCAAATTTTCTGTAGATCTTAAAGCGGGCAGAGGCTGAACTGATGAATGAGAAAAAAAAAACAGAATTTAAAGCAGGTAGACAAAATAATACTACATCGGAATAAACAGCGAGGCAAAAGACAAGAACAGATGAAATTACATGACTATGGTTGCGCCGTGGAAACCTGAACAAAGAAAATAGACATCTTAATCGCTGTTAAGAACAAATGCACTAGTGGAAGATAGAATTGTAATATCAAGACATATTCTTACTTTCTGAGCAATTATTCAGTGCCGTGCTCTTACAGGACGAGAGACATCATATCTCTCCACAACATATTTCTATCGCTAAGTAATATTTGTTTGTTTTTTTTTATTATTCCATATTCTACCATTTACACGAGATTGTTAAGTATATTAATCGCCTTCTACTCTGCTGTTCTACATGTCGTGCCTGTGTTAAATTCTTCAAGCCGTGTTTCCTCAATAGGTTTCCTAGATATTTCAACTCTTTCTATTACTAAATATAAGAGACTCTTTCAGTTAGTCAAGGTTAAAAGTATATGAAATTTATCAGGATGACTTCAATTGAACCGAGATTAAAATTAACATTTGTAGAGTTCCTAAAATAAGGGGTTTACACCAGCATACAACCGTTGTAACAGACGGTCTTCCAACCTATGTTAGCAAAATATAAGAAGACATGTAGTCAATATATATTTATTTTATCGTTACACAAAACAAGGCCCAAGTTAAACTCAAGGTAGATGTTTGCTGAATGAAGTTGTTACAAAGTCTTAAAAGGTGGAAGTAAAAAGTGCATATTATGAGGATATGTAGGATAGATTAAAAAAAACTAACCCGAGATTTGAAGAGGCTCAGATCGGAGAATCATTTTCGCGGAAGTCTCAACTTTAAAGGAACAATTCAGAATAAGAATATGTATGAGCGGAACTTTCTCCATATCAATACAATATGAAGAGAATGAGGATAAGTCAACCCTGTGTACGTGACGTGGAAGCAATGTTGATTGGTTTTATTTTAGCGGCAAATTAACCTCTACGGGTTATTCATTGCCGAAATCTAAATATGCTAGCTAGTTTTCATTTTATTTTTGGAAATAATAATCATTTTAGTGAGACGAATTAACACATAGCTGGAGGGAGGAGATGGAATTATGCCTTTCGCAAGTAGATTTACGCGTAAGTGAATATAAAAAACCCAACAGGAATTGAAACTCAGCTCTATGATTAAAAATTACGAGCCATTATCTATTACAGTACCGACATATTTGAGCTTACAGCACCTGGTATCCTCTAGATATTGACCAGGTTCGACGTTGCTTAACTACTAAAAAGATCTGCTACTATAATTTCACCAAAATTATTACTTTTAGAGTTATAACAAATT
>OZ010593.1:34854754-34864754 GCA_963932145.1 Acanthosepion lycidas | reverse complement strand
CCTTCTTGTGTGGTTCTTGTTCGGGTTACATAGCTCCAATATTTTATATATTTAGTAAATTTCCTATGGCCGTAATAACTTACAAATAGTATGGCATTGTTCACAAATCTAATAATCAGGCAAAAGCAGTGATGAAGTGTCAGACCTTGATTCAACTGGAATTGCAAGTGCATAAGCGCCCACTCCTTCTTCGCACTTTTACTGTAAAACTGGGATTAATAAGAGTTTCTTCGGGAATTTTTCCCATTTAACGTTTCAATAATCCTTCCCAAACAATCTTTGTATAAAAGGTTGTTTGAATACTAATTTAGGATGGAATCATATTAAGAAACTATTGGCTAAATGGTAAATTGGCTAGTTTGTCACAGATTTCTTCCACCTAACTGAAATAATATAAACCAGTCATTCATGCAATACAATTTCCATGTCATATGTAATTTACATGGCAAATCTGGAAATCATCGTATGAAAAAACAGGAAACTATGGTCCAAAAATTGACTTTTTAAACAGTTTTTGGTGGTTTTTCGTTATATGCGGGTAAGTGAGCAGGAATAAACCACACTATCTTATTTCTTGAATGATGGAAAATTTTCTGCCACGTGTTTGAAGAAAATCGGATAAAAAATGAATAAGTTATACAAATTATTGTTTTAAGTAGTACGAAAAATCCCGATATATTCACAGTTTTTTGCATTTTTTTTTGTGTGTGAAGTCAATGTCGCAGGACAACTATCAAGCAATCTACATAAACCTCGTAACATGAGCTAAGTTTTACATTGAAAGCAAAAACATCAGCTCATCCAGTAAAATATTTCTCCGACCACATCACCCCTTACATCTGGCCACTTAACTCCCCAGACTGCAATCCCCTTGATTATTACGTGTGCGGTGCTGTTGAAATCAATGTCCCACTAAAGATGAACTGAAGGCAAGGTGTTACAGTTTTTTGAATATATGTACTAGTGAGCCAGTCAAAATGAGCTGACTCATTTTATAGTTCACCAATAGAACGGTTAACCAATCAGAAAGCTCAAAATATTCAATGCGACGTGTATAAAGGCAGCCATTTTTTTTTCTCCCAAAATATCTGCCAACCTGATATCGAAGACTTAAAGAATTAACAGCCGCTTCTTTCTCCGAATCTACACTGCCAACCTCTGTATTGAAGATATTACGGACTTCACTGGATTCCATATTCAGAGACTACGGCAAACATGGTCAACACAAGGATTTTGGCAGCATTGACGAAATTAAACAAGGAGACCGTCCAAATGATTTGCAGGAGATTCTGAAGTCGTCTGGCGAATGTATTGAATAAATTTACTCTTTAGTATTTGAAGACACTTTTGTGTCATTTCGGTGAACATATTTGTTAAAATGATATAGTTATTTTTATTTATGCTTAATTTAGACGACAGTTTATTCATCGCACCCTGTAGAAAGTAATAGTCTTCATCTTGTCTGCTTTTAGTTTCTTTTATTTCAACCAATATATTAATGAATTCTCCTCAAGTATATATCGTATCCAGTTTTAGAAGTGATTTCCATTCATTAAAACATGCGACTCATTTATGTATCGATTGAAATGCTCTACTAATGCAATAATTTTGACAGCACTAGTCTAAACATAGGTTGTACTAAAACTATATATATCTCAGAACATGAGAACGTCCTGGGTATGACGATAAACTACATCCGCGTCCTGGGTATGGCGATAAACTACATCCAACAGCAAGGCCTCAGATAATGTTTTCGAAAAAATAATGTTGCCAGCTCTACGTTTTTTGTTAAAAATAATGTTGTCAGCTATACGTTTTTTGTTAAAAATAATCTTGCCAGCTATCCGTTTTTGGAACCATAATGTTGCCAGCTATGCGTTTTTTGAAGCAATAATGTTGCCAGCTATGCGTTTTTTGAAGCAATAATGTTGCCAGCTGTAAGTCTTTGAAACAATGTTGCCAGCTATACGTTTTTTGTTAAAGATAATGTTGCCAGCTATACGTTTTTGAAACAATAATGTTGCCAACTATACGTTTTTTATTCCATACAAAATAGGCATTTAAAATTCATATAAACTGGATTTGGCATTAAATAACCCACAGTGGTTGATATGCCATAAAACACAAACAAACAAACATCAGAACATCGGAGAAAACATTCTTGATGAAGAAGCAAAAAATGTAAACAAAAAATAATGAATGCTAGCTGAAAAAAAATAATTTAAACTTATAGTATTTTAAAAAGTTTGTTAATTTAGATCGTAAAATAAAGGAATAAACTTACGAAATAAAAGTTGTTCAAAGATGGAATATAACATTGGTATAAATTGGAAGTTTTTACAAAACAAAATTAAGAAAAATTGTCAAATAGTCAAATAAAAGATTAGAACTATATATAAAGTATTCAAGAGATACAACCAGTCAATAACAAAGAAATTGATCTGGATATCGCTGTGATGAAACGAGACACATAGGAAAATCAAAAAAGTAAAAGAAACAGTGGAAACACTTTTCGCAAGAAAAAAAAAATCAAAATTGCAAAAAAAAAAAAATGAAAAGAAAAACATTCAAGATGATGAATAACATTATGAAAAACAATTTCAGAAAGGTTTTTCAAAAGAAATGCAAAAGTAATTATGACTGGTAGGTCAAAGTTATTAACTGATGACAGAAATTAACTGGCTTTTAAAACAAAGAAAATAGATCATTCTGAGTACTACTTTTAGGAAAAATAAATCTTTTTTCCGAATTAAGAAATTTAGACAAATATTCAAATTAGTGTAGCTGACATATTTTTTCTTTATAAGGAAAGAAAATATAGGAGATATTGATTTTAGACGGACTTTTAAGAGTTTCTAATAATGAACTAAAATTGTCAAATGTGAAGTTGATGAGTGTGCGTATTACCGTGAACGTCCTTCAACATAACATGAATTGTTAAGATCATCAGGACTAGAGTGATGCAGAGGCCACCATAAGAAGCGGTTATCGAGTTATTTAAAACGCTTGGCTTCTTGTGGTAACCAACAGGAAATGTCACACACATATATTCATATATTTTATATACGTATCGTGAAAATCAAAGGCAACCTTAATTATAATAAATCTTTTCTACTTGTATACGAATGTTTCTTAAATTATCTACTTGTAACCGAACATTTTGTAATCCTGTAGCAGATGTTTCAAATTTGAAGGTAAAAAAAAATTCGCTAACCAACAAATCTACACATGCAGTTCCATATAAGTTTCATCGTAGATTGAGTTCTTATCCCAAGCTTCTGCACGCCATATTTCATACAACATTGATTAACTTAATGTTGTCTTCAAATGTTTTTTGTTTAAAGCTGGTTTCTTCGGTGAAATGAATCAGTTAAGACAATGTTCTTGAAGGATGCATTTAGTGTTATCTATTGACACTAAATTGAACAAGTCGCATTCATCTATCACTTGTCTATCAGTTTTTTTTAACTTAACATTTTTTTGATATCCAGATCAGTCTCTGTATAAAAAACAAAAACAAAAAAAAACAGTTTGGCCGATTCAAAATACATCGAGTGTTTTGAAATTTTAGAGGATTTCTAAAATGCTGATTCTTGATATTTCAAGTTCTTTAGCGATTACTCGTTGGTTCATCATCTTCGCCATATTCCCCCCCCCCCAAAAAAAAAATTGCAGGAATTCGATGTCAGAATTTATGTAGGAAAAACTCGGTACTGTTCGAAAAAAATGACTTTTAGCGGTAAAAGGAGAAAATATTCAGGACATAGGTGATCATGGCTGTCAATAAAACACAGGTACACGTCTTTCTGCATTTGTATTTTCCTTTCTGATAGCATTCTAAGCATAAATATTGCATTTCTTGTTCCATGTATCTTTGACGAAACGGCAGCCTGTTCCTTGTAATTCTTAATAAGTTTTGTCTTTTTCTTATTTCTCCCAGACCCTGTTATGCGATTCATTTGCTCAGGCCCATTAAGTATGTCACGCATTGCTTTCTCCTGTCCCTCTTTCATTCTCTCCATCCTGTGAGTATCAGATTTTCTAAACCCACCTTCCTCATTATGTACCCCGAAATTGCAACTTCCTCTTCCTGATTTTAAGTATAAGTTTCGTTTTTGTTTCCATTCTCTCCAAAATTTCGTCTTTACTTACATGTTCAGTCCATAGTATCCTTAGCATTCTTCTGTAGAACCACATTTCTTTTGCTTCAAATCACTACTTCATCTTTGGAGAAATTGTCCGGCATTTGCTGTTGTACAGGAGGACGGATATCACGTAACAGTTCAGTATTCTTTTCTTTTTTTCCAGCGAAACTTTCCTGTCTCTTAATAATCTGTTTACTTTTTGGAATGCGTCTTTGTCTATCCCAATACGTCATCTGCAGTTGTTCCTTATTTCATTGTATAGTTTTCTGAATTCTGTTTCATGCCTTGGCATTATTTTCTATCTCTTTTGCATCATGTCGAGAATATCATCTGTGATCCATCCGTTTTTTTATTTCTTCGTCCATTATCCTCTGGGATGATGTAGTTTGCTGATGTCACTAAAGGCTCTCTTAGTTTGTCCTATTTCTGGTTTCCTTTACAATTTCATTCCTCGGATCTACTTTTCACTCTGTGCTTAAGGTTTGGGTCATTCAAGAGTTTGTTGTATTGTAATTTGGATGTTATGTTCGGCTTCTTCAATTTCCGCACTTTTATTCTTAGTTGACAAATAGCAAGGTGGTGATCGCTTCCGCAGCCTGCACTTGGATTGGTCTTACAGAGAATAACTGCATTACCATTATAATGCAGTCATTCTTGTATCTCTTGTTGATAGTTATGTAATCGATTTGGTTTTTAATTTCTCACCTTGGTGTTCTCCATGTTCTTGGAACCAGAGGCTGGCTGTTACCTGGTTATTGGCCACGCAGCATTGGACCAATTTTTCGCCGGGTTCTTTGCGGGTTCCTAGTGCAAATTTGCCAACTATTTCCTCCTCCCTCTCCTTGCCTACTTCGGCCTTCAGGTCTCCCATGATATTTATATTTTCCTGTGATTTGCACTAAGCCTTGTCTTTGTCTAGCGTGGAGTAGAAAGATTCGATTTCTTTCTCCGTACTTTGGCTGTCGGAAAAATACAAGATTATATTAGATATGTTAGATTGCTTTCCTTTGAGTTTAATTAGAATAATTCTAAAATGTTGACATTTAACATATTCATCTCCTGTTTTACATTTTTCAAATGGCCACAGTTGCTTAACTTTCTAACTTTCTATGTTCCGAGTGTTATTTTGTTATACAAACAGTCGCTGCACGAAGGTCCGGTGATACGTGTCACTCATGTCGCCCCTTTCCGGGGTAGAAATCAGTTCCGAGGAAGTTTATCCTCTTTAACCTGTTTATGTATACAGGCGCTGGATGACGGTCAGCTGACATCTCTTACACATGCCGCTTTTTTTAATCGGGCGAGGAGTTAATTCCCATAGACTTAATCCCCTTCACACTGTTAAGTTTCATTTTTTTTTTTTTTTTTGTTAATTGCCTGATATTTCTTGGAATTAATAGTGGAGTGTTTCCCCGTTGCTTTCTCCACAGTGATTTATTGAGACACTGTCTCTAATTAGCTGGCCGTTGACTTATCAAGAGTTCTCCCGTCCTTTGTTAGATTTTAATTTTCGTCCTACTGGGTTGCTAACAACCCACCCCACTCACATGGCGTTGGGTAGCCGGTTCAGACGTCGGCACCCCGAGAAGTGGAATGCATACTTATCTTTATATATATATATATATATATATATATATATATATATATATTTTGAACAATAAAAAAAATTAAAATCCTCAGACACACTGGGTTGTAGATTAATATTCTTTCGTTTTTTTTTTATTATTATTCCATTTAGATTCCTCGACTAGTTTCGGCCGAAATGGCCATCATCGGGAGGAGAAATATTTCTGCTTGCTGCTAGCACTTAACTACAGAAATACCCACAGGGAAGTAAAAAAAATAAGGCACATCTGTTGATAAGTTAAGGGTTACGGAGTTACTAAGGTTGATTAGAGGGAAGGAAAAGAATATAATAATTATTAAGTTTTAACTTAATATAAACCCGAATACCCATTCATTGTAACTGCCTTTTCATAATACGTAGTCAATTTCAAAAATAAATAAAGTAATAAGAACATCATTAAATACAAACGATCCCAATCAATTGACATTACTTTAATAAACACATCAGGAGTACATATATATATACACAGATATTGTTAAATATAACAGACAACTAATGTCTATTATCTCTGATCATGAGGCATTCCGTAATTCGTATAGTTGCTTTACTTTCGCGTGAAAATAAAGACAAAGGCTGTCTAACATTTGAATATTTTTTATTATCTTGACCTAAGCTTTCGGCTCACACGAGTCTTCTTCACAGTGGTTATACGAACACTTAAACAAAGATATTCGCCATCAAAAATGATATGTTATGTGGACATAGAAAACAGGTATGTTGGACTGTTTTCGACTTTATTCTCACCCAAAATTAAAGCAACAATACGACATATAGAATGATTCAGGATCAAAAATAATAGACATTCGTTGTCTGTTATATTTAACAATCTATATTTGAATAATGATCTGCTACCCCAATACACACACGCACACACACATATATATATATATATATATATATATATATAGATATATATATATATATATAGATAGATAGATATACGTTAAAGCAAAGTTAGGAGGACATTTGAAAGAATAAAAAAATATAAAATTAAAATAAAACATTACATTAGAAAGTGACTGAATTCACACATTTCAAGTCTGGCCTGACATTATGGAGGAGGTCAGGTGGTTGAAACCTTTTGCACGTCTATTTTGGAGTGTCTTTCCGCATATTCCCACCTTATTCCGAACCGTTGGTAAAAATATAATTGAGTTAAAAAAAAAAGCTCCAATATTGCCAAAATGTTATCTATAGACAGCCCAAAAAAAAAAAAAAAGAAAGAAAATTTTAAAATATCCACTTATAAGATGGCAATTATTAGAAACTAGATATAAAGCCGCACTCCGTGCGAACTTTTAAGCTAGTTTCTGCGTAGGACTAACTGGGACTCTGGATCAAATCTGAAATGATTTTTGGTCCAGTTTAGAAAACAGCAATGATAATTTTGAAGAAATAGTTTTGAATTTCTCAATTCACTTCATGAAACTTCAAAACATCACTTTGATTCGGGCTAAAAGTCCAATTCCAGTCAAAAAGAAAGAATTGGGCCGAAAGTCCGAAAATTGAGTTATCTAAGTTTCAAATTCCGTGGATTTCAATTAAGTTGAATCCAAGTTTATTTCTTCAATTCAAAGTTTTGGAGATATTGTAAACTGAATTTAAAACGCTTTTTTTTTTTTTTTAATTCGAAGTATTTCGTTACTTTAAACTCAGTATAAATTAAAAACTTTTAAAATCAATCATTTTTTCAGCTATTTTAAAATTTTAATTTTTAAAGGGTCCCTCCTCATTCGGACACAAATCACAATGCTGGATGTTTAAGCACCCGACGAAGGGCGGATTTTCAATCGCCGGATCATCCTGATTCCATAAAGGTTTAACATATTTATACAGAGCATGTGGGGCCCGAGTTATATGCGTTTCAGGTACACGGACGGACAATCAGAATTTGCCGTTTATTTGTTTATATTTCCAATAGTTTAAGATACCCAGTATTGAGTAATGCCTTTCTTGTGCATAATTATGCGCACATGTGCATATCAATATCTGCCTGTATGAGTGCGTCTGTGCGTGTTTCTAATGCAACACGCTTTAGGTAATCAATTGAAACCCTGGCGTCTAATAAATTCACCTGTTTACTTTGCATAAAAGGTGCCCGTATTTCCTACACAGCAATCATTTGACGAGATTTATTGAAAACAATGTCTCCTCCTTGATGTCGCGTGACAACACATATGCGTCGGGCAACGTAAAATTAAAACCTTGCCAGCTGATGCTGTTCAGATTAACTTTCAACGCATGAATATTTATATTACCAAACCTCATTGCTTGTGTAAACGGGCTTACCTATTTGACGTACCGGCATTCGACAGAAGTTATTAACCTAATTCTCAAAGCACTGTTAAATTTCGGGAATGAAAAACTTTCAGGATGTTGACAGTAATAGTGCAAGGTCATAAAATATTCTTTCAATTTTCTGTCTACCTAGAAAATGACTTAGAAAATCAGCCCACACAGAATATCCGTAGTTTTTTCACAGAGATTTTTTTTTTCGTATTTATAAATTAAACAATTTTAATAAAGAAAATTTATACATGGTCTATAGGGAATGTGCTCAATTTGTATATCTCAAGAATCGTTTGAGCAGACTTGATGTATTTTAAATCTCACAGCGCATACCTGAACAAACACCCAAGTAGTGCGATCATTTAGTAAGGAGTTGCCATTGACTGACCTTGTATACTGTGTGATCGTCTCATTCTCAGGCAGTTTTTCTATTTCGGCGAAAGTTCGCATCATTTGTAACTCCCTTCTAACACGAGTAAAGATTTGGATCTTTAAGATGTTTGGCACTGTTCAATCTAACGACAAAGAGAAGATTTTAAATTGAGCATGAAATTAAAATGAAAAAGTGCGTATGAAAAAATGGTCGATTGATTTTCTTTAGCGTCATATCAACCTCTATCGAACGTCGAAATCTAAGTATTTTGAACATAATGGTATTCCTTCAACTTTAGATAAAATGTATTGTTTGCCATTTTGCTATAATATATAGTGTTGGTAATTCTACTATAAAACGAATTGCTTGTCAATTTCTTTAAAAACGTGACATTTTATTATAAGTATTTCTGTTAATTTTCTTTTTATATAAAAATGTTATTTTTATACTTTCGTATTTTTTTGTTTTTTATTTGGGGTTCACTATTTGCTCATACTTGGGACCCCCACCTAACAGGTGCTACCACACTGGGTCTGGGTGGACCCGGGAACAACAGTAATTATAAGGTGGGTCTACGCTCCTCAAAATCTCCAATCTCCAGTCAGGAAGCCTTGCTGTGGAAGTCGTTTGAATGGAGAGAACTGATAACGACCCAGGAAGAAGAATTTACAGTGAAGAGACAATTGTGAGAATACGTGATGTAAAATGAGGATTAATATATGAGGATACATATTTTTTTATTGCCTTTAATATTTTCTTGCTGGACAATTTCCGGACAGAGCGCGAACAAGGGAAGTCGCGTGATCATATTGACTTGCTCGAAGTTTTGAGGCTTTTTAGCATGGAGAAACGAAACTTAAGTTTAATGACAGTTTTATTAAAAAAACGCAAAATTACGTGAATAAATAAAAATAAAGAAAGTTCAACGTTTAGGATTTAAAATATAGCATTTATTTAGTTCGTAAAGATCGATAGATAAATGTTGGATATGAAAAGTTGTAAAACAACACCACAACCCTTGCCATTAACTACAGACAATTTAGAAATATTCAAGAGGATGATACGAAACATTCAGACAAATTATTCAGAAGACAAACAGATCTATCGAAAAAATGGATGCAGCTGTGCCGTAGAACCCCGGAATAAGAGATAGGATAATTACCAACATAAATATATGAATGAACGGAAAAGATTCACTCAAGTAAAACATCCACTGTGCGTAACTGTAAATATTTTTCATATATAGAATCGAGATGGTGGATAACATTATGAGCAAATATAAGAAAATTCTTCAAAGAAATGCGAAAACAAAAAACGACTGGCTTAACAGATATTAAGAAGCAACGATAACGGAAGTGAAAGGTTGTTTGACTGGTGCCACATTGAATCAAAGATTGCATACAAACACAAATAAATGCAGATAAGCGTAAGTAATGAGGCTTTAACTATTAGGAGTTTCGTATACAATAATACGTTACCATAACAGAGAATTTATGAAAAGAAAACTTTGTATAAGATCAAAGAGAAACGAAATTACGTTTTGAATGGATCAACTATCTAATGACA
>OZ010593.1:34734754-34852254 GCA_963932145.1 Acanthosepion lycidas | reverse complement strand
GAACGGGGATCATTAGAAGATGTCGATAGACATTACATTTAAATTTTTGAAGATTATAGTCATCAGGGAAGCAAGTAAGAGGAAGGGAGTTCCATTGTTGGGAAGTACAAGAGAAGACTCTGTTTGAGTAGAAGAGGCGGTTACATTTAACTGTTTCGACAGTAAAAGGGTGGGACCGAGATGCCAACCTAGTAGCACGCTTAAATTCATGTCGTCGATGCGCCAATGGAAATAGTTCATCAGAGCAGATGCCATGAAAATATTTATAGAAAAGACAGAAGGAAGCCACATTACGTCGGTTAGAATGTGACTCGAGTCGAGACCCCAAGTCTAGACCGATCACATTGCATATTCGTCTTTGGATTTGTCGAGAACCTGTTCCAGAATAAATGAATCGGAAAAATATCAACCTTTTCACCTACGAGTTTAACCCAATATTGTGTCAAATAACTTCTAACCACCACTAGATGGCGTTTCTAAAGTAATTATATATATAAAGGTTCAGTTCAATTTACAATTACATGAAATTACTGGAATTTATGAACAGGGATCATATCATTCATATACAGGTTCGGGGTTAGTGTACTTTATTAAAATTGTTTGCGTAGATGTATTCTCGCCATTTAAATCCTTAACTTCTATATTTGCTTTTGTATGAAGTATTCATGTAATATATATATATATATATATATATATTATATATATATATATATATATGACACAAAATGTTCCTCCTTTTTACCCACAGGCTGACCCTTAGAGACAAGACATGTCTCAATCCCTTCCAGGTAACTCTTCCGTTTCCAGTGAACCTCACATACTGAACACGACACAGACTAATACACAACTTGTACACTGTTATGAAAATTGCTACTGTATTTTCATCGAATTAAAATTCATTTATTTCAGATGCTCAAGATGACTTTAAATGAAACGATGATTAGCAATTTAAAGTTTTATATTAAAGTGATTTCGCGCCCTGCAATATTGTAAAATCTGTGCCAGAATAAATGAATCTAAAGAAATATTAATCAACTGGTTCATTAATGGAACTATGTGATTATACGGCATGTTGATTAATTACATTTATTTAACGGCATATCAACACCTCATACGTCATTTAATTCTTAAATTTACTGCCGAAATTTAAGTTATTTTGGGGTGGGGAGAGCATTGAAATAATGAAAAATATGATATATCTTAGTCCGCATTCTGAAATGAATATATGGTAGATGATACTCAGCTTTTGTGTATATGCAGTACAGTTCAAAATTTGGAGGACACTCTTAGTATTTTTTTCAGTTGTCCAATAAAGTAGTTGTTTTGTACATTAAATAAGAGACAATTATTATACATGGTTAAAAAAAAAGGTGACATGATTTTTCTATTAGAAATTCTATTATGACAAAAAGAAAAAAAAGCAATTTATGATTAAATTTTGCTTTCGTCTAAATATCCTTTTTTAGCCTCGATTATTGCAGCACATATCTTTCGTATTCGTTTCAAATGTTTCTCAAAGTATAAATTTGATAATTGATTTTCATTCTTTTTTCAATGACGCTAAGAGCTGTTTTTTTTAATTTTTTCACTTTTCTGTCAAGTTCACCAAAGCTAACTCTTGTGGTGCCTTCAAACTTTTAACTGTAGTGGACATGTTTGTGTGAACATTATTAATAGAGGCAGTGATTTGTGTATTTTATATTGAATTTTTGTTGAACTTATATATTGGAATAAATTTCTTTAACGGCATATTGAACTCTATCGGTTATTGAATGCCAAAATCTAAATATATTGATCACAATATCTGTCTATATTTTCTGAGATGAGGTATTATGTACATTATTTACATTATTCGGACTATTGCCCTCATCTTTGACGCCATATTTATTACAACGTTTCGGCCGTTGTACGCTCCGGTCTTCTTCAGGTGGTTGGAATATCGAACTGAACCCTTTATTTCGCTAACTGGGGTAGACTGTTCTAGTTCCATGTTTAATTGATGTCAGTTATCAGTTAATTTTCCTTCTGAAAGTTCTCCACTGCCTTAACCGAGTATTGAACTCACACTCTTTGGGTCCTGTCACTGGATCTAACCAACGCCTTTATCCACTGTGTCATGTGTCCTCAGAGGGAAAATTAACAGCAGATAACTGATAAATGACATCCATTAAACATGGCACGTGGAACTAGAACAGTCTATCCCAGTGAACGAAATAAAGGGTTCAGTTCGACATTCCAAGCACCTGAAGAAGGCCGGAGCTTACAACGCCCGAAACGTTGTAATAAATATGGCGACAAAGATGAGGACAATAGTCCGAATAATGTAAATAACTGATCACAATGGTATGGCTCCAACTAAATTATCTTTGAATACAATTGTATGCCTTCAACTACAAATAAAAGGTATTTTTATATTTTCGCAGTGTTTTGTATTTGTTCGGGGGTTCACTATTTGCCCATAACTGGGACCCCTAACAGGTGCTACTATCCCGGTGTCTGAGTGGACCTGAAAACAACAGCATTTAAGAGGTGATTCCATGACCCTCAAAACCTCAGAGGACTTGCTGCCAAATCAGTTTATCGTCATATGGAGGACTTGCCCGGCATGTCTGCTAACGACCGCTAGATGATGTCGCTAAAGCAGTATATAAACAGGGCGTAAATTTTCCACCATTCTTTCTCTTTACTCACATGAAGCCTGAAAGACGTTTCGTAAGTCGTTCCTATTTGGGTGACATTTCGACCTCATTATATACCACAGAATACTACACAGCACACAATATACTAAGATAACTTGACTACACTGTGGGTTATCTAATAATTCTAACAAAAGCATGAGGAATGTATGTCTTGCACATTCTTTTGTAGGAACTTCACAGATACGTGCGTACGTACGAAAAAAGTGCATCGCAACAAACAACCATTATTTACCTCTTGTATTCTTTCCATTAAGTTTGCCCAGGCAATAAAATATGCGATAGTTTATTGGATTCATTTTTGTATATATATTTTTTTTGTTTGAGGAAGCTTCAGTAGGTTCACCATTCTATCCTTTCCACAAATATGTCTTCAACAATCCTGCGTGCAAAGCGAAGCGACGATAACTGATTATATATTTTGTTAAATGACCTGCTCTTTGCTCAAGTCTTTTAAAGGCCAATGATATTTACACTGCGTCGTTCACCTCTCCTTCAGGTGATACAAAAACAGATGGATTCGTTCATGTTGCATTAATATAAAGAAATACATTATTTGGTGGCACTCATCACGCCGATTATAGTAACGTAACATTGAGGATATATTTGTAAATATACCTAGCTAATGGAGCGTAACATCATGTGATATCAATTGTCTTTCAAGCAAAAAAGTTATGGGTGTGAAAGTAAGACGTTCAGTATCAATCAATCATACATTGAAATCCATTTGATTCTTTTTTTTTTCTGTGACCGTACACCTGGGTGGCTTACCTACTCAAAGTAATTTAAAGCAGTTGGTTATCTGTGCTAAAAATAACCAACTATTTTAACTATCTCAAAAGTATATGGTATGTATGTATTTCAAGTTCACTATAGATTGGCAATAACAGGCCCCGTTTGAACTGGGAAAATTCTTGCCGCCTTTGCATGAGCAGACTATCAGTTGTTCAAACTGATACTACAGATGTTAGTCAATCTTAATTAGGAATTATGTGTTCGTGTGTGATTTTACGTGTACAAGTTTAGTTCAATGAAGTAATGCCTGATTTTTAAAGAATACTAATAGATTTTATAGTAGATATATATAAATAATACCAAAATGAACACGCAAATCCCTGGATGCCAAACTTAGAGTTCAGTGTCGTCTGTTTCAAGAACAGGTTTTATGACCCTAATGTAAATTCACAAGTTGAGATCTCATTGCACACAACCGAGTATATTCTATTCTCTAGTGTTGATTAGTCTTTAGCGAGCTTAGCAATTTTTCGCCCATTCTTCATGTATCATGCAGGTTATTTTTGCCAAAATAAATCGCATATAGGTCTGGCAGCTCCGATTCCAGATCTGTCATCCATGTGACCTTTAAAACTCCAAAGTGTCATTGAAACGGCTGAGAATTTTAAAACTATAGTTTACATAATAAAAATCAGAAAAGAAACTCAAGTTAAAGGTTTAGCGAAGAAGGCGTGCGATATAAACGTAAGAGGAGGAAGTAGGATGTGATAACTGTGAGCATATACAGGATTGATATCGATCGACTTGAAAAAGTTAAGATTGTGATTAAGAAGTTTCTACAAAATA
The DNA here is from genome assembly GCA_963932145.1 of Acanthosepion lycidas. Classification (NCBI taxonomy): domain Eukaryota; kingdom Metazoa; phylum Mollusca; class Cephalopoda; order Sepiida; family Sepiidae; genus Acanthosepion; species Acanthosepion lycidas. The sequence continues at coordinate 34,847,977 of OZ010593.1, read as the reverse complement.
CGAAGAAGTAATGACGTAATAATGTCGTTTTTTGACGTATTTTTAACGTCAAAAAACGATATTATTACGTCATTATTTTTGCACCAACCTAATACATGTGGAGTGAGGGTGAGTTAAACCTGTGGGTGTAACTAGACAGCTTTAGTTGCAAAGGTGTTAGCTGGTGGTACTAAAGAATGCTGCTAGTTTGTATATTTGCCAAGGAAGTAGTAATTGATTCTTGATAGTTTTGCGACGATCCGTCTGTGGGGAACATAACACAGAGCTGACGTCAATACACCCCACCAAGAAAAGGCCATACAAACGATTCTCAACGCAATCAAGGTTGGGGAGTTAGGACTGAGCAGCCCAAGACACGATATGCCACCAATAAATCGATTTTTTTTGGATCTTACACTTGTCAAGGATAAAGCATAAGGAGTCACGTACTTACAGGAAAGGCACAAGGAGAGTTTATCCAACATCTTTAGCGATGGATCGTATATATGATTTCCGGGTGAGGTCTGGTGTGAATTTGTCTCCCAATAGACATTCAAATCAGTTTGCATCCTGGATTAGCATGATGGTTAACGCAGTCAAAACCAAAATGTAAACATCTTGGTTCGCGTCATCTGAGAAGCTACCGGTTATTCTCGACAGAGAAAAAGCTAGAGTAAGTTGATATCAAGTACCCAAGCTCGGTGATAAGCGCGACTGATCAGGGAAAATAGGATATCGATGAAAGTATTGATGCTGCCCGTGTTGCGTTCTATCGGCTAACGATTCGGCTGTAGTGAAGATCAATACAAAAGCTCGTATCTACCATGTTCTCTGTCAGAACGATCCTTCTGTGTGTTGTGGCCTGTGAGAGCTGGAACAATGTCAAAGTATTTGATTACTTCAACCTGAGCCGAATTCTCTGCGTCACACTTCATCTCGAACACCGCTGTCTCTCATACAAATTCTACACAGAACGGGAATTCGGTGATTTGGACATTGACAGCCGCGCGAATTCATCCGTGAGAGAATTGCACTTGACCGACCCATATAAGGTTGGCAGAAGCGGCGCGGTGGATATGTAAAAAAAGTGGCTAAAGTCGGTTAAAGAGAACATCAAACAGTCCTTGGGACCGCGCGTGTTCAGGACTCGTCGTTGGAACAGTGATTGGTTAGCGCTTAATGACTCAATTGCATGTGACCGTCGATGTGGGTCGCATTTCGGAAAATTACAGAAAATTCGTTTGACGGAGACAGCTCAACCAATCCCGGGTGAATGCCTCCTAAAATGAGTTAAAAGCACTAAGACACAATTAGAGTATAGACATGCATCATAACTGGATGAAATTCTATGTCCGCTCCATTTTGATGGAATTATACTAGCCAGTTCCCCACTGCCTAGTTAGCTGTTACAGCTGGATCAGAAGAAAGATAAGCTGCGAAGTTCAAGTCATCTATAAACTGTGATATTATCTGCATATATCAGGTCTGTTTGAAAAGTAACGTGACTAGTGTCACAAAACATTTACTTCAGTTCCAAACAAACTATATGCTTCACACTTCAATGTAACAAACATCGAACCTAACGCACTATTACATCCTTCTCTGTCACGTTTCCATACACTTCTGGAAGGGTTCTTCTTGGATGCCCCTCGGTATCGTCGTTGCGGCTTTCCTAATGGTCTTCATGCCTTTAAAACGGACCTCCCACTCCCTATTGAACTTGGAGAAGTCACACGATGTATTATCAGGCAAATAAGGAGATTGTTTCAGGATGGCGATGTGCTTCTCGGCAAAGGACTGTCGGATGCTCAAGGAGGACCTTATTTGTTCGAACTTATTTCCTCTTAGATATATGAATTAAGTTAAAAACGAGGGAACGGTATAGAGAAAATCTAGATCAGGTGGTCACAACAGGAAGAGGGGTCATCATTTCACTTAGATTTAAAGAGATAAATCAGAATAGTTCCAACACAATTATAAGACATTTGGCATGTGAGAGAGGAATTTCAGCTATGACAGTTTAAAGAGCAATGAAAAATGACTTGAAAATAAAATCGTACTTGAAACCTCAGAGGCACCATGTTAATCCAGGCAAGATGATTAGAAGGTTAGAGGGCGAAGAACATTTTAAAATAATTTAGAAAATGATCCTGGAATAATGTATATATACATTTGAACTTCCTGCAGCATCCAATAGTAATTTTTTTAAGCGTTTCACCTCAAGCAAGGCGGGAAGCCACTAGCGCACAATGGGTTACAGTGAGTTGAAGCGAGAGCAAATAGTAGTGATAGAGGAAAGGATGAAGAGAAGGATATGGGATAGATCAAGGCAACTGGAGACATCGATTGACATTACATTTGAATAGTTGGAGATTATAACTATCAGGGAAACAGGAAAAGTGGGGGGAGTTCCACGGGCGAGAGGTGCGAAACATGTAGCTATTGGAGCAGAAGAAACGGCTACATTTAACAGTTTCGACAGTGAAAGGGAGTGAGCGAGATGCCAGCCTAGTAGAATGCTTAAAGTCATGAAGTCTGGGAACCAGCGAAAGCAGCTCATCGCAGCAGTTACCATGAAAGTATTTGTAAAAAAGACAGAGGGAAGGGACGGCACGTGTGTAAGAGAGCGACTGCAGACGAGATGCCAGATCAGGGCTTAATTACATTGCATATCAGTCTCTGGATCTTATCAAGAACCTTGAGACAAACAGAAGGGACACCAGATGATATATGGCAGCAATACTCCATGCAAGAGCGAATAGTTGATTTGTAGATTTGAAGGATTGATTCCGGAGAGCAAAATTTCCTGGCGCGGCACAGGGAGCCAACTTTCCTTGCGGCGGACGAAGCTATTGACTCAGTGTATTTGTTCCATCTCAGGTCAGCAGTCAATGATTACATTGGTCATACTACTGCATGCCTATCCAGACGATTTACGTTACACCCACCCGACCATAGCTTCATTAAGACAAATTTTAACACATAAAATCCTACAAACCTCCATCCGAAACAAACGAGTAGACAAATATAAGCGTAATAACATTATTCACATTTAAAAATTGATTAAAAATAATGCAAGGCCAAATAATAAAAATGAAAAAGCCAAAACTAAATAACATTATCTATGAAAACGATCACAATGTACCGACCATGTTTGGAAATAAAGCATTCCTATAACATACATAACACAACCCCTATATTGAATTAAAATAAAAAATAAAATCATACTTTAGAATAGGTAAAGTTATAGCCGAAATCGCTTGGACATGCAGAACTTTGAGAGTTTTTACATACTTTGTGTCCAGAAAAGAAAACACTTGTACGTACACAAAATGATTAAATAAAACGCTAACCGCAGTTCTGTGTCAGTCGTCTTTAAAGAATATAAGGCGGTAATACATCCTAAATACCCAATATATATATATATATATATATATATATAGATAGATAGATAATTAACATTTAAAACAAAATATCGATAACGTCTTACTTATCTCAAAAGGAACAGTGTTATAAATTATTGCTAACAAATACAACAAGCCTGAACGAACTAAAACAATGACCTCCGACACAAAATAAAACTATCATTTTAGACATTTTATTCTTTTCAATAATTGAATTTCAAAGTCTATCAAACGCTAACAAATAAGAAAGAAATTCGACTCCTGCCCATCTCATGACAAATCTAAAAAGGTTCTTTATTTGTATTTTTTCTTTCTATTTTCGAATATTTAGAATAAGTCGAAACAATGATAATTCAAAAGCATTGAAAATACGTCAAAATAACATGACCTATCTACTTACTATCGGGGAGAGTATAAAACAAACGCAAATATACAGAAGAGCTGTAAATGCAAAAGTCAGAATAATCGTCAATGAAAAACATGAAAAGAATATTTTGAAGACGGTAGATAAGTATCTTTACCAACAAATCTTTCTTCTCAAATGAAAGACGAAGTTTAGAAAATGTGTATATCAACAGAAAGCTAGAATATACATATCCTCTTATATGTAACATACACACTATTTCGATTTTATATTCGCCGAAATTTAATTAATTTACTTATTTACTTAATTTCTTCACAACTCAACTAGAAGAAAATTACATCAGCTACAATATCATGAATCATTAAGCGTAACATACTAACAAATACTAAAACATGAAATTATTCATATAAAAAAACTAATTTTTGAGTAGTCTTTCGATTACATAAAAATGGTTTAGTATTTGATAGTATGTTACACGTTCCTGACAATTATTTAATCGCACATAAAAGGATTTTAAATTTCTATTCTCACCATAAAATAATTGTTGGATTCTATTTAAGAGCGCTCAAAATTTAATTCTTCAGTATTTATATGAAGAGCAACCTGTAATCTTTTCATATTCAACAAGAAAAAAAAGGCACATAAAATATTTCAAAGCCAGCGAATCAATATATTATTCTACCTACAAATTATCAAAAATGAACTTGAAAAGAATGTTACTAAGCTTAAGAAAACTACTGTTACAACTATTGGGTTGTCGAAACTAAATATTCTACTTGATAACCAAACGAAATATTGGGCAACCCAATACAACTATAAAAATAAAAGACTATCCTGGGCGTAACAGCAAAACTGTCCCAATCTTGTAAGAGCATAATTATTCATCCTGCAAAATCTTTCATATCATAAAAAAATAAAAATAAATAAATAAATAAATAAACAAATTGAGTTTCTTTTTCCAGGTTTTCAGATAAGACGCTTAGCCATCTTGACACCATTTGTCGTAAGTGAGCCCACATATAAAATTCAAAATGACAGAAGTCGGCGCAAAGTACAGGCTATAAAACCGGTCCTCAACCACCTAGCCATCTTTCATGACTGATGTCAGACAGGGCGTCACGACTAGTGTAACTAAAATGTTCTGTAGCCCTATCATGCATGGACCACATTCGTTTTCGTATTAGCAGGGACATATCCTCTAACATGTCTGGACGTGTGTTCGAAACAAACCCCCTGTAAACAGCCTCTGTACAAAACATATGGACCTTTCAGGCAGTCACCTACAACTCCACCCTCTACATTAATTGTAAATTGATGGCAGTGTCTAGCTTGTCTTGTCCCATGTTGGTTGTGTATATCTTTTTATTCCATCCCTTTCAAATGTTGCCTCATCCTTAAACAAGACTGAAGAGACAACGGATCGAAGATTTGTGCAATAAAACATCGAGAAAAGTTCTCCCTTGGAAAGTGATCAGACGGCGAAAAATCCTACGCATGCTTCAAATGATACGGATACAGGAGCTGCTCTTAACGTGCCCTCCATTCGTTAATATGCTAGGGCAACTTGACATGTGCTGATACCTGTGTAATCTTTGACAGCCTGTAGAATGTGTTCTTCATAGCTAGGCATATGAACGGAATTTGGTTTCCTCGGAACATAGTTTGTGGTGCCACGAATCCTGTCTCAGTAACGCAACGATAAACAGCAGCAAAAGGTAGGATAACATGGCTGCCTTCGGTCTGGAAACGCAAACTTTTACAGCAGTGCAGCCTCGCGTCCATTATCATTCGCACGGCCGTATATAAAAATCACATCTGCCTGCTCACGATATCAATATCCTGACATTGTTAAACGGAACGCTTCTAACTTAACTTACTGACTAAACCCTTAAACGTTGAAGACAGTTTATCTACGAATGTAAACGAATGGCAAATATAATCTAGTCTACATTGTAACGCAGCATCATATACCGTAAGCTTTCTTTAAACTTAATAACTCAAAAAGGAAGGATTTGCTTATATGTACTTTTGTCCTTGTTTTGGTATGAGGAACCCACCCCCAAAGTTTGTAAAAGTATTTTGATACACCCTGTATATGTATATATATTTTGACACTATCTTGTCACAGCAGAAGCTAGCCGGTAAGTAAAATATTATGTTTCCTCTACGGCTGCCACAAAATATTGACCCATCTTCCATGTCATAACTTGCCTTTCCTTAAAAGACAGAACAAAACTCTTTTTTATTAATGTTTGCAGCCTTTTTTCCTTTCAAAATAAACAATCTATGATAGTTCATTTTGAAAGAGGATTTGGGCTTAAGATAGAACCACAAATTACATTGCATTCTAGTTGGTTGCTTTTGTCTGGCGGCATATCAACCTGCATGGATTATTTAATGCCGACATCTAGACATTTTTTGTACACAATTTATTTTACTTTTGGAGATTATGGTCAATGACACAAGTCTTACTAAATAGCACATAGCTAGGGGAAGAACAAGTGGATTCATACTTTTCTCAAAATATTTATGCGTAAATAAATATAACGAACCTGACTGGAATTGGAACGTGGCTCTCCGATTGATAATTCAGAGTCATTATCCATTACACCACCCGTACATCAAAGATTACATTACAGTCTAGACGTATTTGGCATCTTTAAAGAAATATTACAAATTCAGGCATCTACTACAAAGAAAAAAACGTCTATATGTAATTTATTGGAAATTTACGTATGAAAAAAATCCAATGAATATTTCGGGCACGTACTTCGCCCAATTTTTTCTGATTTTTTTTTTTTTTACTGTATATTGATTAACGTATGTGATCAAGTTTCAGAATGAAGTAATTACGTTGACAAGCAAGTGTTTTTCAGACTGGGAACTTATCGATATATTTTATTTACATGTGCATATAAATTACTTTTTACAGAAATGAATATATATGTATTATTAATTAATGAATATCAAACATTTAAAATCCCATACGTAATTATTTTATTTCATGAGAGCTTTAAAAATCAACTCTCAATATTTCAGACTTACAAACAAAAGCGTGATTTTGGGGGATGTTTTAAAGCTTTCGTGTAATAAAAATTATTACCTATGGGATTTTAAGTGTTTGATATTCATTAATACTATATTTGCTCTGTCTTTGACATAGTGGTCTCCCTGGATATATATCCTCTGGAAATTCTGTACTGATTACCATATTGCATTATTATTACTATCCCTCTCTCTCTCTCTCTATATATATATATATATATATATATATATATATATATATATATATATATATATATACTTTCTCAATTTCACTCAATATTCTTTGACATATCTGCACACAGGGATATCTATTAAAAATTATTATTTCAGGCAAAATTAATTTAACTTTCATGTTCCTTTTAATTGGATGTGCATTTTTTTTCTTTCGGATTCAATGCTATATAATTGTATTTCATTTGATCCTGCTAATGAACTCTCGCGTAATTAAGAAAACATTCTTATTTTCCTTTTAAATCTATGCATCTTTTTTCTTTCCCTAATAATCCTTAATTTTTCATCTTAAATTTTCCTTTCTCTTCCATGCCCTGAATGACATGAACCTGTCTTTATGAGCCCTCGTTCCAAATTAATATGGCGGACGCTTACTTTAGTTTGTTTACTCCAATTTTATTACGCAGCAATTTCACATTAGATAAAGATATGCCAATGTGTAAAAGTCGATCACTTGATCATCTTCTATGAGTCACTATATAGGATCACAGATTAAGATATTCACGATAATTTGAAAAGTAAATTAATTCCTGGGAGTCTGTGAATGCAGTTAATGCATTCAGAAATACTTCAATGTAAAGAAAAATTGCATGTAGGGAATCTTTATAATGTGAATTTAATTTAACCCATTCGGATATCTTTGATATAATAAATGTATTTTGGGTTACTCTTTGGACAACCTCTATATCTATTTATGAACGTACTGATGCTACGGAAAACGTTTCTGATATTGTTAAAATATGAAAAAAAAAGTATATCGAGCATCCGATGTTGACATCATAGTTTGTAGTTTCCAATAAGTTTTCTTGCTAATTGTTCACAACACTGCGAACTAAAATTCTGAACTAATATTAGTATACCAATAAGAGTTAATCGGCTAATCTCACACTAATAAGGTCATTCTAACGGGCTGTTGTTAAAACGCAAATGCACCTCTATAACACATCAAGAAAAATTTTCCAAAATCACTCGATGTCTCCAGCAGATAGATGTCTCTGATTTCAGGTTGTAGCGATTTGTTTCAAGAATTGAAAGAAATTTATATTTTCCTATGTGCCGAGTCGTGGCTCTTAGTTTTTTTTATATACATTTCAGCAATATTTTCCTTTTAACTTTCCTTAGCATTCATTGTCCTGCCAGCCATTTATACAAGCTTGTAAGAGAGGGTACAACCATGCTTCGTTCAGTATATCCTGTGAAGGTCAAATTTTCTAAGCCTTCTCGTCTTCATTGAAGGATCTAGAAATGCGTCCTTTTTTCATATAACGACCTCGTTGTGAATATGCTGTAACAAATCAAAATTTTATTTTGAATCGAGTTCACCCCAAGCAAGGCAGTAAAGCCAGCAAGATTTACTAGGTATGGGGGATTTAGAAAATTTGCTAAAGAAACAAAAGAAGTGTGATCAGGAAGACAATAGAAAACGATGGATATTGCATTTAAATGTTTGAAGATTAAAGTTGGTTGAAAAGCATGGAGCCGGATGGAAGTTCCGAAAGTGAGAAAAGTAAGTGTTAGCGTAGAATTTATGGTTACCACTAGTCATTTCGACTGTAAAAGTGCGAGATCTTGCCGTCAATCTAGTACTCCGCTTAAATAAGTCTAGGTACCATAGCGAGAAGCTCTCATCACAACAGTTACCATGAAAGTCTTTATAGAAAAGCTTACAGAGAGGTAAACATATGATATTGGGAAAGAGACTGAAGCCGAGACGCCAGATTAGGGTCAGTAATATTGCCAATTGTTTGGATTCTATCAAGGAGCTCTACATAAATAACAGGGGCACCGGTCCATTGGTGGAATCAATATCCTAAGCATAGAAGAATGGTAGACTTACAGATATGTAAGAAATTCCCGAAAGAAAAATTGTCTAGCACGTCACAGTTAACCAACTTTCTTATTAGCTGACTTAGCAATGGATCAAGTATAGTATTTTCACGTCATAGAACATTAACCAGAGAAGGCGCAACAAGTAACTCTCCTGGAGGTCAGCATTAGCCAGGGTGATGGAAGGCAGAGAGGGGTGTCTCAGATGATTAATAGACAGCAGTTTAGTTTTGGAAGTGTTGAAATTAAAAAGTGATTAGTTGCCCCAGTTGAAGGTCGTTTTGGATATCACCTATAGTTTTAGATATCACCTAGAGTATATATATTAAATATTTTATAAGACGATACTAACTCGAACTTAGTGTTGTTCCTATTTTCTATTTTTTTTCCAGGATATATATTTTAATCAAGTAAATTTTAAGAGAAGATATGCAGATGAAACCGTGTTCATAGCAGACATCGAAAGGAAACTACAGGAACTCCTACAGACGTTAGTAAAGGAAGGCGAGAAGAAAAGACTAAATATAAACTGAAGAAAACAGAATCCATCGTTGTTAGGGAAAAGAACAGCCCAACATGCAATTACACCTTTCAGATACCAAAATGAAGCAAGTGCAACAATTTAAATACGTCAATGTTTCATTGATACTATCGCCTGCTGTTTCCAGTTTATAAAAATAAGCAATAACTTTTCCCCTTTTTCGAGTATTTTTGGTCTTTGTTTGGAATTAACAGTCCCCCTTTCTGAAATATCAGGTTTTCTTATCACTTCCTTATTTTTCATGAGATATTACAGATTTAGGCATACCGTCCTGCACAGCGCTGTCTGACACACGAAGGCAATGATTTCTTTCTTTGCTTCAATAGTTTTTCGCTCAAATTTTCTTTTTCCTTTATCACTATCGTTGCTAACTTTCGTTCTAACTGCTAATGAAGAGAAAAGTGGCACAGTACTATAAAAATTGCAAAAGAAAAGCCCGGCACAACACGCGAATAGTATACAACACGGCGCTCGACCTAAAAATGATTCCATTCAGGTTAACACGTGTCGTCTTGTTTCGGCAATCAAGAATCGAAATTTTTTTCTATAACCGAAGCATTTTAATCTCGGATTTTCTGTTGGAAAACCGAGGTTTCTCTGTGCCTGGGAAGGGTTTTATCAGAGGACGTACGGTGTCATACTGAAATCTGAAGGGGCATTGGAATAGCAAAATGAACTTTGCGAAAGTTAATTAAAGTGTTAAGGAATATATACATTCATTGGAAACAAAGAAAAGAGTAATAAACTTATGTAATATCAGTCCTCCTATATGGTTGTGGATACTTAGAATCAAGAAGTGACGGGTGAAGTTCCTAGGGCATATCATGAGGAAAGAGAGGCTGAAACATTTGATACTCACAAGACAGATTAAAAAGCAAGATAGACAGAGGGAAACAACGCTTAACCTAGCTAGTGAGATTGAGGAACAAAATTTATGAGAGACAACCGAAAGATATTTATTATGAGGTAAAAGCGACAGGATATTGTGGAGAGACATGGCCGACAACGTCATGAAAGGAGACGTCACATAAAATATATTCTGGTTTTAAAATGCTACATTCATTAAGTCAAGAAAAAACTAGATTTTTTTTTCTCCTTTGGTTTTGTTATCAAAGGCAAAACCTCATAGGAAACAATTATTTTATCCCTTATAGAGAATTCAAACGGAAAGTCTGTGACGTGTAAACCAAAGCTCTCTTCTCCTGCATGCATCTGGGTCTGTAATCGGTTTCGTCTGAGTTGTCAACCATGATTTATCTTGAGATTGATAGTTGGGTATTCACATTGCCTTCTCCACGGTGGTTGATGGAGACAGCGACTCTAGTAAGCTTACCATTGAGTCAGTGAGTTCCTCTGCCTTATGTTAGGTCTTGTTTTTTGTCGTCCTACTGGCTTGCTAACGAGTCTCCTCACTCGGAACTCGGAGTGGGGTGGTCGGTTAAGTCACCGACATTCGACTGGAATACTTACCGAAAGGTGAGGGAAACAAGAAAGAAAAAAAAAACAAGGAGGAGGCTTATACTTAATATCATAAAGAGGCAGCTGAAGCTTCTGAGACACATAATGAGAAAAGAGGGCCTGGAGAAACTGATACTCACGGGTCGAATAGAGGGAATGACTGACAAGGGAAAACAGCGCGTGACATAGTTAGCGTCGACTCTGTCCTTTGACGGAGTTGACGCTGAGTGCACTCTGCCCAAAGACATAGACGCAACTGAGTGATTTAGGGGTGAAATGACTAACATCAGTATAAATACAAAATCTAGAACTTATGAAGGGGAGGGTCGCTGATGAATATAAGAGAAGGAATGGATCCAAAGCTAGAGACCTGGGAGACATCTAGAAGATCTAAATAAGATCTAGAAGAGTGGCCGTTCAAATAATTTCGGGATTTCATAAGTATTGAAATAAATCAAAATTCGGACCAAAACACCATAACCATTCAAATTGAAAAGACAAGTATGCCAAACCCTATCAAAAGCCTTTTCTGATATCTAAAGCAACAGGCTGGATTTCCCTATAATTGTCTAAAAATTGCATCGCTGGAATATTTACCATTTGATAAAGAAGTAATCCAGTAGCTTAATCTGATTTCTTGAAGTTTTATAAAAGTTTAATAGCTTCCCCCACCCAGGTCCTCGTACTTTTAGAATGCCTTTTATAAAGAAATGATTCAGTAGCTTAATCTGATTTTTAAAAGTCATATAAAAGTTTAATAGCTTCCCCCAATCTAGGGCCTCTTACTTTCAGAATGCAATAAAAATATATATTTTCATTAGGTTTTTTTTTTTTTTTTCATTATTATTAGTCCATTAATCTTAACAAATAAATTTACAACTTATATTTAGATGTAGTTTTAATCCCCTCCTAAAATGCAACTTTACGAAGATAATAGAAAGATAAAGAAATTGCAAGGAGAATCGCAAACTCATATCAACTGCATTAGATCTATGGATATGGTAAGAAACACTTCAACTCTTCAATCCGATGAGTTTCTTTGGAAGAAAGAATTCAGCATTTGCACTTAACAATTCTTCAAGTGCCGCCAATCCCGCAATTAGCGACACTATCTTGAATGCCATCAAACGATATTGAGAAAGGCGATTTCCACCTGCGGTGACAGAAAGAGCTCTTTGATCTTGAAAACGCTGAGTACGTTCTCAAGAATTATAACTGGAGGCGTGGATCTTTTGACAATTTCGGCGAGTGCCATTTAGGCTTTTTTCTTTTCTTTGAGACTTCACAAATTAGCTAGGGAGTTGCCGTTTGTATTTTTCCCGCCTTTTGTGCCGTCAATAAAATGATGCAAAAGTTCTTTGTCGCTTGTTGCACCGTGTATCTCATTAAATAATTTTTACGTTATTTTATATTATCACGCCAATCTGGCAAATGAAAAATATTTCTTTTACATTCATACAATCATTGCCGTATCTGCCGTTCAACACAGTCGAGGAATCCAGTATAAAATATAAACTTTGGTCAGAAGTTAGCTGAAATTATATAACAGGGAATCTGGTTCCAATCTTAAACAATACTCTTTTATAAATATTTTCATATATTGTAGAAATACCAATGTATATAAAGAGATCAAGAGAGATTTAAATACACTCACCAGTCACTTTATTTAGTATATTCATTTAACCTTTAGAACCACATCAATTGTTCGATTTGCTGAGAATACTTTCGAAGTTTGGGTTTATGCTCTTATGATATAAAACAACTCTTTTATATTCCCTGGGATTTTTTCTGTTAATTCAACCAAAATAATGTAAAGCTACTAATTGCAAATGTTAATTCACACCAAGAAATTATAATATTTCAAATTAAAGTTTGTTTCTTTTATTTTTGAAAACTCTTGAAATTATAAATCAGAAGTTTTTAGTTTGCCATAATGAAAACTTATCAAGAATCAGAGTTATTCACAATTTCGTACGTGCAGATGTTATTCCAGATACTTACACGGAGTTTTTTTTTTTTTTTTTTTTTTTTAAACAATTTTAAAATGGTAAGTCTATTTTTGGTTTGTTTTTTCTAAGTGTGCGGGAACGGAGATCTCACGCTCAGAAATAGGGGCGACTGCAACGGTCAACCCAACCGGAGTGCCATGGAAGCTACTTGCTCTGGGAGAAGTTGGTGTTAATTTTAGTAAATATAATTTTTATTTCTTATTTTTGGGTGAATTAACAGAAAAGATCCCATTGGTTGGCTGCACATCCAGAATTATAATTTCTACATCAAAGGCGTGCTTGGGATCCAGTGACTGAAGACCACTTTAACATATAAAAACATTAAAAAAACAACAAACAACAAAAACGTTTGATAAACCAATCTGTCGCTATGTGTAATCTATGTATTATTCTGCATAAAATGACCATCAGACGATGGGTGCACGGGAAACTTACAATGAGTACGTGGTTAGTCACAATGTCTTGTTAAGCTACAGAATTTAAACGATCTTTAATTGCTACCAAGGGTAAAATGAAGGCTAAGAAAATATTCGCCATAACATTAGATGCCCACCACCAGCCTGAAGCGTTTATTCAAAGTAGGATAGTTTTAAGCCTTCATATTCTTTACTCACTTCCATTCAAATTTGTAAAAAAAAAACTCGAGACTTGCACTATTCAGCGTTTTGCTAATTTCCTATTGTTCAAACTGTGGACCTTAGCAAATCGTAGACTCACTAAACTAACAGTAGTGGCAACTAGTGATATCTCCGGATGCAGTAGCCCATCTCCAAGATGCTCTTCCGTATACGTCCGTTTTATAGATTTAATTTGAACTGATGTCGCCTTTCTCTCCACTTGAACAATTTCGCAACTGCATTGTACTCATGAAATATCAAATATCGTGTTGGCAATCCCTTTTTGTGTCTAGTCCTGTCAGGATATTTAAATAAAATCATATCCTCTATTCCGTTTTTATCTAACCTAAAATTCTATTTCTAATAAGTCACCGGAAGAATGTATTATATATGCGACAATGGCACCAAAATAAACAGCTACATCAAAGTAGACAATCAGTTTAACTGAGTAGTCTGTTACATAGAAACCGAACTATATAGGAATAAACACTGGATTTGAAGAAAATAATCTAATTGTATGCCTTCGTTTCGATTACTTATTTTGAAATATTTAAAAATATTTTAAAAACAATCTACGTTGTGTAGATTTGATATATCTTTCAGAAAGTCCTACAAAATTTTCAAGATTTCTGCGTCTTCACTATACACTGCCTATTATCATAGACTAATTTAGCAACGTTCAATGACACACGAGAAGAGCGCGTGATCATGAATAAACAATTAAGTCAGGAATTATTGATGAAGTATAAGTATTAATTAAAGCTAATCAGTTAGTTTCAATGAATTAAATATAATATCAGCTGAGGATGAAATAAGAAGCCAGGAGCAATTGTTTAATGAATTGCAAAAGAATAAGAAAAGATAATATGTGTACGAGTGAGTGTGAAAGAGATGATATACAACTTCATGTCTCAAACTAAGAATGTGCAATTGAATAACAAAATGACAACAGTTTTATGTCAGACATACCGTCCTTTGGAGGACATTCAAACTAATAATTCCTCAAATTAAACCAATATATGGAGGGTAAGAAAGAAAAATGCAATAATTGTAAGCGTAGTTTCGCGTACATCGTTCAATGCCCAACACACAAGATGCCATTGATAAAACAAAAATGAAGGGGCCCTTTCGAAGGAGTAAACACGTAAAGTGAAATTTTTCGTTGTTTCATTCAATTATACAAAGTATGATGGGTAAATTCTCGCCATTTTATATTTTAGTTTCTTGAATTGTTTTTTATTTTTTATTTTGTCGATAGCACAGTATAGTAGGGCCAGTTTGGTGACGCCTGAAAAAGAGCCCCTTGAAGCAATTCACTCCGCCAAAGATTTGAAAACGGCATTCTGTACTGCTTCGTATTCGCACCGGAAGCTCTATTACAAACATTTCATCGTTTTTGGATATCAACCTTAGATCGTGCAGAGGATTCAGAAAGAGTTGGATGAGTCGACTGGTGATTACGGAGGTATTTGGAGTGATCACATGTGATGCCAATGTTATGCCTCCCCATACCTTCCCACAGTGTCTCAGACACAACACAGAGGCCTACAATAAGTACCTTGAGGAGGTAGTGCTATCCTAAGTCAAGAAGGTGGCTGCTAGATGACGATGACACTATATTGGGCAAAAAGACTCTGCACTATTCCATGCAAGCAGGATAACCCAATCATGCCAGTCAGACAATTTCTGTGACAACATCAGGCCTTATATCTGTCCAACTGACTCCCCAGTCTGCAAACCGCTATTGATTATTATGGGTGGGCGCAGTTGAGCGAGACATCAACAAAACTTCTCTGAACTGAAGGCAAGGATTATTGCAGCATTTACCAAAGTGACAGTCCAGAAGAGTTGCATGAGATTCCGAAGTTATCTGTAGACCGTGGTTGAAGGCAATGGCGATTTTTATTAAATAAATTTACTCTTTAGTATTTTAAGATACTTTGTGTAATTTTGGTAAATATATCCGTTAAAAATGTCAATGTTATTTTCGTTTTTGCGTAATTTAGATGAAAATTTATCCATTGCAGCCTGTATATGTGCACAAACGCACTACATTATGACAAAATAAAACAACTTGTACACATGAAAAGTATATATGAAAAGAAAAATTGAGAAATATAGTCAATTGCTGATGCCCACTGACGATTGGACGGAGTAATTCCCTGAGTTTCCGTCTACGAAACTCGGAAATCGAGGTGCTGATGGTAACAACAATCAGCTAAGCCATGTCTGTGAAATAGCAAAATGCAGAATAGTATACTGCAAACAATGGATATAGGTATCTAGTAATACAGAAAGTTTTCCCAAATATCGTGGATATGTCTTAATATAAGGACAGAAGATATACGGGATGTCAGTCTAAGCCGATTCTAAATGCATAACCACCAGTTGTAATATACAGTGTAACCCGGATATAAGAGAAACACGGATATGAGAGAGATTTTCTCTGGTCCCAAATTACAGCCTGTGTTAATGTATATAAAATAGACCAAAGCCGGATATAAGATAAACCCGGATATAAGAGACTTCTTATCCGGTCCCGACAACTCTCTTATATCCGGGTTACACTGTATTTGCGAAGTTGGGATTCCAGTAATGCCCTTAATGCGGACATTACAAGAGAACCAATATCCATGCGTAAAACAGATGTTCAGCAAAAGGTGCGAACATGAGAGCTCGTGAATGACGACATGAAGGCAGAAACAGCGAATCCCAAAAATTCAGGTGTCTGAACATGGAGAGCGAGAGAGACATATTTAGGATCAGGGTCCTACTTAATATTCCTTGACGAGAAGGTCTTCATTTTTGTATCGGTGAAATAATTGATACCCAACGGAGACAATGTCTAAATGACAACATGCGTTCAAATCCAACACAGTTCATGGTATTCAAGCATGCTGAAGGCTAACGCAATATAAGACGTCTATGTATATAATTTGATTGCGCCTCCATCCATCAACCCTAATATTTTGAAAAAATGATTGCATGCCTGCACAAGTTCAGTTCTACAACCAAAATGCTAATATCTACTCTTAAACTAATGAGGTTAGTAAGGAAATCTACTGAGACCGTGCTTTTAACTACCTGTCTCACGTAGAAAACAAGATCTATTTAAAAAGTTACTAAACACATATGTCTACTGTGTAGATATTTTTTTTTTATTTTGGCCGAAAACAAAATTTGATAATGTCAAAACCATATTTGAAAAAAAAAACAAAAAAAAAAAAAAAAAAAACAACAAAAGACTAAAAAACTCCTTAACTTTACCAATGAACATCGACCCCACTCCACTTCTTAGACTTTCTCGTAGAATTCAGTCATAACATTATCTACTTTGTTATACAAACAAACGAAAAAAAAAGAACATCTGTGGAATCTCTTCCCACCTTAATTTTATGAGTGAATATCCTCATACAAAATAACCCGGATATAAGAGTTGTCTGCACCTGTGAAGTCTCTTATATCCGGGTTGCTCTTATATCCGGGTTACACTGTATATACATAGCATCATATTTACTCACTTGGATCCACTGGGACATGGCCTAGTAGATAAAAGTGTTGTTCGAATCCAGTGACTTGGCCAAAAAGAGTTGTGAATCCAATACCTGGCTAAAGCTGAGGTGAACAAAAACTTGGGGAGTTGAGTTAAAGGAAGATAACTGATACCGAAACATCAGGAAGAGGCATGGCACGTGGAACTAGAACAATCTAACCCAGCGGTTGAAATAAAGGTTTCATTTCGAAAATAAAATCACCTGAAGTAGGCCGGAGCGTAGAACGGACGGAACGTTGTGAAGATGAGGGCAACAGTCCGAACAATGTAAATAGTGCAAATAATTACAATAACTTAACTATAGACAGATCCTGAAGAAGGCCGGAGCTTAGAACGGCTGAAACATTGTGAATATGGCAACGGAGATGAGGGCAACAGTCCGAACAATGTAAATAGTGCAAATAATTACAATACTTCATCTCAGAAATATAAACATATGTCTATCATCTTTTTAATCCATTCCTTCTCCCCCTCTCAAGATTTTCTTCGTTTTTATCACACTTAGTAATCACTTGCATCTTAACTACCTTGCTTAGGGTGAATCCAATATTAAGTAAATATACTCACAAACGTGTTAGGCCGAAGAATATACCGAAAAATATATCGACCCAAAAAGTCGACTAAAACTTTTCACATTAAAATATCTGAAATAATGAGAAGACTTCATATCGGAACTTCCTACATGAAAGATATGAAGAACTAAATATCTATCTTCAGAAAATAGAGCTCGAAGAATAAGAATGCAAATAACATTTTGGAACATCAGGAAATCAATGTCTTTCTATGATTGACGACTCTTTCCGAATTTGTGCAGACGATAAAAATCAACGAAGCAGCCAACCTGTTCTGGCA
This sequence comes from Acanthosepion lycidas, assembly GCA_963932145.1. Lineage (NCBI taxonomy): Eukaryota > Metazoa > Mollusca > Cephalopoda > Sepiida > Sepiidae > Acanthosepion > Acanthosepion lycidas. The sequence goes on along the minus strand of OZ010593.1, from coordinate 34,830,097 downwards.
GAACTTTAAAACCGTTTCGACACTGTCCGTGCCGGCTGCCAACATGTTTCCAGCTGGCCCATCCTTCAACAGTTTCAGTCGTCTTTATTTGCATATTTGCCTTTCCAGACGTGTGAATCTGATAAGAATTATTTAAATTCCTTATACCAATTTCGCAAAAATTGATTAAGATATACTTAAACACAATGGCACTCTGCAAGAAACAGTTAAATATGTGTCAAGAAAAGCTGGGCAAATGTCGGGAAAAGGCTGACACAGCGTAAACCCCGAGCGTGCGTACGAGCGGTTAGACTTGATAGATGGTGAGCTAATTAGATCTATTGTCTGATCAACTCCATTTTGATGGCCCAATGCCAAAATATTTAAAATGTGTTTGTCGACTGTATTGGGAGACGTTCCTGCAAGAGTTTAAAACTGTGTGTGTCTGTGTGTGTGAACCAGCCAGCCAGAGAGAGAGTGTGTGAGAGAGGGCCGAGCCACAAAAATTCGCTTATAAAGAGGAGACATGAAAAAATATCCCAGACTAAAAATGTTAAAATAGGTTTTATTAAATGGAAGAGCAAATTATTTTTTGCTATGTAATTTTTAATTTTTATCCTTTTCAGCGCCTTGGGAATCTGGTTAAAATTTGACGGAAATTTAAGCGTCTTTTTGCAGGGAAAATACATTGATTTGGAAATTCTTGTAAAAATCAGATGATTGTAATTAAATTTTAAGGACTATTCAGAAATGAAATTTGGTAAACTTTTTTTTTTTTAAATAGTTTTTATTTTATTTGCTACCGTCCCACTCATTCAATTTCATGAAGTTTATAGAGATGCTCTAAATCTTAAAGCAGAAGGAAGTAAGACGAAGACATTAAATAGGAAAAAAAAAACCCTCTTTATATTCATTAGTTTCACTGGCGACTGTCGAAACCAGAAGAGATGCCGCACATCAAGAACTTTTTGGCGTAGATCCATAGCCTCTTGAAATTGACGGATGCCACACGATTGTTTTTATGAATATATTATGGACACTATTGTCTTTTTTTGGGGGGGGATTAATTATATGTATTTTTAAAAATTTTAAGACTTTAACCGTGACAATTTTAAAATGCGTTTACCGATCATAAATGAAAAACATCACAATTCAACGACTCACAGTATTCGAAAGAATTTTGAGTTGTGTGAGGTGCATTAAAACAACTCGTCGATGTTGGACCTTCTGATCAAACAAAGCCCGAATAGCATTTTACGTGTTCAAAAGCAAAATTCGTACTTTGTTCAAGTTGATCTATAGCACGTTAGATCTTATGACGGTTTCCCGGAGGGCACATCTTTTTCTAGCAAGATTTGATGAATATTCAGACCGGTAGATGTAAATAAATATACTTTTTAAATAAATAAAAACTAAGCGACTACTCAAATATGAATATCCATTTAAAAACATAACGTATAAACAAATTAAAACAAAATTGTCGGGTTTAATCCATTTCCTGAAAATATTGATGTTTATGTTAGGATACAACACAGAGCATATATATATGTAATCTCGGGAAGAAGACGTGCGTTTCAAAAGCACTATTTGGGCTTTGATTAGGAAGTCCTATGTGGCCGAGTTCATTTAAGGTACGTCATAATAATTATGTGTATAAAAGAGTCGGTTTTGTAAATAAGGATGTTTATAGAGGACAGTATAAGAAAATAATAGGTAAAAATTTAAAATTAATGTTTTTCCTAAGACTTTAAAGGGAAACTATCTAAAATTCAATAAAATATTAGAATGCTTAAACGATTTTACATTTAAAAAAATTACTGAGTAGTAAAAAGAAATAAAAATGCGTTCACGTTGTATTCGTTATGTATTTTTTCCAGTTATTAGGTTGGTGCAAAAATAATATCGTTTTTTGACGTATATTTTAACGTCAAAAAACGATATTATTTTTGCACCAACCTAATATTTACTCCCTTAATGCCGTCAATAAATCACTCAACACGTTTAAGAGAAAAAAAATGTTAAAATACTTTTCTGCGATAATTTAAAAGTAAGTAATCCTTTCAGATTAAACCGAGTCCGAAAATGTATTCTGAAATAAATGACAGGAATGACCAAAAGTCGATTCACTGATTTCCATTAATAATAAACACAAATTTGATTTAAAAAAAAAGAGGGTAAAAAGGAAGTGGTCGTCCGAAATATGTGAATACGGACGAAAGAAAGAAAAAGAAAAAAAAAAAAGTGTTATATTGAAATTATAATTGTACGATGTCAACACGTTAGAATTTATAGATTTTTCTGATAAGGAAAAAATTCTAACCACTCTATTCGTGCAAGACTAGTTGGAGTTGTAGAGGAAATGGTTTAGTTACCGACCATCTGATAAAGTTGTTCTGGAAAGAAAAATCTCTTACCTTGATTTGAGATAATAGTGACCTGCGAGTGAAGGTAAAATAAACTGTATGATTTTGTTGTTTTAGTCCAAACTTAAGGCGTAGAGACGAAATGAAAAACAAAGAAAAATAAACAAAGAAATATAGGATAATGCAAAAAAAATAAAAAAAAATCATACAGTGTAACCCATATATAATAGAAACTCGGATATAAGAGAGATTTTCTCTGGTCCCAAATTAGAGCCATACTTACCTAAACAAAATAGACCAAACCCTGATATAAGAGACTTCTTCCCCAGTTCCGACAACTCTCTTATATCCGGGTTACACTATATTCTCCACCGTCCAATTCGATAAAACCTGCCCGGCTAACAGAGCGTAGCCTCAGCATTGCACATCCATCCATCAGGGACATTGCAAAATCCCAATATTATGTAACTGTTGACTAGAAAATTCCTTTTAAGTGTTACAAAGGGTAGATTTCTAGTCTACTAGTCGGGATATGACAGCTAAAATTACCATCCTGTTACTCTCGAGATAAAAAAGATTAATATAACGTCCATGGCAGTAATTAATTTATTTTTTCACCTACAATCAAAATTTAAAAAAAAAGAAAAAAAAAAGAAAGCAAGCAAAATACATCCTACATGAAAAGAAACTACCACTGATATTCTGTTAACGTACATTTAATACGATCCGGGCGATAGGCAAACCTATATTCACAGCGCAGGAGGCTGAGCAATTTACGAGTTATTAGGTTGGTGCAAAAATAATGTCGGTTTTGGCGTATTTTTAACGTCAAAAACCGTCATTATTTTTGCACCGACCTAATAACATCTCTAGAATCTTAGAGAAACAAGGCAGCTATCCTATCCAAATCAAAATTGAGTTTATGAAGTCTTTGTGGTTAAACCATGGATTGAAATTTTAAGAAATTTAACAGTGTTTTAAACGGACAGAGTACGAGTTTATATTTAAGTAACGATGATAGGATAAAGGATGTATTTAATCTAAGTTTTAACACCTAACGAAATACGAAAAGCGTTGGGTAAACTACCGTATCGACAACATTTTTAACCAAAGTGTAGGTTAGAGAAATGGAATATAAGGTTATTAAAAGAATTCACTCAATTAAGAAAAGAAAATATAAACTTCCAAACTCTTCCTACGAATTGGAAATTTCACTTTCAAAATTGTCATTATTATATTTGACTAATAAATGCCCGTGAATTCACATAAGACAAAAAAAACCTTCATTAGACTACTCTATTTACGCAGAAGATTTGTCCTCGGTACGCTGACTGGCCTGGAGAGATTTAACCGCCAAAATTTATAGCTGTTTTGTATTTAAATTCTCTTAAGTGGTGGTTTGAGGCAAAGCGACTGAATACAGAATTCACTCATAGTTAATAAGTAGCTAAAATATTTTAGTTCTAAGATAATGGATTTAATTTAATATTCCAAATAAGCAAAATATACTTTGGTGAACTTCAATGGATTGAAATATTTTATTTATCTGTAAAAATCTATAAATTCGACTATATTGAGAAGTCTTTTTTTTTTTTTTTTTTTTTGAAAAAATTTCACAATATATACTTTGCTAAAATGTTATAGGATGAAAATTAAGAAATTTTTAATAATGGGGGTTGCTGAATTAGAGCGAGCTTTTTCATTTATAATTAGGTTTGAATTTAAAATCATTGACAGCGAAAAATACAGAATTAAGATTTAAAAGTATGAGTTCTAATTAAAATTTTAAAATAAATTCTAAAAAGTCATTGTTCATCAAATAATTTTCTCTAAGGAAAGTTTTCCATAATCTTTTTGTTCATAAAATCAATTGTCCTTATAAATTGAATTATTAAGTATGTATCACTAAAATGAATTTGCTTTTTCAAAAACAAAACAATCGCTACTGCCTATTTAAAAAGAATAGGCCCAATTGTTTTCTTTCTTTACGCTATATAAAGAAAGAAAAAAATTCAGGTCAGTATCAAATACAAACGATGTTTTCAGAATTAAAAATTGTTTTTAAATAAGTTATTAGAAAATTGGAAATATTTTTGACGGAATACACGAGATATCGAAATAGGGCGACTATTTCACCTCCATTTCGATATCTCATGTGTACTTTTAAGATGATTGTTCAAACTTTTTAGTTATATGAAAAGAAAACAAACTTCATGTTGCTATTTCACTAAGATACAATAGCAAGAGTAAACACAGAAAATTCGTCCTGAACATTAAAAATAATTCCACTAAAAATCTAGATTTAAATAATTCTCCAGTTCGATTTTGATTTTCATCTTGTTGCTGTTCGTCATTATTTCTTATTAAATAAAGACAGGTTCGAAAAAGTGTAATGTTTAATGCCAATTTCGAATGTGAGCCTTTGAAAATATTATCACCCGTTAAATTATTTTTGAATGAATATTATAAAAGGAAAGTTCAGAATTACTACCTTTGAATAATCCTCCTTATTGCCAGAATAAATGTATGGAAATTCAGATTAATAAAAAATAAACTCATTGGGTACAATATCGCACTGATGAGAAATTAAAAAAAAACTGAAAACATTGAATTCAACTAAAATATTTTACTAGTTTGATTTTTTATACTTCTGGTGTGATGGAAAAATAAGAGTCATTCTAAATTTAATAAGTGAGTATAGAATAAAAATATTAAACTGTTGATATAAGGTTAAAAATTAAAAAAAAATACCTATTTTATTATTGTACAGCTGGTATTCCGGAGTCTTAATTTTTCATTTTTTCGTCCATTTTTTTTCAGGATGAAAGTATACCGTTTTCTGCTTATGACATCACGGCCTACCGTTATTTTCATTGCACTTTAAGCAGATAGTAGTTATCTGTTACTTTTAAAAATATAAGTAACCCTTAAAATTTATTTGAAACGTCTAAGACAAATACTGAATTTTTAATAGACTTAATGTGTTTATATTTTTAGTCTATAATGGTGGTTCCATGAGCGGTGAGTGAAAGTTGCCAATGTATTAAAAATACCTAAATACTATTTCCACTCAAACATTTATTTTATTGAGGATTAGATTTAAGCCATTATTTTTCAAAAAAAACCAAAACCTAACTTGGTGGTACCGAACATTAATCGATACAAAATATAATGACCAGAAATTATTTTATATATATATATATATATATATAAAGTAATTTCTGGTCATTATATATATATATATATAATGAGTGCTTGGAGGTGGGAAAAGATAAAAATATTTTCAAAATTTAATTCATTTCTAAACAAGTGCTGAAAGTGACGTTAAAATACGATCATTATCTGATTTTTACAAGAATTTCCAAATCAATGTGTTTTTCACTGGAGAAATTTAAGGGGAAGAAAAATTTTCAAGGTTCTAAAAAGAATAGATCATTTATAAATTAAAATAATATATTTAAAAACAATATATTTATCTTTCCTCTTCATAAGAGAGTGTTATGATAATTATATTGTGGATTTTTTTTTCATGATGTAATCTAATTTTTAGAGGTACATAAGAATATAAAAGTTCCAAACCCTTTATGCAAATTAAAATGACACTTTTAAAGTTAAGATTCTTATCTTTGACTAACACTACTTAATTCATATAGAGAGTATTGATTTTCTAAACGAGGCTTAGATGTGGCAGATGGCCGAAAGTATGGGGTACCCAGTGAGGATCGAACTTACTATTCAGTTGTAACAAGACCATCTTGCTAACAATTACACCACGCAGAAGTGCCCATATAGAGATTTTCCAAGCATTGCTTGGATGCAGCACAAGGCCGAAAGTAAGGGGCACCCAGTGAGGATCGAACTTACTATTCAGTCGTAATTGTTCTAGCGAGACAAGCTCGCTAACCATTACACCGCTGGAGGAGCAAAGAAAAAATATCCGTTGGATTATTGCCTTTAATCCAAATATTTACCACTGGTATGTTGACCATTAGGGCCAGTGTGTACTATATCCGAACCAGGAGGGGCAAGCCTGATTGGGGGCCTCGAGCATTACTTTGCGATACTATCTTATCAACGATTGCTTTTCTTTTTACCTACATTTTTATACGTTACAAATAAAAGTAAGCATAAGTGACTATTACTGGATGAATAATTTTCGGATTTTTACGTAGTGGCATCTTTTTTTTTTTTTCGTCCAAATCCTGGAATTTGTTTTGCTCATGCTAAGTGTCTGCGGTGGGTGGGGGAACGCTACAAAACTTCACCCCTCTTTATCCATAATGTTGAACATGTTAATATTTTAACAAGAAAACATTCTCAGGTTCATGTTAAGAAGAAAAGAAAGATATATTAGGACATAGTCAATTTGTATTTTATAAGAATACTACCTTGTGAAAATTAAAATGTAGTAGATTGCGTTTGTGTGGGGATCAGATTTAGGGGCATGAGGCAGTTGCACCGGCCATGCTGGCAACACAGGCTTGCTAACAATTGACTAATAGTGTTAAAATATAAAATCCAAAGTTGAAGACACTTCCTATATTTTGTCATTATAATTCCACTTTCAAAATTAACATTCTTACTGTTGGGTTAGTTAAAACTCTACTCGATTGACATATGGAAAATGAAAGATTCAAGAGACTAGTCTATTTATTCCCAAGATTCATCCTTGGTAAGCTGTCCATACGAGATAGATTTCTCGTCTATCAAAATTTATGGACGTTTAACAGGGCAAAGTTGCTACCTTCAAGCCCAAATGCGGGGTTGCATCAAGAGCTTTCTTTCTATGACTGCCGACCAAAATCTCTATTCTCCCTCGATTGAATTTGTTAATAGCAGAGCAGAATAGTCAGGAAAAAGAAGAAAAATAATGATTTCCGTCGGCATACACACGTCGGCATTTACACAGCGATTTCTAACCTGAAGTGGAATTCATTCTAGCATAAATGTTTACCTTGCATTCGACGTTATATGTTCCACGGGGAGACTCCTCAAGTGCATATCAAAGATTACTCCTTGATGATAATGTTCATTTTTTTTCTTTTATTCTATCATATATATTTTGGTACTGGATTATAATTTTTCAAATATTGTACACAATTTTAGAAAAAAAATAACTGCTGCGAATTCAGGTTTAGTTGAAGTAAAAGTAAAGTTATTTAAATTTTCGTAGCCAATAAGTTTTTGGTTAATTTCTATGTGCAGTGTCTTTTCAGGGTGTAGGCGATTATAACCCACGTTAATCTTACTTATTATAAAACGCAGATTGTGTGTGTGTGTGTGTGTGTGTGTGTGTGTGTGTGTGTGTGTGTGTGCCTGTACGTTCATATATTGGATCGGATTTCCTACATTTTTCAACCGATTTCAACAAAACTTCACAGGACTACGTAAAATTAACTTGTGGTGGTTCTAACAGCGCCAAAAATGGGAAAAACACAATTGTTTTTTCACGAAATCAATTTGAAAACGCGATTAGGAGGCTTCACGAGAATGAAAGGGGGACAACTCATATCGAGTTATACTTATTATAAAACCCGGTTTGTTTGTGCGTGTGTGTGTTCGTTTATATATGGGATCGGATTTCCTACATTTTTCAACCGATTTCAACAAAACTTCACTTTTTTTTGGCAGGTAGTGTTTGTTATTGTCTTGCACACTTTTTTCTTTATTTTTACATTCAGAATGCTTTAAAAATTCCATTTACAAGACAATTGTTTATAATAAAATTCTATTCAATCGGTAGACTCATAACGATTGAAAACAATGTTTTTGTTTTAGTTTGGGTTTGACCAATTCGTAAAAAAAAAAAAAAAAAAAAAAAAACTAATTAAGACATGCGTGCCCGTCAACCTTAAACAATAATCTTTGTCAATTTTATTTTTCAGTCTTTATGATGACGATACTTGATCTATCTCTTACTGTTACATCCCCAGGCAACGCCGGGCTCTACTGCTAGTTTCCTATAATTTTCTAGCTCTACGTAAGTTGTCATTTCATTCTTCCTGTTCTGTCATGAATTTACACACATTCATAAAGTAGATTTACTTGATGCTTTCGTTCATGAAAATTTACTTGATGCTTTCGCCAAGCAGTCTTTCCTGATAAAGTGTTCTAGATAAATTTATATAGTTCTCAGTATTTACATTATTTGCTTTATTCGGACTGTTATCCTTATCTTCATTGCCATATTCAAAACCTTTGTACGCTCCTGCCTTGTTCAGATGATTGGAATTTCGAACCAATATAGGCAGATAGTTCTGAGTAAATTTTGTCTTTCGATTTTTCTTAAATTTCCTCGTTACTCAGATTTTCAGTATGGTATTTTCAGTATCCTTCTGGAGAATCACATTTCTGTTGCCTAAAGTCTCATCTGTAAAGTTTTTCTAGTATTCTCTGCCATTGAGGAGGACTGATATTACAGTGTAATAAGAAAAGTATGCAGGTGTAGGCTTTAAGATAGCTTTATTTAACTGAGGATACAAGGTTCGCGTATAGTGTCCTTTTATAGTCCCAGTAAACAGAAATATCTCTCAAAAAGGAGAGTAACAAAACAAGGGGAGATAACTCTTGATTATTCATAACATAGAGTTCAGTAAGTCTTTGTTTCTAATGAATTCTTTGTAAATACTTTGCTTAGCTTCTTTTTGCGATGCCAATAGATTTCATCGCGATATTTTCCGTTCTGTTAAAACAAATATTTTTATTTTCATACTTGATCAATTGCTAGTGTATCCGTTTATTAATTTTCATATTGACCTGTTTCTCTTGGTGACAGCCATACTGTTAGGTTAATATTGCAGCAACAATAATTATATTTCGTCTTCCCAGCCGTTAACAAGAACGGTTTGAGCAAAAAAAAAAAAATGATTTATATTGAACTAAATGGTCAAGTTCATTTTGAAAAGTCCCCTACTACTTATTTGGAAACTACTAAGTTATTTACGGAACAAAGTTTAAGTTACAGTTAAGGCTGTCGGTATTCAGTAATATAACGCATATATATTCGTACATTCATTTGGGCACCTCGGCGTGGTGTAACGGTTAGCAAGTTTGTCTAGATCAGTTACAACTGAAAAGTGAGTTCGATCCTCACTTGTGCCACATCTAAGCTATGCTCGGAAAATAACTATTCGTACTTTCATTTACAACATTACGTTAGGGTTCCTGCAGTTTCCTTTCTATTTCAGCTATCAAAAATTTTTTAATGTCCCTTCAGGACGTAGGCGATTATGGTCATCCAGCAGTTTATTCATTATCTCTGAAATAGCAAGACCTCTTGGATTAAACTTATAAACATCGAGGAAACAATCTAGTTAAAACAAAAGCGAACGAATCGGGAACATGAGCAAAACTAAATATCGTAACAAATTGATCAAATTGAAAAGGACGCAAATAATTATTACATACATCATTGTTATAAATTAATTCTCTACTATTCCATCCAAATTATTTTACACGATATATTGCTAATATATATATATATATATATATATATGTATATAACGTCATCCACAAACAGACTGTTTCGCAGCTCATCACTGTGGCTAGACATCCGGTTGCTCGGATCGAAACCCGGCTGAATTGGTATCAGCCGGAGGTTCTACCATTAAGCCGTCGGCGCAGTAGGTGGACTTTTAGAGTATTTATTTTTAGAAAAAGGCCCAGTGACTGACAGTGACTCGATTCGCTATGCGAAGAGTCTCGCTATATATAAGCTATAATAGTCACTGTTTACAAACCCAAACCTACTCCCTAGAGAACTCAACTGAAATTAATATTTATTTCAGGAGCCAATACAAGGAGTATAGTATATATATATATATATATAGGTTGGTGCAAAAATAATGACGTAATAATGTCGTTTTTTGACGTTAAAAAATACGTCAAAAACGACATTATTACGTCATTATTTTTGCACCAACCTAATATATATATATATATATATATATATATATATATATATACTCCTTGTAACAGCAACATTGTCCAAATCAAGTAACAGTATAATTATCCATCCTACAATATCTAAAAAACAAAAACCTAAAAAAAAACCCACTAAACTAATTAAGCTTATTTTTTCTGCTTTTTGGGATAAGACATTTAGCAATCGTGATACAATTTTATATATATATATATATATATATATATATATATATATATATATATATATATATGCCAATCTCGTAGCATGCTTAAATTCATGTAGTCGGGGCACCAGAGAAGAAAGCTCGTCAGAACAGTTTTCACGAAAATATTTGTAGGGAAGACAGCGGAAAGTCACGCTATGCCGGTGAGAAAGTGACTGAAGTCGAGATGCTAAGTCCGGATCGATTACATTGCAGATCCTTCTTTGGATTTTGTCAACAACTTCGATATGTACAGCAGGAGCACCAAGCCAAACATTAGACATGTTTCAAAACTGTTGTGATAGCTTCGCTTTTCGGTATATTTCAAAACCAGCTGGGTTTAGTGTGTAGAGATATTCCAAAAGTTTTAAGGTTAGCCATAAGTTATAATTCAAACTTGGGTTTAAAGTTAGTAGTATGTTTTTGTTTTATTTCAAAATTAAAGGTTAGAAATAGTGTTAACATTTACGTATATTTCAAACATAGTGTAAATGTTCGTATTATTTATTAGGTAAACTTCCAAATTAATGCTATAACTATGTTTAACTATTAAGTATATTTGTAATCTATAGTCATGGTAGGTTATCTATTAATGATAATGTTAAATAATAACATTAGCCGATTCCTTATAAGGAAATTCCCATAACTTAAGGAATTAATGCCACGGCAAGGAGCGGCTGTGAGTGAAAGACAATGAGAAGACTTTGGAAGGAACCGGAAACCTAACCCTATACAAAGATCTTATACAAGAGATAAACCGCTACTCCTGTTAAAAAAAAAAAAAAAAAAAAAAAAAAACTGGGAAGGAGTACAAAACGGGCGAAAGGAAAACATCATTATAAATAAGTAATTGGTTTCAAGTTGTTTGTAGTGCTTCTCTCGAAAACTTTTACTATAATTCCACAAGTTTGCCGAATCAGATCTTAAATATTATATCCATCATCAAATGAGTTTATGGGTGTAAAATTAAAGATAGAACCGATTCTCAAAGTCATAGTCAAAACCTTTTGGGCTGCAAAAGAAGAAAGAAGATGTTCATATGAACCAAAATCCCACAATGGGTGCAAAACCTATATGTGATCGCTTATTTCAGATGATGCCTGTGTTTGCTATGCTATTTGAGTCTCTAAAAATTTATTTTTTCAGGAAATTATATATATATATATATATATATATATATATATAATATGCGCAGTACTTAATGGCACATAACCACGGATTGTTTATATTGGTGCGATTGTGTCAACTAAATGCGTACAGCTCTATGTATGTATGTTTATGTGTTTGAAAATATCATCCCAAACATACACAGAAGAAAATTGCTTTCCCACCATAAACACAAATAAGCATAAATATTAGGTTGGTGCAAAAATAATTTCGTTTTCTCACATAGTAACATATGTGAGAAAACGAAATTATTTTTGCACCAACCTAATAGATACATTTTAAAAAAATAAACTAGTTTTGTCTGATGATCGCAAAAGCTTGAAACACAGGTTCATAAACTAATATCCATACAAATGAATATATATATATATATATATATATATATATATATATATATATATATATATATATATATGTGTGTGTGTGTGTGTGTGTGTGCGTGTCTGTGTCCGTGCGTGAAAAAGCCAGTTACAGAATTGTTGAAAAATATAATAGATTTTAGTTATATTACTTAAATTGAAAAACTAATTGATTTTTATGCTGGGGCCGGCTCCAAAATCTCCATATCCATATATTAAATCAGCGACGTCATATGTGACATACGGTATCCTTTGAATTTGTAGCTAATTAAAATTTGTTGTTTGCTACAAAATTTTGGAATATGATCAACAATATTTTCCTTCCTTAAAATGGCTATAAAAAATTTTGGAAAATATTTATTAACAAATAAACTTGAGCTTAATAAATCTGAATTTTGTTTTTTTCTGGAACCAATTGTTTCGTTATAAAAGTGATAAATTTATAGTTCGCTAGTTTCTCAGTTAACCTTTGACCAAAGGTTATTCGTTTGTTATCAGTCAGTTATGTGACATGTGTGATACACACTTTGGCGATCATATATCTTTCGATACATAACTGACGAGGCAGATTTTTTCCCCTCAGTAGGTTGCCATTTATTCTGCAGTAGACCAGTTGTCGCCCAAGGCTACAGAACTGTCTGTCCTGTATTTATCTATAACTGTGGGGAGGGGAAAAGAGCATTCATACCTTTCACAAGGGTATTAGTTCGTAAGTGAATTTAATGGATTTGATTGGAATTCGAACTCGGCTCTCCGATTCATCAATCCGAGAAGGTATCCATTACTCCACAGTCATTTGTTATACAAAACTGAAGTTCTCACACCTTAATTAATCACATTTTCTCATATTTATTCGAGTATATTAATGTGGTAAGACAACCCGATTATCTCCCCTGTCTTATGATTTGTATAAAAAAGTAACGCCGTCTTAGCCAAAACATCAAGACTCTTCAGTTACGTTCAATAAAGGTACATTAAGCCAAACTAGAGTCAGAATTTTCATTAAAATTAAACATGTGGACTAAGATTATTTACGAGCGTTATAGTAGTATTAATCCAGCTATCGACTACTAGAATTTATACGTATACATAAAACAACGTAAATCATTGTCACACACATTCTCACATGTAGACGCATTCTGTTTCTTCTATAATACAATTGAGTCGGTTTTATTGTAAAGAAAATAAACATTTTTTGTGTGAAGTTGTTTCGCAAAGAATCTTTGTAATTCAATTTGAAAGAAAAATAATACACAGTAATAAAAAAAAAATCAATTAAATTCGTAGGGCCGTTTTGAAGTTCGCTTATTACTTCGTCATATCCACGCATATTTCTCTACACATACACAAACATTATATATATATATATATATATATATATATATATATATATATATATATATATATATATATATATACAAATATAGATAAATAGACTCGTTTCGAAAAACCCTCGAATTTTTGATTTGCCAATAATCAAATCAATCTCGAGGAAAAAAAAAGGTTTTAAAAAAAAGAAAGAGCTACAAACATGAACTTCTGCCGAAAAAAATCGCACAGACGCAGGTCTGAAGCCCAAAGAAAAAACCCCGATACGAGTAAACAACTAACAAAAGAGCTCAATACAACCGTAGAGCAGACCTAGAAAGCCGAACTTTCCCTGACGATCCGTTTAGGTGAAACCTAGGTAGGTTTTTCTGGCTCACTAGGTATATATATATATATATATATATATATATATATATATATATATGACTACTACTGCTGGTACCACTGTAGATGTTACTATTACTGGCAATAATTGTGAATGATATTAAATGATATTTTATTTTTCTTGTCATCTTCCATAGTTTAACAGTGGAAAACTGTAAACTGGCTACATGCTAACTCAAAGGAAAAAAGTACTTCATTGCTACCATATCTCGGCTGGAGGAGCTCGATTTTTGTGGATGATGAATTATTTTCCATGCTACAATCCGTTTCTCACAGACCAAATGTCGCTACACTGTAGTTATACTATCAATATTTTCATGGCAGATGAGGTAAATTCTCTATTTCACCAGTTCAGACATCCATAGATTTTGCCACATACACATAATAGGGTTCTTCAGATTCACTTATATGCAAATACCCTTTAGTAATGTGTATGAATTTATCTTCTCCCATCACCAATAGTTTATATGGTAGTACCTTTATCTAGATAAATTGCTGTTCTTCTAAAGAAATTCTAAATGTAATATTCAATCGTAAAAAGGAAATATATTTAAAATCCAAAATATACTTCGGTTTAAATAATTGACACAGGGTTGATAATCCGTAAAAATAAATCCACCAATGACTTTGATCCTCATTTTCTTTGCATTCCACTCGTAAGTTTTCTTCAAAAATTATTACTTTGTGTAACAAACTCCCAAGGGGATGCTTCTCGATACTATGAAATTAACTTCTTGATAGTTAACTTCCCCACTCGTTTTGCCTTCAACCGGAAAGGTAAAGCCTCTCTTCTCGATCTGTGTTTTACCTCCATCCCCGAGTCTTGCAGCGCCTCGCAACTCTGCCCTCTTGGTAACTCTGATCATGCGGTAGTATCTGTAAACATCTCCTTCAACTCCACCCCTATAAAGAACCTTCTACCACTAGAACTTCGTCCTACTATCAACGAGCTGACTGGGACGCGTTCCGTGATTTCCTCCGCGATGTCCCCTGGGATGGAGTCTTTACGCTCCCCGTCCAAGAATGTGCTTCTGAGGTCTCATCCTGGGTTAAAGCTGGAATCGACGCTTTCATCCCATCAAGGAAATATGGGGTCAAGTCGCGCTCCTCCCCCTGGTTCTCCACCGCTTGCTCAGCCGCCATCGACCATAGGAACCACTACTTCCACCTATTCTGTAGCAACATGTCTCACTGCAATAGACGTCTCTTTGCCTCCGCCCGTAACGAGTGTAAGCGTGTCCTCAACGATGCTAAGTCACTATTTGCGGCTCGGATGAAGGAGCGTATTGCATCTCGCAAATTTGGCTCCAAAGATTACTGGCGTCTCTGCAAGAGCGTATTGAACAATTAAAAACCCTCTATGCCTCCTTTATTCAACCAGTTCGAAGTCCTGACCTCCTCTGCCGACAAGGCTGAATCCTTTGCTCGGAAATTTTCATTCAACTCGACACTCGACTCTTCCGGTGTACCCATGCCCGACTTCTCTCTTAGAACTGAGGCTCTATTGAGCGGGCTACATATAACCCCGTCTCTGGTATTGGGCGTTATCTCCAATTTAGACCCCAACAAGGCTAGTGGTGGAGACGGGATACCAGCCATTGTCTTGAAGAAATGCGCGCCTGAACTAGCGCCCGCCCTTTCTAAACTATAAAACTATTGCCTCAAGGAATCTTCTTTTCCGGACTGCTGGAAGTCCTCTTCGATTGTTCCTGTCTTCAAGAACTCTGGCGACCTCTCTGACCCTTCTAACTACCGTCCTATCAGTCTCCTACCCCCCCCTTCGGCAAAGTCTTCGAAGCCCTAATCAATACCGAGGTGGTTAACCACCTCACATGGCATGATCGCCTCTCAGACAAGCAATATGGCTTCCGCTTTGCCCGATCTACAGTTGATGTGCTTACGGCCATCACTGAAACTGTCTACCGAGCACTTCAAAATAACGGGGAAGCTCGTGCCGTGGCACTAGACATCTCCAAAGCATTTGATAAGGTGTGCATGCCGGCCTTCTTCGCAAGCTCCAGGGTTATGGCATTACGGGTCGATTGTTTGACCTAATACAATCATTCGTGTCAAACCGTGAATTGAAGGTCGTTCTCAACGGATTCTCCTTCAATTCCTATCCCACGAACGCAGGTGTTCCTCAAGGCTCCATCTTAGGCCCCACTCTATTCCTTATCTGCATAGACGACCTTCCTGACGCCATAAATTCACAAGTTGGCATATACGCGGATGACACCACAATTATTCCTGCCTCAAAAACAAATCTAGTGTCACTGACAAAACTAACCTGGCCGTGTGTCTCGAAAAGGACCTCCAATCGGTTGTGAACTGGGGCAGGAATTGGCTGGTCATCATTAACGCTTCAAAAACAAAACTGCTCTCTATCAATAACCACAAAGATCCTTCCCTGCCCTCCATTAGAATGTCTGACGCTCAAATTCTCGAGTGCAACTGTCTGCGGCTGCTCGGTCTCAGGTTGACTGCGATTGCTTCGTCCACCGCAAGGAAAGTTGGCTTCTTGTGCCGCGCCAGGAAATTTTTCTACCCGGAATCGATCCTCCAGATCTACAAATCAACAATTCGCCCTTGCATGGAGTATTGATGCCATATATGATCTGGTGCCCCTTCTGTTTGCCTCGCGGTTCTTGATAGGCTCCAGAAGCAGATATGAAATATAATTGGCCCTGCTCTGGCATCTCGTCTACAGTCACTTTCTCACAGAGGCGCCGTATCCTCTCTCAACAAATACTTTCATGGTAATTGCTCCGAGGAGCTGCATTCCCAGACTTCATGAGTTCAAGCGACCTACGAGGCTGGCATCCCGTTCTCACCCCTTCACTGTCGAAACTCCTAAATGTAGCCTTCTCTTCTACACTAATAGCTTCATGTCTCGCACCTCTCGCCTGTGGAACTCCCTTCCCTATTCCAGTTTCCTTGAGAGCTATAATCTCCAGCTATTCAAGTGTAATGTCAATCGACATCTCCAGTTAACTTGATCTATACGCTACCCTTCTCCTCATACTCTCTTCTATCACTCCTATCTGATCTCTCTCTATATTTTCTGTAACCCATTGCGTCCTAGTGGCTTCCCGCCTTGCTTGGGGGGAAATGATTAAAAAAAAGAAAGAAAGTCTACCCTCAACAGTTATGTATCTGATATATATCCTCAAAATATGCACTTCTTCGTCACTCCTTTACCCCCTTTACAATAATCTGATTCAGTAATCCTCTACCTTGAGGCGAGCAACACTATAAAAGCATTCTCAGCGGCCGGCAATCTGATTGACTCACAGTAACTTCACTTTCATCCGAATGTTTTGAGAACTGATGATCCGATTGGTCGAGAGAAAGAAACAAGCAGAAAAAAGCGTCCGATAAGTCGGCCGGTGGAAGAAAATATAGATCAAGGGGGGAAAACCAAAAGACAACAAATGCAATAAAAAGGGGAAATAATAAAAAGAAAAACATAAACCTAACATTAAAATGCAGAGACAACATAATCAGAGCATTGACAAATAGAGTAAAATCCATTCATAGATAAGACAGTGAATCGATATAAAAGAAGAAACAGAATATATATATATATATATATATATATATATATATATATATATATATTCGACTCTCCCGTCGTATTAGACGTATGAGGGTCAAGAAGCTCAGTTCCTAGGAACCGACAGCCAGACGCCAACACATGTGATTTGATTATAGTGGTGAAGGTTTCGTGCTGGACAATCCACACTTTTTGAATGGCTGAATACAGAGGCCTGGTGCACTACGTGCCACACAATCCCCAAACGACCCTACGCAGGTTTTGAATTCAGAGTTGTCCTTCTAGACCAGTTGCCATCCAAGGCTATAGAACCCACTCTGTCCTGCTATTTACACATAGCTGGAGAGAGAAGAGGATTCATACTTTTCCGAAGGGTATTAGCACGTGTCCAATACTCAACCGTGCTTCCTCACTTTATATATATATATATATATATATATATATATATATATATATATATATATATATATATATATGTGTATATATATATATATATATATATATATATATATATATATATATATATATATATATGAAGTATTTTAATACATCCCTCACAGATCAAAATAAAAATAAAATGAATTATATACTATACAAAATTAAATACAACCATCCTAGTCATCTAAAACAATTCTTCTCCGTCAACTAGCATCTAAGAAAGTAGACGCTATATAAGATGCTTGACCAATTTAGAGTTGATTATAACCTTCAGTAATTTGCCAGAAAGAGATGGAAGACTAACAGACCGATAGTTATAAGTATCAGTATGATTCGCCTGAGTTCTTAAAGACAGAAGAGGATTGCCAACAAACAGGAAAGCAAAAAGCAGCAAGACATTTATTGTCTAGTTTAGAGAGAAGATCAGTTCAGGATCATATTTCTTAAGGTTTACATCAGGAGTGCCTAGCTATCAGATGCACGTACTTTGTGGATATCCAGTGTAGAGATGATAGCAGAAATTATGGAGGAAGTAATATGCCTATCACTTAACACGGTCTCAGGGGAAGGTCAGGCAAAGATACACCAGATGTGCCATGAGTAGAATTAGAGAAGAATTTACGAACAAAACCATTTTTGCTTTATCAGCAGTAGATGATGACACCTTAAACTGAGTGAAGAGATGAATGAAAAACTAAAATTGTTTGAGGTTCGGTTCTGTTCTTGGTGTATATGTAGGACAAGTTTAAGGTCAATAACTTCATACGCCTTTTTTTAGATTTGCTGAAATGAATGAACAAGTTAAGCATGCTGACACACAAATACACACATACACAAGATAAATGGATAACATGATGTAATAGTTAGCACGCTAATATCACTAGAGGGATTACAACTGAACAGTGAGTTCGTGTCTCACTGAGTGATCCATATTTTCAGCTTTGTGTTACACGTAATCTACGCTTAGTAAATTGCTATAAATGCTCGATGTGCGAAAGGAAAAGTAATGGAGATTCTTTCATACCGAATGTTCAAAAAAATTATTCAGAAAAACACATACCCTCTACAGCTAACAGTGTCCAAAATTGAATATGCAATAAAGCTTACGGCGAAATATTTAGTCTCCTACCATTATCAGATATTACTAACATAATGCCGCATTTATCCTACCCTAGCAAAACTACTTCTTTGCAAAGATCGGTGAGGTATCTTTCTACTTCTTCTATGTGTCTTACCCATTCAGGAATTAGGCGATCATGGCCCTCCACAACTTCCAGTCTTTTCTAGCTTGTTTTGTCTTGTTATTTCTCCCAAACCCCGTTCTATAATCCATTTACTTAAGCTCATCAAGTATTTTATGTGCTGCTTTCCTCTTTCTTTCTTTCTCTCTATCTATCCCGTGGATATCGGGTTTTCCAAGCCCTCCTTCCTCATTCCGTGCTACAGAAATTTTCTCTTCCTGGTATCATGTATGGATTACCTTTTTGTTTCCATTTTCTCTAATACCTCGTCGTTTCTCCCATAATCGGTCCATGGTATCCTCAGCATTTCTGTAGAACCAAATTTCTGTTGCTTCAAGTCTCTTCTTCATCTTTGAGGAGATCTTCCAGCTTTCGCTGCCATACAGCATAACAAATATCACCTAGCACTTCAATACTATTGTATTTGTTTCTAACGAAATTTTTCCTGTCTCTTCATACTCTGCTTAGCTTTTGGAATGCATTTTTGGCCATCCCAATACGTCTTCGGATCTCAGTGTCGCACTTTCCGTCCTCTGTTAGAAGACTTCAAATATATTTCAATTTTTGTACTAGTTTAATTTTAGTATCCTCGGTTTTTAATTTGAACTTCGGGCTCATTCTTTTGCTGATACCCTTGTAGTATGTCTTCTTGTAGTTTATACATTAATTTCTTCTCGCTTTCTTTCGCAACCTTCTATAAGAGAATTTGTAGCTTACTTTCCGTGTCTGTTATCAGCGCATGAGGCATACCTTCCTTAAATTTGGCATTAAACTGAACGTTTCTAGCGTCTCAGCACCCAGCATCATGTCAAAGAATCTTAGTTTGTTCAGCCTTAACTTAGTTATAGCTTAAGGCTTTTAACACTAATCTTTCTCACATGTGCTGTAAAGTTGTACGCATGAATCAACAAATTCATCATAAGTCCTAAATCAGCACTTTATTTTCTAAAGTCTGGCCGCTTTTTCCGACTTAGTGAGTGGCGTGTGATCTTTAACTAATGGGGTCCAAGCGGATTCGGTTCTTCACAGTGACGTCTGGTGTCGCTTTCGTTCCACTTCACATCAGAGAGATTTATTACCCCTGAGAATGCCGAGCCAAACTCGTGTGCGTCCCTTGCCAAGAACGCATAAAATGAAATCGGTCAACCATGAAAAACACCTTTTAATAAGGATTTAGATTCGTATGAGTGTGAGCTATACCCATCAAGCTAAAAGAGATCAAAAAGTTGAGCAGAACTCTCGCTTTAACTATTTACGTATCAATATCTATTATTGTTTATAGCGTAAGTGGTACGCTGTATATATGTGAGCTAAATGCAGAGGTGCATAAAAGGATAGATCTACATATACGTATTAACATATGGAGAAAACAAAGAGGGTGAAAGTGAAGCAAAGAAAGAAAGAAAGTCTATTATAAGAGAGTGTGGGTCGACCTGTTTGTCACAAACTCCAGTAAACGTTGTTCAAAACCCAATTATAAAAAAAGGATTTTGAAACATATTCACCACACCTGAACATAATCAAAAACCAATTTATCATATAAAAGTGTAATTAATTAATTTGTTCACTCTTGCTTCATAACGTTGTACCGACAAGTCCCAGACTGTTATTATAATAGGAAATAATTTAGTCAGATTTTTCTGAGGTCAGATGTGTCACTATTTACATTGTTCGGACTATTGTCCTCATCTTTATTGCCATTTCGGCCGGTGTACGTTCCGGCCGTCTTCCGATGCTTGGAATAAACCCTTTATTTCGCTCGCTGGGGTAGACTGTTCTAGTTCCACATACTACGTCTAATGGAAGTCAGTTATCATTTATCATCTGCTGATTCTCCTCTCCAAGTTTTCTACCGCCTTAACCAGGTATTGAACTCACACTCTTTGGGTCCTGTCCCTGGATCTAAGAAACGCCTTCATCCACTGTGCCATATGTCTTTGAGGACATCTGTGCATGAATTTCTGGATATTATTATATTCGAAGGAACATTGAGCAAGTTTTACAACAATGGACATCTGCTGAAGAACAGAGGGCACTTGGTTGAAACTTATTATGGCTATAATAACATTTATCTCAACCAAGATGATAATTCGAAATAATACTAATTATTGCACTTGTAATCTCTTACCACTAATCTAATCGATGCTGAAGTGATTAAGTATCTTACTTCTTACGAACTCCTCCCGGACAAACAATATGGCTTTCGTTTCGCCAAATCTACCGCTGATGTATTAACGGCCATCAGGGGATATCGATATCAAACTCGGGAAAAGAATGTCCAAGGTCGAGCTGTGGATCTAGAAGGCGTTCGACATGGTTTGGTATACTGGCATTTTTTGAAAAGCTCCAGGGCTACGGTGTCATAGGACGAATATTTGATTTAATCTAAACGTTCCTATAAAAATTATGAAATGAAGGTCATTTGGAACGTGCTCAGTTCCAGATCTTTTTTCGCAAAGGCGGGTGTCCTCTGAGTTTCCTTGCTGGGTTCTACGCTATTTTTGATCTCCATCAATGATCTCGCCGTTGTTATCAGTTCTAGGTATTTATGTAGACGACATTATCATTTACTCATGTCTCAATAGCAAATCCGACAGATCTGAAAAAGTAAGCTAGGCAGCTGCTCAGGAAAACAACACCTGTCAGTGGTTATCTGGGGCAAGAAATGTCCTGTAAATTTTAAACGCTACCAAAACAAAAATGCTTTCAATTAATCACAATTAAGAATCTTTTCTCTCTGCCAGCAGCATGGCTGATGCTAGACTCATGGATAGCAACAAACCGCACCATCTTGACTTCATGTTATCCACTGACTTGAAGTGGAGCGACTACATCGAATTAATAGCTCCATCGATTTTTAAACAATTTGAAGTATTTACCTTAAATTTTATACTGATATTTATACTGAACTAGTAGCATGGCCCGGCGTTCCCCGTGCTTGATTCAAAAATCGTACGACTCATACAGCAATCGCTATCACTTGACTCAAAATATTTTTGCCCTTCCTTGCCTTTAAAGGAGTGCCCTTTGCCGTGCTGATGTTGCTACATGCCTTACTTCTTGCCTATCTCACACTGCGAATTTTTTCTAAGCTCTATACTAAACATTAAATCTGTTACGAAAAAAAAGAAGTAAGCAAAATGAACACAAAACGATCAGCTTTAAAAAGGACTCGTAACTGGAAAAACCGAATGAAAAAAGAATGTTAACAACAAATACTTTTTCATACCCGACCCAGTTCTGCGGAATCAGAATCAAGGTTCAGCACAAGCAAGCGAATGAGCTAATTGGAGTAAAGTGCCATGGAGATTTAAAATTTTACCACTTGTGATGAATGCAGCTATCGATTTTTTTTTTTTGCATGCTAGCATGCTAGTTAACATTCATGTCAGTCAGCTGTTGGCTCTCACGCTGGTCAATAGAATCTTCCTGCCTATTCGTTGGCAGCCAAGTATAGGCTCTCACTCTGGCCAGTAGAAAATGTCCGCAGTCTACATGAAAACTGGCGTAGAAGCATGAAAAAAAATCGATTATTTCCACTATCGATGGTAGTTGGGAAATGCAATGTCGGTCTTGGACTTCTCTCTAACTTGGAGCATGTACATGTAAATTTTGGCGCAAATCCGCCGAAAATTGCGGCCGGGCATTGGTTAAACACACACACACACACACACATCCTGCCTTTTATAGATAGAGATTTATTTAAATTTTTTGTGTTTATAATCAATTCATCGTGCCTTATTTATTTTTTTTCAAAATATTTTCAACGCATTTTTCTTCATCAGGTAGATTTTACGTTATCAACAATCTGAAGTGTGAAATGGACGTCGGCTCAGGTGCTATGCCTGTAGAATGATTTTAGCGTCACTTAGCAAAAATGTCTTTAGACTCCAAAGGCATTTTAACACGTGCGAGTCGTGATCGAATTACATTTTATTGATAGTGGGTTGCCGTCCTTTGATGTGATGCGACATCAAACGACATATACTACACTGGGCGAAAATCACCACATAGCTTAACACACATTCTCTGTCCGTTCTACATACACACATATATGATCTGTCTTATCACACACACACGCGCATATATATATATATAAAGAATGTATAAACATAAAAGTGTCTTAATACATATATATATATATATATATATATATATATATATATATATATATATATATTGTCATGGACAGATAGCCTGGACATCATTTTGGCTAGACATCCGATTGCTTCAAGCCAGGATCGAAACCCGACAGATTTGGTGTCAGTCGGAGATGCAATCACCGCACGGTTGAAAAGAAAAGCAAATTTTTACATATTTATTTCGTTAATAAAGACGCCAATGACTGACATTGCTCCATTCAGGAAAGAGTTTTGTAGTATTAGTAGTAGTAGTATTTTTTTTTAAATTGCACTTATCCTCCAAGAGTGCGCAACTGAAGTTAATTTTTTCGGGTGCGTATATATTGTCATCTACAGACAGACTGTTTCGCTGTTTCACTGCTCATCAGTGTGGCTAGACATCCGATTGCTTCAATCCTGTATTGAAACCCGATTTGGCAACAGTCGGAGATTTCCCCCCTACGGCACCAACGCACGGTTGAAAGAAAGACCAAAAATAGTCTTTAGAAGAAATTGAAAAAAAAAAAAAAAAAAGAAATTCATTAAAATTCATTTAAAAATATAAAACCAGAATATATGAATAATTTAAAATGAAAGATTATAAGCAATTACGTTCAGATAATCCATAAGATCTGGTCAGTTATCACGATTATTAACAATATTTTTAAGACTTTCCTCACGATATAAAAGAATTTTTTCTTTATGTACAAGACTCTCCTCGGAGAATGCTTTCATATTCTTTTTCTACGTTCTGCTGCTCTTTTTAAAACTCTAATAATGCGATAAACGACCGACATGAGCATTGCCTACTAAATATTCCTATCGCTTATGGCATATTCTATTTTCTTTATTTTTTTAATGAATTTTGAATGTTTTAAATATATAAGTTCGATTTAAACGCTATTTTGTAAATGTTTCGAAATAAAGTTTTTTTTTTTATAACTTTTTTTCCAAAGCCTAGTTTCCAAACTCTTCCAACAGGAAAAAGAGCAATAATGACATTTCCGGGTTCAAAGAACCTTCGGAACCAAACATCCACATCATGAGCCCCTTGCATACATACAAAAAATCCTCTTAAGCTCATATGAGGCTGGATAAAAAATCAAGTACATTTTAATTACCCCACCCTCACTAATACATACATAATAACCTTGTTTTTCTTCTTCTTCTTCTTCTTCTTCTTCTTCTTCTTCTTCTAGTTGGGAGAGAAGAGATGGTTCCATAGATTTTCCAAGTGTATTACTATGAGTATGAACTTATTATGAGCTAGGCTCTCCGACTTCTAAATCCGAACAGCCATATATTTACTCCACCGTGCTTTTGAAACAGATTATAATAAATAATAAATTAAAAATGAAATGAATCGATGTGAATATCGAAAATATGCTGATTTCATAGATCACCTTGTCAAGGGATTAAGACCTATATTTGTAATGTATCTTTTAAAATAATCAATATTCTTTCCGATTTTTTAATTAAAAAAATCCATTTCCGAACGGAGATGATAATACTTTTCTCTTTACTTCATTTACTCTTTTATCGATAATATCTATAAATATGCTAGTAGAGTACTTACTTGTTATCTTCACGACGTTGTCATTCAAAAGTTTTAGGCCTACTACAGCTAAAAAGCCCAGTCTACCAAGTATTATATTCATAACTGGTGGGTGGTAATAGATGGGTTCATTTAATTGCCAAGAGCAACGACAGCTGGAATTTGAACCTGGCATGTCATTTCCATTTCTTCTTCTTCTTCTTCTTCTTCTTCTTCTTCTTCTTCTTCTTCTTCTTCTTCTTCTTCTTCTTCTTCTTTTTCTTCTTCTATCACACCCAAACTCGTGCGTTTGTTTATTTATTTTTTTCAAAATAATGTAGTTTTCATTAGTTATTTTAAAAAATAAAGAATTGTCAAAAACATAAAAATTACCTGAGATACAGTAAGGTAGTGATTCAAATGATCCCTTAATTTTTAAAATCTTGAAAGTATATATATATATATATATATGGGGGATACATTTGCAGTCTTTTTTTTTTTAAATCTGTAATATATACATTGACTGCATAGACACTATATTATCGCCAATTAACGTGCCATTTATCTGATTATCCAATTAAATCACATATATCTACATCAGCGAGATTAAGTAATTCGCCAAATCCCTATCAATAATTTATGCAAAAAATATATCACATAAACTGAAAAAAGAAACTACTACAAATATCATTATTATGCATAAAATAAACAATCAAAGGTTCATAATTTATGCTAAATATAAAGCATCAAATTAATTTAAAAAATAAACATGACAAGAAGAATTGACATGATACAGCGAGATGTAAAAAAACAAAAAAACAAAAAAATAAACACGAAATAATGCCGTAGGACATGGTATATGAAAAAAAAAAAAGATTAAACGGGCTTATAAAAAATAAAAGAGCCGAAAGCACTGACTTTAGTCAATTTTTATTTAAACTTTTCACCGGCAGCTATATCTAAATAAATAAACGTCAAATTCTGTTAGTCTGTCCGTGTATTTGAAATCCATTTAATTCGGGCTACACTTCCTCTACATAGACATATTTTACTTTTTTGAAAATCAGGATGATCTCGGGGATGGAAATCTACTTGTCATCTGGTTCTTGAACATCCGGCATTGGGATTTGTGTCCAGAAGAGGTAGGAATAGTTAAAAATTCAAATCTTCTTATATCGAAATAAATAAACGGCACATTTTGTCTGTCCGCCCATGTATCTGAAATCCGTCTCACTCGGGTCACATTTGCTGTGTAATGCATACACCTGGGTTCCCCCTCAGAGTAATATGATTGGCTGGTATCAGCCATAAGTACAGACTGACGTGAAGGTAAGGACGACGCATATTGGCTACGCCTATTGTCTTCGCCAATTGCCTACGCCTATTGCCTACCTCTACGACGATATTTGAGCGTATGTGGATATAAATCATCTCCCCGTTTTACAATTCCGAGCCGTTATCCATTATATCATCAGCACATACATTTCTACAGCACCTGGTATACCCAAGCGGTTACCATCTAGATATAGACCAAGTTCGACGATGAGCAAGGACCATGTTCCACTAACACGTAATGGCCAACATTTTTCATATTTGAGTAGCTACAATGCAAGAAATAGAGTCCTAGTTAAGATGTTCACACCGTTTTTCATTACCTGTGACAATTTGATACAAAAATGAAAGCTTAGCGATTCTGGTTAAAATGGTGTGGAATGTTGTGTTTGGTTCAAAAGCGAAAGCGTATTGATGATGCTATGAGAATAGGATCGTATGCCTCAATTGTTAATAATAGCGCTCCTCCAAACGAAAAGCATGATAATATAAAATGTCCTGGCAACCTGTTTTGGTTCATCATACGTTGGTGATATTAGTTTTTTTTCTTTCCTGCTACTGGGATAAAATCGTTTTAATATTGTTTTTGTTCGGCGAAGATAAAAAATGATCTTTGGTGAGGACTTACTTGCTACTGTATGCCTGTGTTCAGAAGCTTTTTGCATGGATCCATTTCAATGATTGCTCTCTCGGCACAATAGAAAAAATCCGCATGTTGCAGAATGTAGTGTTGATAATAGGTTGGCCAGAAACTCCAGACTCACTTAGGAAGCGGAAAGAAAACAATCCATCTTGATCTGTGTCTGTTTCGAGCTAGTTCCACTCTGTCACGCCATCAAAGCTAAACAATATTGACAGTAGAAGCTTGTATGACAAAAAAAAAAATAAATAAATAAAAGATAAAATATCCTGCTTAGGTCACTCGAGGTCGGGTTTTGTTTCAGGAAGAGAAGGTGAGGCCACACGCTATCAGGTTGACTAAGGAGAAGTTCAAACAGATGAACGGTGTTGAGATTCTTCCACATCCACCATTCAGTCCCGATGCTGCTCCGAGTGACTATGATCTATCCGCACTATGGCACACTTCCTCCCCGATCAGCGATTCAACACTTTTGATGAAGTGAAGTAAGCTTGTTTCCAGTTTTTTTTTTTATTATTCAGAGCCAGCGAACGGGCATCTGGGACAGATTCGGGCACTGGCTGATCGTTGTCAGAAGATCGTGGAGAATGATGGACTTTATTTTGAAGAATAAATGTTGGTGTTGCTCCATAAAATTTTGTTGTTTACTTTCAGCTTCCTAAGTGAATGAGGATTTTCTGGCCAACCTAATATGTTCTGAATTTACGTGGTTACAACAAAACAAATTTCTTTGGGAAATTATTCGTGTTTTCGATATAACTGATAAAATTCAATCTCATTGATGTAAATTTCGCTCTCGCCGGACAAAAATTGGTAGGTCATCCATCATCCCACGCAACAGACTTGCATAATAGGAAGACACTAGTTTTATGTAAAAATATTCTTTTTTCTTTCTCAATTTTGATAATTTACCCCTGTCAGTGATCTATGTCCAATGATGCATAATTTTATGAGAAACAGAAATCTCTAGCGACAATGCCTACGTAACGTGTCACGCGTACTAAGTTGACAATATACAGACAGCAATAAAACCCAGGCAATGAGAAATATACTTAATTCTCTTTATCCGAAACACAATGTCTTGGACAATTGCTAGACTCTTATTAGAAAATGTTAAAGTCAACTTAGTTTTCTGAACAAGAACTGTCTACTGTCTTTTTACAATTTTTTCCATTGTTCTTTTCCTTTTTTTATTATTTTTGCAGTGTATTCTTTACGATTCAATTTTCTGTAATGATTCTGTAATGTTACTATATTATTCTTTTTTGCTTTCCACTTCTTCTTTCTCGTCTTCTCTCTCAAACTTTGTTTTCGTTTTGTCCTTTTGTTTTGTTTTCTTCACTTCTTCCTCTCTTTATTCCCTAAACTCATTATTGAATAATTAAAGAAATTCGTCTTCCCTATGTGTTTTGAAATCTCATTTTTAATTCATTTTATACCATTTTCGACTTACTTTCTCCACACTTACTGAACTTTAAGTGTGTTAACTCATCCCAGACTCCAACCACCACTATCTATCCTATACCAGGCGCTTAACTAACATCATCATTATTAAAGAGATCAATAAAAATAGCATCATTAACTTTGTTGTCACTGACCTTTTTAATTGTCAAATAAGACATCTCATTATTATCATTAGTAAGAACTGAGACAGTATTGACATTATCAGTGTTCTATATATGATTGTGAATATTCATACATACATATATATATATATGGGTGTGTATATATATAAATGTATATATATATATATATATATATATATATATATATATATATATATATATGTATGTATGTGTGTGTATAATATTAGTCATACACAGTTGGTTTGTTGATTTTGTTTAGTGGCTTTTAAACGGCTATAGGTTAATTAATGTCGAAATCTTAATATTTTAATAAAAAAATTATGGCCTCAATTAAATATATTCTATAGAATTTTTCTATACAAATGTATTTTGATAATCATGATATTTTTTTCTTTAGGGGTTCACTATTTTTCCATAGATGGTGTTATCACCCCCAGTAAATGTGGACCAGGGAACTGTAGCAATTAAGAAATGGTGCTTCCACACTCCTCAAACCCTATACTCTTCTGATCAGAAGCCTTGCTGCTGGATGAAGTTTATCGCCATACACAAGACTAAGTCATACACAGAGTAATATACACAGAGAATGCGACGGGTAAATTGTCAATATTTTATATTTTTAATTTCACCCGTCAATGCAAAGTTTATGATGTTATTTTTATTGATCTCTATAATAATGATGGTGTTACTATAGTAGGACCAGTTGGACATCGTCTGTGAGAAAAATTGCATCATGACGCAATTCACACCGACGGAAATTTGGAAACAGCATGGTGTACTGCTTGGCATTCGCACCGGAAGTCGCAATACAAACATTTCAGAATCTGAGTAGGGCAGAGGATTTAGAAAGAGTTGGCTGAGTTTATTGGTGATTACCAATGTACAGCAACTTCACTCTGATCGACCTGATAAGAAAATATCTTCCGAATTTGTTGGTGAGGCTTTAAACAGGTGCCTAGAAGAAATAGTGCTCCCCTCTGTTAAGAGGATAACTGCAGGAAGACCCTATGTCTGGCCACAGGACTCTGCACCATACCACAAGCAAGAGAACCCAGGTATAGTTGTCAGACAATTTTTGCTATCACATCACCCCTTACATCTGGACGCCTAACTCCCCAGTCTGCATCTCTCTTGATTATTATCTGTGGGACGCAGTTGAGCGAGAAACCAACAAAACTATACGTAACACCAAAGATGAACTGAAGCCAAGGATTATAGAAGCATTCACCAACACAAACAAGGAGACTGCCCAGAAGAGTTGCAGGAGATTCCGAAGTCGTTTGGAGGCCGTGGTTGAAGCCAATGATGATTTCATTGGACAAATTTACTCTTTTTTACGTCGAGATATCGTTGTGTAATTCTGGTAGATATATCTATTAAAATGAAATGTCAGTGTTATTTTCATTTTTGCGTCAGTTAGACGACAATTTATCAATTGCACCTTTTCTAGCCACACTGATGAGCTGTGATACAGCGAAACAGGCTTGTATGTGGATGACTATATTATGTCCTCGTTATTCGATCGAGTACTATAGAGAAAAGGGAAATTTCAAAACAGTAGCCGCTGATGATATATGTGACTTTTGGGATGGTGTTTACCGGGTTTTATTCAGTTCCTTTTTACCTGCATACTTAGGTGTATATGTTTCTCCCGAAAAGCTCAATTTTCGTTTCATCTGAACAAATAACTTTCTTTCAGAATTCATCTGATTCAAGTTAATGGAACAAATCTCAAACGGTCTTGCACATATTTACGTTTTAATAGTGGAGTCTTTCTTGGTGATCTAGAATACAGTCATGTTTGATTCAGTGATCTCTTAATTCTATCTTTACTTACTTCAATCCCGGCATTTTCCAGATCGTTCTGAATTTCTCTTCGAGTCCGAAATGGTTATTTCGTCACATTCCGGGCATTATATCGTTCATTAGCCTCGTTTAATTTACGCGGACGACCAAGCCTTTGAATATTTTCAGTAATATTTTTTCCACTTTCGAACAACAGCACCAACTGTACACAAAAGCAAATTTAAATCTTGAGCAATTTTCGATACCGTTTACCATCTTTGTGCAGCTTTATTATCTGTGGTATATCATTTGACAATTCTTTTGTTGTAACCATTTTTATAGGTTTAGATGGTGGGACAGTCTGCACTGTAGCAAACATGTTATCGTTATTTGCCGATTGAGTGTCATGTTTGCCTAATACATATTTTGAAGACAACCTCTGATTGGTTGAATTACAAACCATATCAAAATAAGTGAGAATAGATTTAAAGTACCCTTTATGTTTAGTTTAACAAAGTTCATTAAAATATTTGAAGTAGTATCATTCAAACTGAACAATTTTTATTGTAAAATTTATAAAAACGATGTATTAAATACTTTTGGTACATATATATATATATATATATATATATATATATATATATATATATATATATATATATAATACAGGGTGTTTCAAAAACAATACGCCAAAATCATCACGTGATGTGTCAAAAACGAAATAAATTACAAACCTCTAGCATGAACACATGTGTTGTATATACATTCAAGTTTCATTTCATGTTTTATAAGTGCTCAATGTGGCCACCACCGGCAGCGCGGACAACATCAAGCCGATATGAGAATTCCTCTCAAACGCGCCTCAGCATGTCACGGTCCGCCGTGTTGATTACAGCTGTTATTCGATCTTTCAAGTCATCGATACTTGCTGAAAGTGCTGGAACATAAACTTGGTCTTTAACATACCCCCCACAAGAAAAAGTCACACACAGTGAGGTCCGGGGATCTGGCAGGCCAAGCACAGAGAGTAAGATCTTTAGGACCTCTCCTCCCAGTCCATCGCTGAGGCATGTTTTCATTCAGATAAGCTCTAACCCCGAGATGCCAATGGGGTGGTGCTCCATCTTGCTGAAAAATGAAGTCATTCGAATCTGCTTGCAGTAAAGTGAATAGCCAATTTTGGGTGCTCTGTTCTCCAAATGCACACATTGTGACGATTGACTGTGCCTTTCAAATGGAAATTCGCTTCGTCACTAAAAACTAAACGTGAAAAGAGAATTTCATCACCTTCCTCCATCTCCAGCACTGACTCACAGAATGTCCTCCGCACCACCTTGTAAGTGCTTGGACGAGGCTTAGTTTGTATGGTTTCATGTGTAATCGTCTCTTTAACACATGCCAGACAGAGGTATGAGGGATGGCAAGCTGAAGCTTACGTAGGCTGCTCTCAAATGCATCATGAATCCTCTCCACTTGCTCCTCTGTAACACGTGGTCTACCAGGACTCTTTCCTTTACACAGGCACCCACTCTCTTTAAACTGTTTAACCCACCGTCGAATGCTCTCACGATGGGGCGGATCAATGCCAAATTCTGTTCTGAAAGCACGCTGCACCGTGACAATGGCGTTTGGTTTCGCGAACTCAAGCACGCATAATGCCTTCTGCTGAGGAGTCGCCATTTTGATTGATCTTCCGACAATTCAGCTGCACCAGAAGTGGTGAAACTGACGCCTA
Organism: Acanthosepion lycidas; assembly: GCA_963932145.1. Classification (NCBI taxonomy): domain Eukaryota; kingdom Metazoa; phylum Mollusca; class Cephalopoda; order Sepiida; family Sepiidae; genus Acanthosepion; species Acanthosepion lycidas. The sequence goes on along the minus strand of OZ010593.1, from coordinate 34,798,425 downwards.
ATCAAACTTTGATAAGTACTCTATCAAATAACCACTGATTCAGTCCACTACAATGCTATAGACCTGAAAAAACAGCGTAATGATTGTGGCGTATTCTTTTTGAAACACCCTGTATATATATATATATATATATATATATATATATATATATATATATATAAGAGCTATCTTAAATACGCAAGTATATTTGGCTGTACATTCAGTCATCTTCAGACATGGAAATTATTTTCTTTTTGGTAAAATTCAAATACCATACGAAACGTAAAAATATAATGCGAATCGAAATATGATTTGTTTTAAATGTATTATTGATAACGGATACAAATTGTGGAGCGTGTAGAAGCAACGCTAAGGTTGAATTTTTTGAAAATTTAAGTGATTGCATTTTTTTTTTTTTTTTTACTAATATAGCAATTTGATTCGCATTATATTTTTTCGTCTCGTATGCTACCTGTATTTTAGAAAAAACAAAATAATTTCCATGCCTGAAGATGACTGAATATACAATCGAAAGTACTTGTATATATAAGGAAGACATAATATAATTTATAATTTTAAAAAACAAGGATCATAAAATTCATTGAGTGATTGGTAGGTTTATATATATATATATATATATATATATATATATATATATATATATATATATGCGCATGTGTCTAACGAGAGTTATATATAGGTATAGACGCATGTGCGTAACGAGTCCAAATGTGTCCTTAAAGAACCGAAATTACTGTTTGCTGATAGAATAAAACAACGCGTAGCATCTTGCAACTTCAGTTCTAGAGATTACTGGCAGTTCTGCAAGCGTGTGCTGAACAACAGTAATCCCTCCCCTATGCAATCAGTTGAAACTCGTGACGTCCACAGTAGATAAGGTTGAATGCTTTGCTCGGAAATTCTCTTCCAACTCAAAACTTGACTCATTTGAAATACCCACTCCTGATTTCCCAACTAGCACAGTGGGTCTACTGAGTGATAAGCGCATAACCCCGTCACAGGTTTCGGACATTGTTTCTAAATTAAACTCCAATAAGGCAAACGAAGGTGACGAGATCCCAGCCCCGCCCTAAAGAAAGGTGTTCCCAAGTTGGCTCCAGTTCTCTCAAAACTCTACAATTATTGCCTCGCTGCTTACTGCTTTCATGCTTGTCAGAAGTCCTCCTGTGTAGTTCCTGTTTTTTAAGAACTCTGGAGAACTAAATATCGCCCTATTAGACTCCTAACGCAAAGTGTTCGAGGTTTTAATGCTGGAGTGGTTAAGAATCTTACCTCTCAATATTTACTTTGTGATTCCATTTTGCCAGGTCTACCGCCGATTTGCTGACGGCCATCACTGAATATGCATATCAAACTCTTGATAAAAACGGCGAAACTCGGTCTGTAGCAATAGACATTATGAAAGCGTTTCATATGGTTTGTCACGCTAGTCTTCTACGTAAGCACCGGGGATAAGGTATTACTTGTTTGATTTAATCCATGCGTTCCTATCAAATCGGGAAATGAAGGTCGTTTTGAACGGGCTCGCTTCCAGTTCCCTTCATACGAATGCGGGTATTCCCCAAGGCTTTAGTCCTGCGTGCTACGTATTTCTGATACCCATCAACGATCTTCCTGATGTCATCATTTGACAAGTAGTCATTTATACTGATGACACAACCATTTACTCCTGTCACAATAGTAAATCCGTCAGAGCTGACAAAGGTAACCTGGTCGCTGCACCCGAAAAAGACCTCCAATGTGTGGTTAACTGGGGCAGGAAATGTCTCGTGAATTTTAATGCCCCCCATAACTAAACTGTTCTCATTTACCAACGATAGAGAAACTTTCCTGCCCGCCATCAGCACGGCTGATGGTAGACCCCTGGAGAACAACACACAGTGCCTTCTTGGCCTCACGTTTTCAGTAAACGACTACAATGAATTAATATCTGCACTTACTGCAAGAAATGTTTGGTCACAGTGTCGTACCAGAAATTCTTTCTCGTCAGTGTAGCTTGCACATTTACAAATCTACAATTCGCTTGTGAATTGAGTGCTTTTGCAATATCTAATCAGGTGTTTCTACTACTCATGTCGAGGCTCTTGACAAGATTCAAAGAAGAAATTGCAATGTAAAAGATCTTGACTAGGCATCTCGACTTCAGTCACATTCTCACCTATGTAACTTGGCTTCCTCCTCTTTTCTACAAATATTGTCATAGCTGTTACTCTGTTGATCATTTTCCCTTGGTGATTTGACTACGTGCTACGAGACTGGCATTTAAGACACACCCTTTTAGTGTTGAATTAATTAAATGTAACCGATATTTCTACTCCAATAGTTTCTTTTCTCCCTTCTGTTTCCTTGCTTTCATGAAACTACAATCCTCAAAAATTTAAATGCAATGCCAATCACCATGTTCTATCTTCTTGAACCCCTTTCATCTTTTATCCTTTCCTAAATCTCTCTATATACCCAGTCTTTTCTCTCACGTCCACTCCTGTAACTCTCTGCGTATTAGCGGAATTCTCGCCTTGGTTGGCGTGAAATGATTAAAAAAAAAATTATGATATGGGGGTATATTACTGACATAATATGAATCTTTAAAATGAGTTTCAGTACACGTGACCTTTTCTCACGTGTCGAGGGATCATCTCAGAAGAGACAGCTCAACCGGACAAGTCAAACATATATAACTGTCCGTCGGACCCCATCATACGGTTGATAATTGCTGCCTGATTGTGGGAACGTTATCTTCTATCGGTCGATTTGAAAGAGATCAATTAGCTGAGTTAATTATGGAATCTGAACGCTTAATCTATAACTCTGAATATTTATGCATCAAGCAAAGATACTAAAACCAATTTCGTATACTGTTGATAAAATCGTAGTTCATGAGAGTGATTATTTTTCATATGACTTTTAACAGATTACTCATAAATGGTGTATTTGACAACAATCTACAATGGAATCCTTGTTCTTTCATGAGATCAGAAATTAAATTCCTTTAATTATTTTACGTAAAATTATTTTTAACATCCACACAGGCATTTGAAAATTAAACAGCTTTAGGGTTAAGTATTTTAATTTATTTCCTCATTATTTATTTAATATTATTATTAATGAAGTATTGGAATGTTGCCCCTATCTTAGACGTTATTGACGCTTATATAACTATCTGCGTGCCAGCTTCAAATTGCGGCCGTGCTAGTTGCATTCAATTTCGCAGAAATATTTCTGGAAACGGTATGAATCGATCTCTTACCTTAACTATAGGTGAAATAGCAGCGCTGCCTGGACTGCCTAGTTTGGCAACCAGTCTAGTAAATGGATAACTCGTCATACAAAATCAATTCGGCATGCAGCGGTGCTCCATCCCATAAAAAATTAAAAATATTACTTGCAGCAGAAACCTTTGCAAACTCCTAGCGTGGTGAGGTTGAGCTAAATGACCCACAGTGCTCGGGTGTTAATAACACTAATGAGGAGGTGGAAGAGAAGTTATTATTGCATTACGAGCAAAGTGAATTTGAAAACTAAATTAATAAGTCTAGATTGGCAGTTCGTACTTAGTGTGAAAGAATATGCATGTTCAGTTTTATATCATAGCATAGTATCTGTGCACTCTGAAAAAAAGATACCCAAACACATATATACACGTCTGTGATTAACTTCCCCATCGTTTTCGATGTAGGGGGATCGATCAGTTCAGCACCTGGAACTGAACAGCCGAAGCAACACAAACAAATGATTTAATTGTAGTGTTTGAAGGGTTATGTTTGAAGATCGCTTTGTCGAATTTTTCACGTGATGACAAGTAGCTACTGAGATTTATATGCATGTGCTTTTTTAAACACACTGACTGCAGATATATATATATATATATATATATATATATATATATATACATACATATATATATATATATATATATGCAGTCAGTATATATATATATATATGTGTGTGTGTGTGTATATGCATTCGGTGTGTTTAAAAACACATGCGTTAAATTTCAGTAGCTACTTGACATCACCTGAATAACCCGATCTTCGTATGTGAAACCAAAGTAATATATATGTGTGTGTGCGCGTGTGTGTGAGCGTTTGTGTGCGCTTATACATATATATGGAGAGAGAGAGAGAGAGAGAGAGAGAGAGAGAGAGAGAGAGGTGGGTGGGAGAGAGTGTGCAATGTGTAAATTGTTGCCAATTTATATTTTTTTTTTCGCGGATACACTTTCATTTTGATTGTCATAGTAAGGACAGTTCGGTACCATTTCTGAGAAGAAGAGCACAATGACGCAATTCACTCGGCCAGAAATTTGGAAACGGCTTGCTGTACTGCTTGGCATTCGCAACGGAATCAACAATAAGAAAATTTCAGAGTGTTCGGGCGTTAATTTGAGTAGAGTGCAGAGGATTCGGAAAAGGTTGGATAAGTCTAATGCTGATTACAAAGGCACGGTATCTCAAAAAAACTCACTCTGATCGTTTTTATGAGAGAAAAACTCCCGAATTTGTTTGTGAGGTCATCAGACTCGACACGGAGGCCTATATCAACTGTCTTGAGTGGTTAGTGTTGTTTTGGGTCAAGAGGGTGGCTGCTGGAAGACCATATCTCTGGCAACAGGACTCTGCACCATGTCACACAAACAGTCATGGTTGTCAGACAATTTCTATCACCAAATCAGCCCTTACATCTTGCCAGCTAACTCCCCAGACTGCAGCCACCTTGATTATTATATGTGGGCGCAGTTGAGTGAGAGACCAACAAAACTACATGTAACATCATAGATGAACTGAAGACAAGGATTTTGGTAGCATTAACCAAATTAAACAAAAATAGGTGCAGGAGATTCCGAATTCGTTTGGAGGTAGTGGTCGGAGACAATGGCGGTGTTATTGAATAAATTTAGACTTTTGTTTTTCAAGATGTTTTTTTTTTGTAATTCGTAAATATATCTGTTAAAATGTGATGTCAATATTACTTTCAATTTTATGTCATTTAGACAACAATTTATCCATTGCATCTTGTATATAAATATGTGCGTGTGTGTGTCTATATATATATATGTGTGTGCGTGTGCCTGTGTGTGTGCGCGTGTATATATGTGTGTGTGTGAGTGCATTTGTATGTGTGTTGTATACAAACACTCACATAAAAAGCTGGATAGGTAAAATTTTATAAATGTGTCAAATTTCAAAGCTGGTTTGGTGGTGAAACACTTAATGAAATCAATGAAACAGTTTTTCTGTTTTTTTAAATTCATAATACATATATATATATATATATATATATATATATATATATATATATATATATATCCCTGTGTGTGCGTGTGTGTGTGTGTGTACTGGCAACCATATTATCTTTCAAGCATGTTTGGTTTTAATCCTTTCATTAGCATAAATATGTCATTAACCAAAATAAAAATGAACATAATACATCCTGAAATAACTCTAAACATATCAAATTGCTATATCGTAATCAAATGTATACTAACTATAACAGGAGGGACAATTCTAAAAAGACTCATAAACACTAACATATCACCCACTGATCCAAGTAAAAAACAAACAAAAAAAAAACTAAACATCCATAACAACTCTTCTTCATCAAATAGCGTCTTGCAAAAGACCAACATCGTATATCAATTTAAATATCCTTTGGGAGATTGCATCTCTGATAAAGATGTTTTCTATGTTGGTTTTACAACAATGACAATAGGGTTACTTTTCACTTGAATGATCATAGTTCAGTCTCAGAACATTTAAAAGAACACCCATGCCCGCATTCACAGTTTAGACAGATATTAGTCAAAAATACATCAGTCCTTTATCAAGTTAATAATAAGAAAAAAAACTTAAAATTCTGGAAGCATGACGGAACTGCGCCCTAAAAAAAATAATGTCAACTACGGGTATAGCAACAAAGTTCTTAAATGTTTGTAGCAGCAAATTGTTATATAAGAAAATACTAAATGTAAATACTACAATTAAAAAATCAAAATAACAAAAGTTACCTCCCTTGCATAGCGGTGAAATAATATTTTGCATTTATGGTGATAACGCATAACATATACATAGATATGCAACCCCTGAAGATGGTCTCAGATGAAATGGTAAGTACTTGGAAAAATAAGAATTATTTGAGAGAAAATTTTGGAATTTTTCTTCAATAATTAGTCATCAAGAAATTAGTTCGTGAAAATGTGAAAGGATTAAAACTAAAATAAATAGAATTAATATATCTAAATTTTTTAAACAAACATGCTTGAATATATATGTGTGTGCTTGTGTGTGTGCTTGTGTGTGCGAGAGAGTGTATGTGTGTGTCTGTATTGAAAGTATGAAGCGTGTGAGCGCACGCGTGTGTTGCGAGTAGTTAATATACTCTATGTTGGATGAATAGTTTTCCTTTTCGCGTATCTAGTTTGAGGACACTTCAAGGTGGCGGACTTTCAAATACAAAGAAAGTCGTAAAATATTCACCTTCAGAATTCTAAATTAAAGCTCAATGCAGAAACCATTTGTTTCGAAATCATAGGAAAATGCGGGCAGAGAAAGAAAACACTTCCTTCCTGTGACGAAAACAATGACTAGCACAACTGACTCTGTTGGGACAAAAGGAAAAGTCAGCGGAGAAAAACCAAGAAGAGACAGTCAATATTTCTCAGACTAATAGGATAAACAGTGAAGAAACACTGTTCTTGGACATCATGTATTGAAGAACAATGTAAGGAAATTGCATGTGTCATGGCACGGAGATCTTTCTGGCAGAGTGTGGAATTAAAGAAAACAAAATACAGGATAGGGATGGAAATACATGCAAACGAATTAAGAATGTCACCTTCAGAGATATATAGTATTGGAGAAAAGAGACAAGTTCCATGACAAAGTAGAAAAGAAAAAGAGAGAAAAAAGGAAGAACAAATTGTTAAGAAGAAAATATAGAATAAAAGAAAATCAATGTAGATATAGACATGTATTAATTATAGATGAACTGAGAATGCGACGGTGGATAAAAATATTATATGCTCTTCAAAAATTACTAACACGATAATAATGATAATAAGACCTATTGTTTGCTAATTAGTCTTTGAGTTAATCCATTTGAAGCGAGTTCCATTCTGCAGAGTCTTCCACAATTGGATCATTCAAGATAAATACCTATTTCAAACACTGTTTATGAGCCTGATTGCAAACACGTTTCACAATGTTAATTCTTCGAGTTCGATATAAACAATAATTCTCAAATCAGAGTCACTTGACTCCGATGTAAAGAATTTCAATTTTAAAGAAGTAAATTTTAGTTTCAAAAAGATTTGTGGGGTAATAAGAGTATTAGATGGCGAAAGACAATATGGTTAAAACTGAGAAAGCTTGACATTGGAAAGGACAGAATTTGGTATGGGACTGTCAAATCCACTGTTAACTGCCATTTCATTACCATGCAGCAAACTAAGTGATTACAATTAAATGGAATAGAATAACCACCATTGTATAAAATATTTAAACAAGTCTTGTAGATTCTTAATGGATAAGGTAAAATGGCGGCCATTTGAGAACGAAAATTACTGAATATCTATTTAAGTTGTTCTACAATACACAATTTCGTTCAGTTTCTTTTCTGCTTCAAGCAAAGTAGCATTATGTTGCATTTCTTTCTTCTTTTTATACATTACCTTTCTTCTTTTTACACTCTTTTCTTTTCCCACTATATAAAACTTGTCTTGAGTCAATTTCTTGTTCTTTCTATTCTTCATACAATACTCTTCTTTTTCTTTCAACATTACATTGCTTCTTCTAAGTCACCTTTCTACAATACAGCATTAACTTTCATCTTTCTAATATTAAATGTTACCCATCTTTTTCTTATTTGTTTTTTCTTCTTTATATTCTTTTCCATCAATTTTTTCTTCGTTGGTTCATCTATTTCTTTTTCTTTTTGCGTTATTCATCTTCTATTTTTTTTTGGTTCTTCATCTTTTCCTTGTTTTTCTTTTTTCTTCTTTTTTTCTACTAAACAAGATTATCTTCTTCATAGTATTCTTTATTTTTTTCTTGTTTCGGCTTCTTTTTCTTCTCTATCTTTTTTCTCGTTCTTATTTTTCTTAATCTTTTCTACTTTGTCTTCATTTCCTTCATCATCTTTTTCATAATTGTCTTCTTTTCTTCATTTTCATCGTCTTCTTTTTCTTCTCGTTCTTCATTTTTCCTTGTATTTCTTTTTCTTCTTCCACGTTTGTTTTTTTCTTCTTCTTCTTTCTACTATACAAGATTACCTTCTTCATAATTTGTTTCATTTTCTTCATCTTTTTTCTTATTATTATTTCTTCTTTTACTTCTTCGTCTTTTTTCTAATTCAAGGTCTTCTTCATGATCTTTGTCTTCTTGATTTTCTTAATCTTTCTATTCTTTTCTTCATCGTCTTCTTTTTCTTCTTCGTCATTTTTTTTCCTTCTCCTATTCAAAATTATCAGTTCTTTTATTCTCCTTCGGATACTTTTTACGGCACACCATTACCATATTTCTTCCTCTTCTTTCTTTCATTCCCTTGTATTTATTTATTCTTTTTTCTTCCTGTTATGTTGCACCTCTTACTTCTTTCTTTCTTTTATACAATATTATCTTTTTTATTTCCCTCTTTTCTTTTTCTGTCTATTATATATTTCTTCTACTTCTTCTCTATCTTTCTTATATACAGCATAAAACTTCGCTTTTTTTAATATTAAATATTACTTTTTTTCTTCTTCTTTTTCGTTTTTCATGTACTTCTTTTTCTTCTTTTTTCTTCTTCGTATTTTTCTTTTTTTTACTTCTTTGTCGTGTTCTTTTCGTCCTCATTTTCTTGTTCATTTTAAGTTTTGGTTTTCTTCTTTTTCATCTGTTTATCATCTTTTTTCTTCTTTCTACTACACTAATACGTATTTTTCTTTTTCGTAAATTTCTTTTTTTTTTCTTTCTTCTCATCTACTCGTTTTTCTTGACTTTTTTCGTTTTCTTTTTCTTACTCTTTTTCTCCTTTTTTATTCTTCTTCGTCATCTTTTTTTCTTCTTCATCATCTTCTTTCTGTCCTGCAAAATTATCCGTATTTTTGTCCTTCTTCGTTTTCTTCCCACTATACCACATTACATACCTTTTCCTTCTCTTCTTTCCAGTTTCCTTGCCTTCAGTTGCCTTCTCTTTAATCTATTTCTCGCTAGTATTCACTTGCAGCTATTCTTTCTTTTTGAACCCACACTTCTTTCTATTTTTACTTCTTCCGTTTTTCCTTTCTTCATATTCATATATCCTTCTTATTTCCTTCTAGCGAATGACAATACAGATTATTGCACCTATAATAAGTTCAGTTATCACTGCGCGGTGCAAACGGCCGTCAGTTGCAATTTAGCTCGGTAAATAACTGATTAGATACTCCCTAAAATATCTATAGTCAACAAATCTCGCAGACAATGCTATCATTGTGAATTTGATCATTATTGTACGCATTATTGCTTGGTTAATATGTCGCGCCACGATTCAGAAAGGTCGATGCCCGATGCCAATGCAAATATTCGTGACGACTGGAAGGCGATGATAATGCGCCGATCGATCACTGCTTGTGTCACATGTTTCAGCCCTAGAATTATTATGAGGCGATGGATAACGACTAGTGCTAACTACCAGCTGGTGCTTTGCCGAATGTTTATAGCGTTAACGTTTTGACCTTGTGACCCTAGTTTCATATCTCACCATCGATGATTAGTCAAGAATTTGACTTCTTGGTAATATCGTCCTGGGTATACGATTGCAACTAGCGGCACTGTTTGGAAGTGCCGGAAAACCATATCAAGAATTGACTTAAGAAAATTGGTTAAATGAAACTTTTCGTAAGCTTTTGATGATTGTGGTAATGTGCATATAGATTAACAACCAAGGTTGAAGTGATTCTATCTACTATCTAGTAGAGGTGACTTGATACCCCCCCCCCCCCAACAATCTGGGCTACTTCTTAAAAACACCATAATGCCTTCATAATTAAGGGTCTTTTGAGATTATATTTTTACAAGAGAAGAATATATTTTCATTTTAGATGAATTTTAGAAATTCAAATAGAATAACATGAGAAAATATATAAATCCATCTTCTCTCCCTCACAATCTATGGGTTAAATGAAAGAGCAGACTGGGCTATCTTGCCTTGGTTGGCAACCAGTGTAAAAGAATGACAACTAAGAAATCTATACCTGTTGGTTATTTAATGGATAGATAAAATCTCTTCAGTCTTGGTTGGCGATCTAGTGATGATGACACAATAAAAAATACACATCTCCCAATAGCCAGGGCCAGTTGTCGGAATGTTTCAACCTCTAAAAAGTCAAAATGACTTTTCAGTCATGTGAGTTAACTCATTCCCCATCAGCCTTGGACACTGGTGGGTAGAAAAAATGCACGAATCGTAAGTCACGTGAGTTTCGCAATCTACCGCCATCGGAGATATCGTCTGCTTTTTATGATTTCGCTTAATAAATACATAACTGTTAAACAACGACTTTTAGAATAGGAATTTGAGAATGATTTTCACTGTGATTTCTTGGTAAATTTTGTATCGTCTTTTATTCTTGGAGTCTCACGGCAATTCGTCATATCTAGACTACAAAGATGCTCACTGACTAAATCAGAAACAGAAATTTATTCGGGTTTGTTTTCCCCACTTTTCTTTTGCAAAGCGGGCATAGTAAGCGTCGTTTCTTGAAGGAATCAAGAGCGAATGGTAAATAGAAGAAACGGATTGCAACAGGTCGGCCAATATCATTGATATCACGTGGTTGTCTGTGTACTTATGCCGAAGACATGAAACAACGCCAAGAAATCTAGGAAGGCAAATCATGTTCGCTCGTCTATTGCTGAAACAGTTGTAACCGTATTCGAATGTTTTCTGTTTTATATTAAAACTTAAAGAAAGAAAATATATTACAACCCGGATTCCATGGTCACAGAGTTCAAACCAATCCCACTCAATTCAGGTCATCATCTTACCAGTATGTTAAGGTTTGCCATTTTGGAATAGCCTACTCATTCTTGCTACACAGTATAAAAGTAGCTTTTTGTCAGAATAATACAGACTGCTTTATATTCTTACTTTCACGCCACATTCAGTAGGTTCAATATATGGATTATTGCCAGAGTGAGGAGGTACTGTTCACAGTAAAAACCTTAAAAATTTTAACGGAAAATCTTACAAATATATCGGACTAAGATAAATATCTACAAATGAAAAAAGGAGTAGAAATTCCAGATTACGAAAAAAGAAAAAAAAAGTAAAGAGACAGCAAGAATGAAAAACGAGAGAAGAAATCTCGTTAGAAATTCAACGATTCTCCACACACCCGCACAAAAGCAAAAAGAAAAAAGCCCTCTACAAATGAAGAAAGACAATTGGAAAGAAAGAAGCCGTAAAGTGAACGCTTCACCATTTCCTGCGATTATTCGCCATTGTTCATCCTATCAGGTGGTATCTGGCAAAAGAAGGAATGCGGCTTATCGTGACAATCATTGAAAGAACAAAAGAATGCTATTCACTTCGGGAAAGGGCCAGTTAGTGCGAAAGTATCAGCCTTTGTTTACACTTTTTATTGCTTGCGGGAAGGGCTAAAGAGGATGTGGCGGAATGAACATCAGGCGGAAGTGAGAGTTACATAATCCGGCCTCGGTTTGAGGAGCAAATAGAGTCAGTACTGGTGCAGAAGCAACCTCGGAAGATTAAGCTAGGGAAAAAGAAGTGCAATAGAACAGTACACATGAATGAAAGCAAAGAATGAAAAAAAGATGTATAAAAAATGGATTAAACATCATTTTGAGGAACAAACGAAAAAAATAGGGAATAAAGAACGAAAGAGAATAAAGAAAGAGAAAGAAAGAAAGAAAGAGAAAGAAAGAAAGAGAAAGAACGAAAGAAAGAAAGAGAAAGAACGAAAGAGAAAGAACGAAAGAGAAAGAACGAAAGAGAAAGAACGAAAGAGAAAGAAAGAACGAAAGAGAAAGAAAGAAAGAAAGAGAAAGAAAGAAAGAGAAAGAAAGAGAAAGAACGAAAGAGAAAGAAAGAAAGAGAAAGAACGAAAGAGAAAGAAAGAAAGAAAGAGAACGAAAGAGAAAGAAAGAAAGAAAGAGAAGGAAAGAACGAAAAGGAAAGAACGAAAAGGAAAGAACGAAAAGGAAAGAACGAAAAGGAAAGAACGAAAAGGAAGAACGAAAAAGAAAGAAAGAAAAAGAAAGAAAGAAAAAGGTAAAATTGTATGATAAATTAGGTGTAATAAAGAAAAAACAAACGAAAACGATTAAAATTAAGGTAAAATGAAAGTATTGGAAGGGGGAGAAAAGACAAAATAAAAGGAAAAAGAAAAACTAAAAAGGAAGGAAAAAGAAATTAAAAATATAAAAAGAAGAGGAAATTATCTAAAGAAAGATGAAACTATTCCTATTTCGGGAAAAGAAAGGAAAAAAAGAAAAGGAAAGAAATGAGAAAATACAGTTATATATAAAAAAGGTAAAAATTATATTTACAAAAAAAAAAAAATAGGTGCATAGAATTAGAAAATAAAATTATGCTAAAAGGTAAAATATTCATATTTACAAAAAAAAAAAAAAGAAAATGCATGAATGAGGGGAAAGAAGTAAGAAATCCAAGGAAAAATATAACTATGTAAAGAAAGAAAGAGAAAACAGCATATTTATAAAGGAAACAAGCAGGAAGTATAAACGAAGGTAAAATTATATCTATTAAAAGGAAGGAAAAATTATAATATGAAAGAAATAGAATGTTTAAGTCAAATGAGAATGAAATAAAAGAAAACATATAAAATGGCCAAAACTCAGTCAGAATCGACGAAAGAATTGTTTCATATACAGAGAGAAAAAGCATGTAAAGATGAAAGAAAATCGAAGAAAATAAAATGACTGATATTAAGTGTGCAAAATATTTCTTGCAGTTTTGGATTGTGTATTCAGCAGCTAATTAAGAAAAAAGAGCGTTGGATCGTTTGGAAAAGTCTAATAAATGATGAACGAGGGATTCTTTTTAAACAACAAAATTGGAAAACGGCCTAATTGCGAAAACATGCAAGTGAGAAAGAAAATTATGTAAAAGGGCATAAAAAAATATATTTGCAAAAGAAAGAAAAAGAAATTAAGCGGGTAAAAAGAAAGGTAATGAGAGTAAAAAAAAAAGAATGAGAGAATAGAATGTAAAACTTAAAGAAATATATACGAATGACACAAATAAAAAGAAAGAATGATTGTAAACGCAACAGAAAAAAAAGGATAAAAATATTTATTTTTACAAATGAAAAAGAAAGAAAAAGAAAGAATGAAAAAAAAGAGAAAGAATGAATGAATAAAGAAAGAAAAAAGGTAAGTAAGAATGAAGAACTGAAAAGGGAAATAATGAAAAATAAGAAGGGAAAGAATGAATGAAAGAAGGAAAAATGGAAAGAAGAAAAAGATGAAAGAAAAGAATGGACGTAAACGGATAAAAAGGAAGGTAAGCATAGAGAATTGAATTCATTAAAATAAAGTTTTATAAAAATTGTATTTACGAAAAAATGAATGAGAAAATAGAATTAATCAAAACGATTAAAATGTTCATTTACAAATGAAAGAAAGAAATTAAGGAATAAAATAGTGAAAAGAATAAACAAATCAACTTGTAAAAAAAAAAGATGAAAAAAAAGGTATATTTACTAAAGAGATAAAAATGAACGAATGAAAAAAGAAAGACGAAATGGAGGAAAAAAGATGGAAACTAAAATTATGTAAATAAATATTTTTTAAAAAATCCGAATTTACATAAATTAGGACCGAATTAGAAAATAAATTATGTAAAGGAAATAGTTTTTAAAAATATATAATTATAAATGAAATAAACAATAAGAGAAAAATGGGGAAAAAAAAAAATTAAGAAAAATTTAAAAAAAGAAATGGAAAAAAATTAAGAAATGTAAAGAAAAAAAACCTTTACAAAAAAAAAAAAGAAAAAAAAGAAAGTGTGTATAAAATAAAGAAAAGAGAGTTAATATGAGATATACAGTGTAACCCGGATATAAGAGAAACCCGGATATAAGAGAGATTTTCTCTGGTCCGAAATTAGAGCCTGTGTTAATGTAAACAAAATAGACCAAACCCGGATATAAGAGACTCCTTCTCCGGTCCCGACAACTCTCTTATATCCGGGTTACACTGTACTATCTCATAATTCGGAGAAACAGACTGTAAATATATTACATGATTTTTCCGGAAGTTTTCACCGATTCCGAAGAAATCCTGTAGGTATGAACTAATGTATATATAGGATCTGAGCCTGGTTACTGATCACTTAGGCTATCTGGTTCGCGTAGGCGTTTTGGAAAATACTCTCAATAAGTGAAGAACACAATAATAAAAGTACATTTCAGGACGAAAGAAAGTCACAAATGAAAACAAATGTAGAAAAAGAAAGAAAAGTATGAATAAAAAAATTAATAAAACTTACATGCAGAAACTTACAAAGAGAGAATAAGAAAAATAAAACTAGAAAGAAGTGTTTACGCTACAGGAAAAACTAATCGAAATCATTTCTAAAAATTTTCAGAGTTAAATGAAGATCTAAAGAAAGAAAAATCCATCTTAAAAACAGTTGAACAAGTTGAATTCAAATGAATCGAAACCAACAATAGATTTCTTTTTAATAAGCCAGAACTCTCATTAAGACCTTTAATTTTAATTTTATTTTCTTCACTTTTCTCTATGGTTGAAGTTAACAGACAGCTTCTTAGAGCAAAGAATTTGGTTCAAACGATTAGTACATAGGAAAGTATAATGAGAAGTGTTGACACTTTGCGTATCTCAGAAAGTTCGCAGAATTTAATTATTCGAAATAAGGAACCTAGATACGTTAATGACTAACCCTTTGGAATTGTATTAAATTTTTGAAATCTTAGACAATCAGGACGTTGAAAAGAGAACCAAATCAGCCATGTAAAATAAAATTTAAAATAAAAAACGAGCGAGCTTGATCTTCAGACGTTAAATTGGAAAAAAGAATTGAAGCAAAAAGAACAAACTGAAGAAAGATCAATGAAAATTAGTGGCGAACCAATAAACAAAAAGTCTAAATGAACATTGCCAAAAGAAAGAGCCAGGCCTTTGTAATTCATTGATTTGTGTGTCTATTGTCGAAGAATGCCGAACAAGCTCGTCTTGGAGACCTATTTCATCGGTGTCGTATAATTATGACGTTCTGTTAGACCCAACTGAATTTGGCAAGAATGTTAATAAGCTCTTCTTGAAAAGAAATTTACTGCTTTAGTAAATTTAATCCCCACTGCGTGCAAAATGAATGTGACCTTGTGCTAGACTAAGCTAAATCGTTAACCAAAGGAGAGCTTACCACAGTTCGTTGATTAGCGATTTTTTTTCCCCACAAACTAGTTCACTGGTGTTGTCTGTTCAATCGAAGTGCGTCTCGACGTAGTGCAATGGGTAGTAAGCTTGTCTAGCTGGAAAATTACGGCAGGATAGCGAGTTCGATCCTTACTGGATGCCACAATATTTTCGCCCTTGAGCCACATCTAAGCTATAAAGAAAATGCACCTCGACCTTGTGTAATGACTATCAACCTTGTCTACCTAGAAAAATTATGACTGTGTAGTGAGTTCGATCCTCATGGTGGGCCCCCATACTTTCGGCCTCGTGCCACGTCTCGGCTAAGCTTAGGAAATCGCCATTATCGTCAAGTAAACTAGACAAGAATGCATTTTTTTCACCGGATTTATTGAACAGAAAAACGAATTTAAGAGAACTGGAAGATCTATTAGGATTCATTATTAGTGAAAATAATCTTAACAACGTAAGATACACTTGTGTCACTAGTTTTATGGAAGACTCGGAAAGAGATCTGAAAAGTTTTATTTAGGCACGATAGTATAAGAATGTTTCTCTTCTGAAACTTCTCGTATTTTTGACAATGATATTCACCCTGTACTAGGCCCAAGAACAACTCGAGTTAGAGTGTTACAGAGTAAAAAGCACAGTTTATTGGGACATGTGCGGGAGATAATGCTAGATCCTAGACTTGAACAATTTAAGATTAGTGGAATTCTCTTTCGGCTAACTACTTTCCTATGAGCTACGATCTACAATGATTTAAATGAAATATCAGTCATTATCTCCATTCTTTCTGAATCTTGATCTTTTATGATTTCTCTGTTTCTTTCAACCTCAGTGAGCACTAGCATCCGAATGGCTTTATCTCGTCACTTCGGGGGGAAATGATTAAAAATAAAATACAAGAATTAATGAAACTATAAGGTGTTCCAATAAATTGGACCGATTTTAAATATGAATTAAGTTTGTCTAATGATTTTTTCTTTTTCTTTCAGATTTAACAATATGTGTGTGTAAGTGTATGTGTTGTGTGTGTAAGTGTATGTGTATATGTGTGTGCGTGTGCTTGTGTGTGTGTGTGCGTGAGAGAGAGAGAGAGGTAACCCTCGGTTTCGAGAGATCGTGGATCTCCGCCCAAAAAGTTATCTCTCAGTTGATGGCGGAGCAGCATCACTTATGGCTGTACAGGCCAAAAAATCAGGGACACTGTCGATTGTAAACAACGAATATCAAGATGATCTCCCCCGCCACGTCGACGTATTTTCTTTTCTTCGATCAAGGTTCACCTCGATGGCAAGCCCCCGGATCTTCTCACCTCGCTGGCAAGCCCCCGGATCTTCTCACCTCGCTCCAGCCTTCTATGTAAATCCTGTTTCCAGCGTGAGCGATCGTTAGCGACGTCTTACCATCCATGTCAATTGACTTATGTTAATTTTGCGGACGTACATGAAGCGAAGATCGCCCTCGTGCCTTCTAGCTGGAGGTCAGTTCCACATAGAGAAGGACCTCCGGAATCCTTCCATCCGTAGGAAGTTGATTCCCGAAACCTTCCGTATATGATATACGGAACAGTGTCCTGTTCAGTTCGAAGGGCTTTATGAAAGATCGGCGTTTGCCCAAGCAGCATGTCTCAATTCCACGGAATAATCATATATATACAGCCATGGCCAAAATTATGGAGCACCTATAAAAATTTGAGATTATAGTTTAAACCTACGTATTTCAAGGTTAAGAATCGTACAGTGAACAATTGAGAGCAAATGTAAAATATTTAACAGTAGATTGTTGTATTTTTTTTTTTTTTTTTTGCTTTAAATCCTCTCTCAAGAGCTTTAGCTGAGTTTCGCACTAAATTCATTCCAATATTCAAAATGATTTATTGTCATACTAAAGATTGTTTCGTAATTTTCGGGTAATATTTGATTCCTACCAGGGTATATTTAATTGAAAATGCCTCCAAAGAAGAAGCTTTCAGAGATTAAAAGGGCACAAATTGTTGCTTTATCTGGTGAAGGATATTCTCAGGTAGAAATTGCCAGGAAGATGGAATGTTCAAGGAAGGGGGTTCAAACAACGATTAAAAGGTACAAGGAAACAAAATCTTTCAAAAACAGAAAAGGACAAGGCCGTAAAAAGTCTACAACCGCCAGGGAAGACAGATCTTTGAAAAGAGCATCCCTTGCAGACAGAAGGAAAAGTTCTAAAGAGCTTGCTGCTGAACTTAGGGAGGATGCAAACAAAAACATATCAGTTCGAACAGTGAGAAGAAGGTTATTAGAAGTGGGATTAAAAGGATGAAAAGCCAGGAAGAAGCCATACTTGTCTCAGGCCAACAAGAAAAAACGACTGGAATTTGCAAAAAAACATGAAAATTGGACACCTGATGATTGGGGCGAAATTGTTTGGTCTGACGAAAGTAACTTTGAGGTAAGTTAACAGCTTCTATTTCTTAAACTTTGGATGTAATAATTGAAATTTTTATGTGAATACACATCCATAACATTTATTCAAAAATTGTAACAAATTCTTTTTTTTTTTTTCATCAGATTTTTGGCACCCCTGGAGCGGTTTATGTTCGCCGTAGGGAAGGAGAGGCATTTCATCCTGATTGTGTGGAAGCGTGATGGTTTGGGGAGGCATGGCTTCTTCAGGCACTGGAATGCTGTACACATGTGGGGGCAGAATGAACTTCACAATTTATACTAACATGCTGGACCAGGTTTACCGAACCTCTTTGACTAAAATATTTAATAATAACATTCCAAGTGATGTAATCTTCCAACAAGACAATGCTCCATGCCATACGTCAAAAGTTTCAATCGGTTGGTTTGAGAAAAAAGGGATTACAGTGATGAACTGGCCCCCTCAATCCCCAGACCTAAATCCCAATGAAACTTTGTGGTCCCATTTAGGGAAAAGATTGAGAATGCACAAATGTTCATCAACAAAAGAAGTAGAGGCCAAACTTCATGAAGATTGGCAGAAAATAGATCCTACCACCTACAACAACTTAGTCAATAATATGAAAAAACGAATAAAAGCTGTTATAAAGGCAAAAGGAGGACATACCAAATATTGATTGTTGTTATTAATGTTTACTCCACTATTCTTAACCTTGAAATATATAAGTTTAAATCATAATTTCGATTTTTCATTGGTGCTCCATAATTTTGGCCAAGTCTATATATATATATATATATATATATATATATATATATATATATATATTGACCCGAACAAAATAATTAAATTGATTATACATTACAAAAATTCAAAACTTATCCTCAAAAATAAAAACACACCTGCAAAATCAAAACTACAAAAAACAAACATTTTTTACGAGTTCAAATCCCACTTCAGAAACACAGTTCCTGATCAAACTGAATTTATAAATAATTACATCAGTTACAATGAAAGTCTTAATAATAAAAACGAAAAAAGGAAACACACAGTAATATTAACTACGAACACTGTCAAAATGTGCTGAACGTATTTCGAAAATGAAACATCCCTATAACTCTAGATACATACAAACAACTTTGAAATAATAAAAATATCGAGTTAAAACTCTAGCAATTAGTTCTTTAGAAATTGCTTTGT
Organism: Acanthosepion lycidas; assembly: GCA_963932145.1. Taxonomy (NCBI): domain Eukaryota; kingdom Metazoa; phylum Mollusca; class Cephalopoda; order Sepiida; family Sepiidae; genus Acanthosepion; species Acanthosepion lycidas. The sequence goes on along the minus strand of OZ010593.1, from coordinate 34,779,442 downwards.
TTACCGTCCGGATATTTACTCGAACAGATATAGGCTTTTTGAGAAAATCTGAAAGAGGGAGATATGTATTCTATAAAATCTGTAATCTGACGTTCTCTCTGATGAAACGGTTCAGGGTACATCGCAACTGACGGCAGTTTCTCTCATAAAGGGAGACACATTTTTTTTATTAAGTGTAATCGAGTGCGCAGGCTCATCGAACTAAGAGACACTGCTTAAAAAAAGTGCGTCTATTTCAAACACGGATATCGACCCAAAATAACGTTGGTATTAATAAAAATTTCGTAATCAAAACCATTCTGTTTTTTCTGTAGATATACAGCAATATAAATAAAGTAACGGACCAACATTAATTTTGCTTTTAATTTGTCTATGTCTATCACGTTTCGTACACAAGCACACACACAGACATATATATATATATATATATATATATATATATATATATATATATATATATATATATACAAGAATTATTTATATCAACAATCTCAAACATACGCTTTCTCTGTATTTCGTAAAATCCGTAAATACATACATTTATATATATATATATATATATATATATATATATATATATATATATATATATATACACACATATATATATATATATGTATGTATATATATATAAATATATATATATACACACACACACACACACACATATATAAATATATATATATATATATATATATATATATATATATATATATATATATATATATATACGCTTAATCAGAGTCTCCAGATAAGCACTGTTGACAAGCGAATCATGATGTAACACTGGCAAACAGAGATAAGGCTGCCGCTCCTCTCCCAGGGCAATTTTAATTCATAGGCATGTGTGATCTTCGTTCGCACATCAAAGGCCAAATAATATAATAATTTCCGATTAAAAGTGATCGCAAACACAAACGCGGCTGCAAAAATTCGAAATGGGAACATCGTTTCGCACGAATCCTTGCGCATGCGCTGACATCGTTATTTATTGGAAAATACGAAGGTTATGGTTTGTTGATATTATATTTTGTGGAAGTTTTTATTTTATTTTTTTCCAAAATTATGTTTTTCTTCCCTTGCTGGAAACTAGTCGCAACAAATCTGAACACCTATAAGCGCGTACGCACACGCACACGCAGAAACGTAACCACACATACATACATACATACACACACACACATATATATATATATATGTGTGTGTGTGTGTGTGTGGTATAGTATATGTATAAACATGAAAACATAGATAATCTTACATCTCTTTTACTATTTATTTTAGTATTTGCGAAATTTTGTAACGTTTTTTTTCTTTCACCCTCTCTCTTTTATAAAATAGACTTATTTTCTTTTGGGCAAATGTGTTTCTGCAGAAGGATGCTTGGGATACCATGTACTGAGCATGTGAGCAAAGACGAAGTTTAACAGAAATAGGACACATATTTAACATCAGGATGAGACAATTGAGGAAAAGGACTTGAAAAATTTGATACTCAGTAGAGTTTGCAGGTAAGAGGGTCAGAGGAAAATGCATAATCTTCCGAGCGAGCTTGAGTAAATGGATGCGGGAACAAGGTTGTGAAAATATAACAAAATGGCAACATTTATTTAGAAATTTATAGGATAGGAAATTGTTGAACGACATGATCGCCAAGAACAAGAATTCTGTAGTTATACTTTAATAAAACAATATCACTGTAAACTTGCATACAACTAATATATTCAATGATATATCTCTGTTTATTTATCTCAGACTTTCATCGCTGTCTGTTATTGAGTGGTACTCTCTCTCTCTCTCTGTCTCTCTCTCTGTGTCTGTCTGTCTGTCTCTCTCTCTCTCTCTCTATATATATATATATATATATATATATATATATATATATTCAAATAATAGGAAAGATCAGTCAGATTTATATATTAGGTTGGTGCAAAAATAATGGCGTAATAATGTCATTTTTTGACGTTAAAAATACGTCAAAAAACGACATTATTACGTCATTATTTTTGCACCAATCTAATAGTTCTTTAGCATTTAAAAAAGACAGTTCTCGATAAAAAGTAGAGGATAATATTATAATTTTTTTTTTTTTTTAAATGTCTCCATCGCGACTGAAATTACTATGTTTTTAAAGCGAAACTTAAATCTTAACATTTAACTTTAAAATTTAAACTTAAAATTCGGATCTCGGTTCTATTCTGAGGCGATTCTCAGAATAACTTACGAAAAATTGGATTTACGCTATTTTTTTAGTTAAGTTGGTCCTATTAAGAGAATTTCATTTTTTTTATTATGGGGGTGTTGGCTTTCTTTCGAATATAGCAAGCAAGTGTATCTTTATGTGGCAAATTTAAAGTCGATTTCTGCTTAGTTACACCTACTTTCATTCAGTTATCAAGTTATTAAAGTCTGGTTTATTTTATCCTATTAAGGTTTACCCTACAAGTTTTACCCTTGTTTGAAATGAGACGCATGTACTCTTTTTTTTATTTTAAACTGTGACAATAAGATATATATATATATATATATATATGGGCAAGGGGTTTTAGGGTTGAAAATAAGTCATCGCCTACGCTGTTTGTTTTTTTTTACTCTGTCAAGGCTGAAAAACCCAGATATGGCAGCAATGCATTTTGTTCTGATCTAACCCTTGTAAATAATTTCACTCATATATTCCCTCCCTTGAACCTGTCTCTATCTCTTCCCCCACATATCTCCATCTATCTATCTATCTATCTCTCTATATATATGTGTGTGTGAGTGTGTGCGCGTGCGTGATTCGCGGACAGTCCTGTATCACAGTTCCTCAGTGCGACTAGTCATCTGAATTCCTCAAGCCAGGACCGAAACCGGACCGATTTGGTGTCAGTCAGAGTTTCTACCACTAAGCCATCATCGCTCGGCAGAGAGAAACAGCTAAATCTAGCGTACTGTTTTAACGAATGTAAACAAACGCCAATCAGTCACAGTGCTCCAAATTCATTTTACTGAAGAGCTTTGCATTAGCGCAGGTGGCAGTTATTTATAGAATGAATCTTTCAACAGTGCTCAATCGAAATATATTTTCAAGAGCTAATTTGTCATTCGCAGACAAGACTGTTTCGCTGTATCACAGCTCCTCAGTGCGACCAGAATGACCGCCATCAAGACAAATATATTTATTACAACTAATGATGATGATAGATAAAAAGTAAAACTGAAAAACGGGTTGGGTAACTGGTTTCGAACCTCGCTCAACAGAGCTAAATCGAGGTTAATAAATTATAATAGAAGTATCACTAAAAATATGGATGATACGTATTGGGGTGTGGGAGGTAAAAAAAGATTTCTTAGTTGGAAATTAGCTGGAGGCTCAGTACAAAATGCTTCTGTTTGCACAGACAAGATTTCAAAGACAAACTATATATGGTCTCCATCACTTTCAGTTGTTAATTCGAATGGGACTTGCTAAGAATTATAAATGAGTCCACACTGAAATTAGCGAATTATACATACATACATATATATATATATATATATATATATATATATATATATATATATATATATATATATATACGCTATTTACATTATTCGGACTAGTGTCCTCATCTTTGTCGCCATAATTATTACAGCGTTTCGGCCGTTGTACGCTCCAGCCTTCTTCAGGTGTTTGGAATGTCGAACTGAACCCTTTATTTCGCTCATTGGGGTAGACTGTTCTAGTTCCACCTGCCATGTTTAATGGATGTCAGTTATCAGTTATCTCCTGTTAAGTCCCCTCTCCAAGTTCTCCACTGCCTTAACTGGGTATTGAATCCACACTCTTTGGGTCCTGTCACTGGATGTAACCAACGCCCTTATCCACTGTACCATGTGACTCGTGAAGAAGGCCGGAGCGTACAACGGCCGAAACATTGTAATAAATATGACGACAAAGATGAGGACAATAGTCCCAATATTCTAAATAGTGTACATAATACCTCATCTCATAAATATATATATATATATATATATATATATATATATATATATATATATATATATATATATATATATATATATATTGGCAGGATGTTTTCATTAGGACATGTTTCATTGAATAATTTAGATAAGTTTTATCTACTTATTTTTAATTGGATCCTTTCATATTTACGGACAAGCTTTTTAGTGTCATTATTGAAGAACCTTCACTCTACTCCCAGCACACACTTTTACTTAAAATTGAGAACTAAGACTTAATAACTAAATTTGTCTTCTTGCTCTCAATATATGAAAAAGCTATTGATCTTTTCTGCGTCGTTTGTCAAGAACATTACTGCCATTAATTTTCAAAATAAATCATAGAAGTTAATTTTAAATTCTTTTATCGTTTTCGCAATATTAGAGCAATATAATTCTTACGCGCGGGAAAGTTTGTATATCTTATTCCAGAAAATAAGTGCAAATGGAATGCAAAAGAAAAGATAATTATTTATTTAATGCCAAACCGAAAAAAAAAAGGACTACAGGGATATATGAGAACGAAAATAATATGAATTTCATGAGAGAATTAGATTTAAAAAAAATAGGGAATCGTGAATAGATATTTATTAGGTTGGTGCAAAAATAATGACGTAATAATGTCGTTTTTTGACGTATTTCTTAACGTCAAAAAACGACATTATTACGTCATTATTTTTGCACCAACCAAATAACATCTACTTTAATACTCTGAACGTTTTAATTTGTGTCTCCGTGTTAGACGAATAAATGCAGTAATCCTTGAACCGACCCACTTTCCCCGATCTTACTAAAAGACAATCAGAATTTATTTGGTTGACCTTTATGCTTATGTCACCACTTTCATACACACACACACACATACGCACAGACACACACACACACACATACGCACAGACACACACACTCACTCACTCAAACACAAACACGCACACACTCTCGCGCACAAATGCGACTGTTAAGCCTAAAGAAAACGTCTAAAAAATGTTTGTTGTCGTGTCATATGTACATAGATTCATGCATAAATGAACCGAAAAGCAATTTTATTACGCTTATATATATATATATATATATATATATATATATATATATATATATATATATATATATATATATATATATATACTGTACCCTTTAGACATGCTCCCCCCATCTTCCATAAAAATTGAGTTACATATTTGATTTCCCTTTTTACTGTATGCATTCACAATACATTTGCCTTCCCGTTCCCTTTCCATTCTTTCCTTCACCTCCTCCCATTTTTCTTCCCATTACACACAATGTCCTGTCTTTCAATCATCATACGCCCGATATTTTTTTAAAGATAATTCTATAGCCTTCTTTGTGGTTTTTGTTTATTTAAAGCATTAAAGTGGTCATTTTGAAATCAATTCCTGACGAGATCGTCAGGTCGAAACAGTGGCCACCTATATATATATATATATATATATATATATATATATATATATATATATATATATATATATATATATATATACATATATATATATATATATTGTATGAGGGAAGTATATCATTATTCAGACATATATTGTTAAATATAACAGACACCGAATGTCTATTATGTTTGGTCATGAGCCGTTCTAAGTTTCGTATAGCGAATTTATATTCCGGGGTCGAAAGCTTAGATCGAGGAACAGCATAATTAAAAAAAATATTAGTTTCTGATTTTAATTTTTGTCTCCCGAAACTAAAGCCACAATACGAAGCTGAGAACGGGTTATGATCACACATAATAGACCTTTGTCTTCTGTTATATATATATATATATATATATATATATATATATATATATATATATATATATATATATATGTCTCGATCAAGACATTCATTTCTGTAGTTTAGTGCTAGCAGCTAGCAGAAATATTTCTTCTCCCGATGATGGCCATTTCTGCCGAAACTAGTCGAGGAATCTAAATGGAATAATAATAATAAAAAAAAACGAAAGAATATTAATCTACAACCCAGTGTGTCTGAGGATTTTAATTTTTTAATTTTTTTTATTGTTCAAAATATATATATATATATATATATATATATATATATGTATATATATACATACATATATATATATATATATATATATATATATATATATATATATATATATATATATATATATATATGCGTTTAAGCATGAAACAAACTGTCGGTCGCTTGGTACTGACCTCCGTGTCCACTTATTATTTGATCTCTTTTTCGATTCTAAAATGATTTGGCCGGGTGACTATGATCATATCTCAGCTCATACCCGCAGCTGAGAGAAACAACAATTTTCCTCAGCACATGAACTATTGCAGACCTCGCTGCCATCTGCGTACTCCCAATCATGTTGGATATGTCCAAAGTATCTTGCAAAAGAAAGATTCTTGGAAACAGTTCAGAGTGTATAAATGACAACAGAGACAACTTGGGTAGCAAGCTCCGATTTGCTTTGCCAAGACTTTTTAGTCAATCTATTATTATTATTATTATTATTATTATTATTATTATTATTATTATTATTATTTTATTGAGTTTCTGTTGTATACACATTTCCTCCAGGCTCCCAACCAGAGACCTAAGGTCAGAAATGGCTTCATGATATTTTTCACTGATCATTTTAGTAAAAAAAAATAAAATAAAATAGATAAAGATCTTCATAATGTGTGAGCTGTATTTGTGAGTACATTTTTTTGTATTCCTTTAAAGCATGGATGACCAGAAATCCGTACAATGAATCTGCCGGAGCCTTTTCCAATCAATTCGAGGGCCCCGACTACAACTGAAATTCTTATATCCTCATGTGGCACAGTTTTTAGATTTACCCTTCAGCATCCTTGTATTTTGATAGAATTTTGAATATCTTCAAAAATGCATAACAATCTGTAGGGACTGCCATGTCAATAAGAAAGCACATTGTTGTTGTTGTTGTTGTTGCATTAAGTGATGCTGTTAGTTGCCGCCCACGGATACCAAGACAGGAGAAAAATAAATTTAAATCATCTGTAAGTTTTCTCGATAATCAAATAATTTTCGGGCTTAATCCATTTCAAAATAGGCTGTCATTGTTTGCGTTAAGATATATTTCATCGTCCATTTTGTGTTTTTATAAATAGTAATTTGAACGCAGATCACCGGACGCTCATCTGTGGCTGAATGTTAGCATCACTTCAGGCTATATGACGGTTATCATAAGGATTACGAGTTCAATACCTGTCGGAGAGCGGACATTTTCTATAAAATTTCTTGAACATTCATGCCGGTAAATGTAATTAATACAGTTTAATTAAAGATGATAGCATTTAATTAAATAAATTATCTCTATAAAAATAACTCATAAGCAGAAAATATATTAAATACATATACATATATATATATATATATATATATATATATATATATATATATATATATATATATATATATATATATATACTAAATATTATTTACAGTCGTTCTTATATATATATATATAGCATTTTACTTAAATTATATCTATAAAATAACATAAACAGAATATATATATATATATATATATATATATATATATATATATATATATATATATATATATATATATATACACACACACTAAATGTTCTTATAACCGTACAGCCAGATTACCGCGCAATTAATCACTTTTCGAAAGAACAGTATAGAGAGAACCAGTACACAGAGTGTGCCAAACATCTTAAACTATACACCTCAGATTTGGAATTCAGTTTCCCTGGATCTAGACTGGTTGCCAACCAAGGCAAATAATTCTGTCTATCCTGTTATTTTCCTATAGCAAGGGGGAGAAAAAATGAATCCGTTCATTTTACAAGGTTATTAAAGCGTAAGTGAAAATAACGAACAAGACTGGATATCGAACTAGGCTCTCCGATTGCTAATTCTGAGCCACACATCGATATATGTAACGAGTTCCTCTCTCTCTCTCTCTCTGTGTCAGGAAGTTGCTGTCCTCTGATTCAAATCTTACTCCTCACGAAGCTCCACGTGTTTTCAATCGGGGTTCGAATCGTGCGAACAAGCTGTCTTTCATCGCATATGCAGTTGCATCAAATTTATTCAGATGTTCATTATTTTTTTGGCAAATATAGATCGAGCAATATCGTGCATACAGAATAATATTATTTCTTAAAGTACTTAATTTCTTATCGAACCACTGCTCCATGTGTACCTCCAAAATAAGGTATACTAGCTGTATAACCCGTCTTCGAACGGGTCTTTCATTACTGGGGATTTTGCCGTTCAGTTGGAGCAGTTTAAGTTTAAATTCAGCCCACCCGAACATCAGTATTAGTAACAATAATTCGGTGCAACTGAGGCACATCCCTAAATGGTGACTTAACAATTTGAATTGGTGAGGTGTGGCCCTGAAAAGGGCCTTTCTTGCGTTCTCAATTTTATTTCAGCCTCACGCGCAGTAGCAGTTGAGGAACCGTTTCTCCTCTGCCGTTGACTCCTTTGATCATCATTTTCAGACTCGCACACAGAAGCATCCAGGTATGCTCTTCTGAAAAGCCGATGTCTACGTTGATCTTTGGACTCAGTGGCACTGATTGAAGCATTCCGGGAAGCATTTTCAGGCAGGCGAACTTATCGTTATCACTTATTCGCATGGCGGACCTGGCGGCAGCGGTTGTGCGACCTAGACAAGTTCTTTTCTTTGGTGGCATGTCTTAGGCAAGTATAAATTGTCAAATGGAATGCGTGGGAAAATACCAGAAGAAAACGCTATAAATCTACAGGGATCACTAAACTCGAATAACTTTAAAAAAGTTTGGAAAAATAAATGTTGTGTAAAAAAAAAAGCAAAAAAAAAAAAAGCAAGCTTACTTATTACTATGGTGAATACAATGCAAAAACTGACAGGAGAATAAAAAAAATTAAACTGGGAACGACTATAAACGACAATGAAAGCAACGTTGTAAAACTGTAAAAGGTTACCTCACTTGAGAGAGATTGAAACTTGGCCAATAGAGGGGAATGTGTAAGCAGGACTGGACGTACAGAAGTAGAAGCGGAATTAAGCTGTAGCAATGAGCTTAAGACTGCGTGGACAATCATTATAACATGGCGACATTTGATTGGACGTGTAAAGGGGCTTCGTGCAGCAAATGGGTAACTCGAACAGGTGTCGCGTTCAGCAGGTCATGTGTACGCGTGTGCACAACGCGTGACATATTGCGTGACACAGCACGTGTTGCACGGCCACACGCACACGCGTTACTAATAATCAAGGTCACCAGCAACTGATGGGCACCGTGTGGAGGTGTTAATTACGCCCACACAGCATAAGCTAGGATTGGAAGGTTATGTGTGGAAAAATAAATTAAATGTTGTCTTTGATTTTTGCGCAAGGTGTAAAAAATCAGTTTTTTTCGTATTTTCATTTTCAAGGTTGTAATATTTCCTACCAATTTAGACTCAAAACCGGAACTGGAGAATTATCTATCAAACAAAAAAAAAACAAATAAATAAATAATCGATATCGGATGAAAGCTATGGAAACGCATAAACAACATCCGATCACACACACACAAACACACACACATTTTGAGAATTATATACATAGATTATATTGTCACCGTGAAGAAATCCCGATTAGCTAACATGTCCTTGCCTCACCCGAGGAGAGAACAGTATTTCTGATCAAAAGACAGCTTGAAAAAAGGTTTGGGGGCATTTGGTGCCTCATTTCATTTTATTTTCTTCGCCGGACTCTACTGCTAGTATATATATATATATATATATATATATATATATATATATATATATATATATATATATGTCGAGAAAAAGAGAGAGCGACAAGGCAAAAATATAAATAATACTAACATGTCATTTTAATAGATATATTTACCAAAATGACACAAAAATATATGGAGAGACTAAAGGGAAAATCTATTCATTATAATCGTCATTGTCTTCAATCACAGCCTCCCGACGACTTCAACTGCAACTGTTTAATTTAGTGAAAACTGCCTTAATCCTTACCATCATTTCATCTTTGGTGTTATGAAGAGTTTTGTGGGGCTCTCACTCAACTGCGCCCCACACGTATTAAACAAGGGTGTTGCAGTTTTGGGTGGCCAGATGTAAGCGGTGAGGTAGCTCTACAAATTTCCTGATAAACATGACTGGGTTTCCCTGCTTGTGTTACATGGTGCAAAATCCTATTGCTAGACACAGGATCATTCAGCAGCCACCCTCTCGAACCAGGGAAGCATTGCTTCCTTAACGCAAGACTCTGTGTTGAGTTTGATGCCCTCACCAACAAATTCGGGAGTTCTTTTCTTATCAGAACGATCAGGCTGAGATTTCTGAGCTACTGTATCTTCATAATCACCATTAGAATCATCCAACTCTTTCCGAATCCTCTGTACTGTCCTCAGATTGACAACCATACACTCGGAAATGTTTGTATTGGAGCTTCCGACGCGAATGCCAAGCAGTACAACATGCCGTTTTCAAAAATTTGTCGGAGTGAATTGTGCTGTGGTGCGCCTTTTTCTCCAAGACGCTGCCCAACTGGCACTACTATACTGTGCAATCGACAAAATCCAAAACAAACAACGAACATGCGCGAAATTAAAAATATAAAATAGCGACCATTCAATATATATATATATATATATATATATATATATATATATATATATATATATATATATATATATATATATATATATATATATATATATATGCGCGTGCGTGCGTGCGTGCGTATGTATGTATATTCCGTTCATGCGTTATTCTAAAGATAAAAATATTTAAGTAAATACTCTGTTTATAATGAACATTATGACCTACATTTACCGGACTAGATGTCCGAGAAATACGGCAGAAAAATATGTCTCCCGACATGAATCGAACCTGTATCCTACATGAAACCGTCATTTGTCCTAACGTGCAATATCATTTAGGTTCGATTCCAGACGGAGGTCACATATTTTTTTCTGATATTTCTCGCACCATAGTTAATATTGTTTTGCTTTTTTTACCTAAATAGAGCATTTACTTAAATATTTGTATTTGTAAAAATAATAACGTATAAACAGAAGATATTTTAAAATAATTGTCAGACTTAGTACATTTCTTAATATATATATATATATATATATATATATATATATATATATATATATATATATATATATATATATATATATATATATATATATATATATATATATATATATTAAATAAATCTTTACCAACCATGCCGATAAATCTACTAAGATGGAAGTGTAGAGAATGAGAAGACTTTTGAAGGAACCCTAATTCTTGTGCTTAACAGGGAATAAGTGATAAACCTCTACTCCTGATTTAAAAGAACTGGCAAAGTTATAAGGGTATCTATCTATATGATTTTTTTTTATTATACATGTATACATATTATTTTTGAAGTTCTACTTCCTGGATACACGTGTTATAGTAGATGTATCTTTTGTTAAGCATTGTAATGTTACATCTATGGGTTTTTGCATTTGAGATTATTAAGATATTAGTGAAATATGCCTACAGACAGGGATTGAACCTTGGTCCGCTTTGTAAGAGAAACCGTCGCTATCTCCGGCGTATGGACGCATATGTGAATGTACGTTAATATATGTTCGTGTAGATATTTTCCTTTATATATATATATATATATATATATATATATATATATATATATATATATATATATATATATATATATATATATATATATATATATATATATATATATATATATATATATATATTACACTAGAGTACATATATGAATAGAATCATGCATTCTAATCTGAATATTTTTTATGAATGTACTTTATCTTCCGTTATTGAATTTGAAAGGACAATATCTATATCTAAGCCTATCTATTTATTTGTAAATGTCTCTGCTACTCGGATAACATTACAGTCTATTGATCAACTTAAAATAATATTGCCTTTGATGTCAAGGTTCCCGGCGTGAAGCTTTGAATTACAATCTCCGAATGAATCCTTTAGATCCTGATGTGTTTCTCGGGAATCACATGTTACGAAGCCAACAAGCCTTGGAAATTATTTTCGCAATGCCTCATTTCTAAAACATGTTTGATTCGAAAATTGCATTATTTAATCAAATATGTCAGAGCCTATTTGAAGGAGCCTTCAAGAATTTACTCAGTGACGGCCATCAAGTCAAACTGCACGAAATATCAGTTTAATTTATTGATAAATTTAATTCAAATATTATCTGCCAGTGTCAACATCTCCGTTTAACTTAGAAGATAATTAACATATTTCCATATTGATATTCAATCTTACAAGTATTCTATTATAGACACACACACACATGCATAATGCACACCCATACATACATTCATACATATATATATATGTGTGTGTGTGTGTGTGTGCGCGCGTGTGTGTGTGTAAATTCAGATAGATTGTATATGTAAAATGTCAATACGAATATGAAAGAAAAACTTGTGTCTAGTCGTGTCCACCATAGCCTGCCTAACTTTCCAGCTAACCTGATGAATATTTATGAGCGTTTCTAAACTCTGCGCGCGCACGCGAGTGCGTGTGTCTATGGATACTTAGGTGAATTATCTTCATAAGGGACACATCGTCAATGGAGAGTACACTTCCAATTTACTGAAGGCCTTACGAAAGTCTATAATGAACAAAAGCCCAGGAAAACTGGCGAAATTGTCCAGCAAGCAAGTCCTTTTTTCAATGGCCGATGTCCTTGACTGTGGCTCCATATGATTATCATCTGTTCCCCAAAATTAAAAAAAAATCTATTATATATATATATATATATATATATATATATATATATATATATATATATATATATATATATATATATATATTGGTGTGGTAATGTCCAGTTACCGTACTTAATATCATGAATGGGCTCATTCATTCATGATAAGTGGCCCTATTTAATTTTCAAGGGAAGATAATATTATTGCAGTGATTGTCTAGCTGATATTGAATATTAGTATCAGGAGTGACTCTATCGAGTTAAGACTTGTGTCTTGCCAGACCCCACATCAAAACATATATATATATATATATATATATATATATATATATATATATATATATAATCAAAACATGCGACAAAATAATTATGAAATCAGATAAAATCGGTAGCCATTACAAAATCGATGAGAAGGTGTACCATAAAACTATTAACAATGAGGTTAATAAGTTTTATCAAAAGATGCCCAATAACTGGGGAAATAACATCAATAGTGAAACCAAGAAAATAGCCACTGAACTAAAAATTGATGATAAGATCGACAAATTCCACAAACAACAAGAATTCATAACAGTTAAAGATCACAAGACAAATTTCCCAAACAAGCCTCGATACCGATTATTCAAACCAATTAAAAATAATATCGGTAAAATCAGCAGAAATATAATGACCTGGGAATTAACCAGTGGCATAAAACAGCAAAAGCCATAGAATATAAAATGGAAGAATGAATTTACATTCATCCAATTCGATATATGTGTCTTTTACCCGTCCATGTCTAACAAAAATCTAGCAAAAAATTACTGTCCTATTAGTGATAACGAAATAAATATCATAAACTAGACACAAAACCTACATTATTCCATAATGGTTATTAGTGGACCAAAAGAAGTAACCCAGAATTTAATAATGCTATAGGGGCTTTTGACTCAGTAGAAGCACGGGAATTAGTTACAGTCTTGTTATTGGGACGACTAACATTTATTTTCGACATTAAGGACACCGGGCTATATATAGATGACGGTGTAATTCTCCTCCCTAAATCTAGTCCACGAAATTTAAACACGCTGAGAAAAGAAATTGACAAAATTTAGCAAAGATCACGAGCTAAATATTGCCACTACCTTCAATGCTAATGTGATCAACTTTCTCGATGTGACCTTAGACTTGAATAATGGTTATTACAAACCATATGCCAATGAGTTGTATAACATTAGATACATTAGTAACGAATCACCATCCATTATAACATCTTCATAACATTTGAGATAATTTACATAAATCAGTCCAGGTTCGATTCTCTACAATCTCCAGCAATATCTTCGTAATGAGATATTTTCTAAATGTAGACATAAGAAACGATTCAAAACATAAACAACGTTTTGTCACATGTTGTCACTCATGTCAGTTCCATCTTGGTTCAAAACATCGAGCATGACAGTATGTGTGCTTGTATGCATGTATATGTCTATATATATATATATATATATATATATATATATATGTATGCATGTATGTATGTATGTACTTAGCTGCGAGTGTATGTGGGTATATATGTAGGGGTGTGTGTATAGGTATATGTATGTATATGGATGGATGTATATGTATATGCATGCGTATGTGTGTATATGTATATTTGTGTATACGTATATGGATGTAGGTATATGTAGATGGATGTATATGTAGATGCGTGTATATATATGTGTGTATGTTTTGGTGTGTATGTACTCATATATATCTGTATATGGGTGTATATGTACGTATATGTGTATGTATGTATGTATGTATAGCTAGACGGATAGATACAGGGATACAGTGTTTATTTGTTTAAATGTGTGTATGTAATTGTATAGAAATGTAGGATTTTAGGTATATATGTTTATGTGCACGTAAGCGTATGTTCGTATGTATATATGTGGGTAAATGTGTAAGGACTGGATGCGTATGGATGTATGTGGGTATATGTATGTATGTGTGTGTATTTTTGTTTGTATGTATGTATATATATATATATATATATATATATATGTGTGTGTGTGTGTATGTGTGCATGTGTATGTATTTATGTATATGTATGTGAAAATGTGTGTATATGGATATAGGTGTATATATGTGTATATATATATATATATATATATATATATATATATGTATGTGTGTATATATATATATATATATGTGTGTATGTATATATATATATATATATATATATATATATATATATATATATATATATATATGTATATGTGTGTATACGTGTATGTGTGTATGTGTATATGTAAGTGTAATTATTTGTATATTATATGCGTGGTACTTATTAGAAAACGCTTAGTATCAGAGATAGAGCTAACATATTGAATCAGATATATGTATATGCGTATATGTGTGTGTGTGTGTGTGTATGTGTATGTGTGTATTTGTGTGGATATGCTGATATATGTGTATGTGTGTACATGGTTATATGTATGTGTGTATGTGGGTACACGCCTATGTGTATGTATATATGTGTATATGTTATTGTTAATGTGTGTATTCGCATGTGTTTTGAACATAAAAATATAGGTCCTTGCTAGATTAGATAATCGTTATATTTATTCTTTATATGTTTATATTTGATTTGTAACCTGTAGTCGATATTATTTTTGTCAAATTTTCTCAATTACACAGTGGCCCTTTCAGTAAATGTCCTTCAATTTTAATTTCCCCTGCCCCATCTCTCTCCACCACCACTTTTTTCCTTTTCTCTCCCTCCCTCTTATTATGATCTTTAACATTAGATCGTCTATGGTGTGTGTATGTCACCACGAAATGTATCTTTAATGTATTAGACATCCGACAACATTCATATTTCCCCCTTCCACTCACCTCTAGTTTAAAAAAAACCCTCTCTGTTAAGTTTTAATCTCCCACCTTCCCTCGTATGTTACCCCTCTCTTTAGCACTAACATTCGTCCCACACTCTCATAGTTACACTCTGTCTAAATTCTATTTTTATTTCCGGAGTTGTTCTTTTCCGTTTTCTTTTTGAATTTGTAGGTCTGATGAATTGGATCGTATTTACGATTCCAATGGAATAAATTATGACCATGGAATATTAGTGTTTAAGCCTTTTTATTATACATATATATATATATATATATATATATATATATATATATATATATATAAGAGAGAGAGAGGGAAAGAGAGAGGGAGGGAGGGTGTGATTGGGAGATATTATGTATGGTTAATATATAAATTGAGAAGATTCTCTGAATATGATATCGCCATAAAGAAAACGATGAACTGATAAGAATTAAGACAGATTTCTATTGCCACGCCGAATTAGTATTATCTGTTTCCCGTAATTATTAGGTTGGTGCAAAAATAATTTCGTTTTCTCACATTGTAACATATATTAGAAAACGAAATTATTTTTGCACCAACCTAATATTAATTCATTTGATACATGAAATCCATACTCCACTGTACCAACTATTATGAGACAAGTATTGTAAATGATATCAGATATCACATTGGAATCTAAACGAAACATTAATTTAAGCATAATTACAATTTTACATAGTTTTTTTTTCCCATTTGTTGCTTTGTCTTATTTGTCTATTTCTTGGTTTTCTTTGCTTCAATTTCCATTTTTTTTTTTTTTTATAAATATTATACTTACAGTATTCATAATTGTAAACACACAGAATAGGAGAGAATGGAAAGTAGTAGCAATACAATTTTTGTTTTTGTAGATACAGCGTTGTTTTTTTGTTTTTTTTTTCTTCTTTTATTCGATCTGAAACCGTAAGGAAAATAATTTCTTTTTTTTATTTTCAGAATTATCTTCCCGAAAACCTCAACACTGTTTCTCGTTCACAACAGCTGTTTATTGTTTCCGTTCTTATTTGCATTTTATTTCTATCACATTTTTTTTCCATTCCAATCCGTTGTCTATTCGAAAAAATTGCTCCTGTAGGCGATGTCTTCAGCATATATTACGGATATCAATCACAATATCTTTTCTGTTTTTTTGTCATGTTTCTTTCTGTCATTTTTTAATCTTTACTTGCCTTAATGGCCTTAATCATCATCAGTTTTGTTTGTCACTTCTTCTTGCCTTAAAATTTCTCTTAGTTTATCTACTTGCATTTTCATCATTTTTTCACGTAGTTTTCCTTTTCTTTTGTTATTCAGAACTGACTTCTTCATAATAAGAATTCCTTAATACTTCTTTGCCCCCTTTCTGTTTTTCTTTCTTTCTTTATTTATTTGATATTTCCTCATTTATTCTTTTTACTAGACGTATTTTTAAAGATTTTTTTCTTCTATTTTCCTTTTCCTTTGTCACTTTATTCTACTTCATCGCACCATTTCTTTCTCTTCTTCTTCTTCTTCTTCTACTTGTTCTTGTTCTTCTTCATCATCATCATCATCATCATCCTCATCCAGTTCTCCTCTTATTGGTTTTCCTCCTTTTTCATCATCATCATCATCATCATCATCATCATCCAGTTCTCCTCTTATTCTTCTTCCTCCTTTTTCATCATCATCATCATCATCATCATCATCATCATCATCATCATCATCATCATCATCATCATCCAGTTCTCCTCTTATTCTTCTTCCTCCTTTTTCATCATCATCATCATCATCATCATCATCCAGTTCTCCTCTTATTTTTCTTCCTCCTTTTTCATCATCGTCATCGTCTTCATCATCATCGTGTTCTTTTCCTTTATTTTCTACTTCTTCTTCACCATCATCATCCTCAGCGGCAGTATAATCACCACCATCTCCTTTAATTCTACAAACTCTCCTCCTCCTTCTCCTCATGTTTTTATCCTCCCTCTCTTTCTTATTCTTAACTGTTTATGATTCTCATTTTTATCCCATTTCTCTCCCTTTTCGTCTTTTTTTGTTCCACACTTTCTCATTTCTTCTTTGTATTCTTTGCCATCATCTTTTATACTTCTTTATTTTTCACTATCTTTTTTGCCTTTCTCTACGTTCATCATAGCTTCTTTGTTTCACTTTTCATCATCATCATCATCATCATCGCCGTCGTCATCATCATCATCATCATCATCATCATATGGTTCATTTCCTCAATATTATTGTTTATATTTATACCAAAATCCCTTCTATTTTATGTTCGTTTTCTTTTTTTTTTCTTTCTTTCCATTTCTTTCACTTCAATCTCACTCCTTATTTCTTCCTCTACATGTTCTTAATTTGCTTTCTTTTTTCCATTTTAATCTCTCTCTTTCTTATATTTTCCACAGTTTTTCTTCTTTCATTTTGCTTCTTTCAGTGATGTTATTATTATTATTATTATTATTATTATTATTATTATTATTATCATTATTGATTTTTACCTTATTATCAGTAGAACCTGATAAAACAAGTCATTTTTCAACTTATATTGTTCCTTTTTGTCACTTTCGTAGCTGCAAGACATTCCATGATACCTAGTAGAGAAAAGTGAAAAATGCATACAATCTTTTGTATTAGAAATATCATAATGTAAGATTGTTTAGGCTTTTTTCTACAATTCAGCGATAAGAAGTGAAGAAGAAGACGTATTTTACATTCAGTAAATTAACCAACTGACAATAACCGAACATTTTCTCTTTTGTCTGACTTCACCCTTAACAACCACCTTTAATTTTATCCATTGCTTCATGTTTTTAATCAATAGTTAACAGTATTTCTCACTCTTTCTATTCTTAGACGTCCCTACCGGGTGAATGCAAAAGAAATCTATACACACAAGAAAGCAATAGCAACTTTGCTTATAACCAGTTTGAAAACAATATATATTGATATAATCAACACTTCATATTCTACAATATATTCAAATCTCTATCAAATTCATCGAAAAATTTATTATTATTGATATTCATGGTGTTTTCTTTTTAGAAATAACTAGTGATGATGGAAGAAAAACTCTCGCACTCTCCACAGCATTTCTTGAATTTTAATGGTGCTGTTTTAAGTCTTCCTACTATTTTCATATTCCACCACTTTTCAAAGCTTTTCGGCATTGATCCAATTGTGCCAATTTTCTTTTTAGAAACAACTAGTGGCTTTTATTGGCGTGTGAAAAAATCTTTTCAATACTCCTGAACTCTCCTCAGCGTTCTTGCAGATTTTAATAATACTGAATCTGAATGGTTTCTGTTCTTCCTAGGATTCGTAATTCCTATCTCTTTTCAATGTTTTTTGATATTGATTCATAACTCACTGTAATAACCGGCAACAACTATGATATTCATCTTTCACAATTCTTTTGTCTTTGGAAATCTTCAGGTATTTTCTTGTTTTTCACTTTATTTTCGTAAAGACATTCATAATTCCTTTTATTTCCAAACTCTATATAGATGATTATCGGGCTTCGAATACGGAAAACGCTAGATTTTCAAAGTTCAATACATCACGGAATTTACATAGACTAGAAAAGTATCTGTTTTGTGAGATTAGCATAGGATTCAATGGACATATCCCAAATTTATATGCCTTTTTCAGCTAATTTATGAATAGTTTCCTTTCTTTCACTGCATATTCAATATATATTCTTCTACTCTGTCCATTATATATTAGTCTAAATATACAGTCTTTCCGGAGATGATAGAATCATGTAGTATTAAAAAACACACAAAAACTTGCCTAGGGTAATGACAGCATTGCCCATTAAAAACAATCGCCTCCGCATTTGACTTATCGCAGTATCATATTTGATTGATTTGTTTTTTTAAGGCTTATCTGTCCATTATCACTGTATCAGTTACATTTTACAATCTGCAAATTCTTCTTTCGGGATCGTCATCAGCCATATCAATGTTTTCTCTTTAAACCTATTCACGGTACTTAATACATGTCCTTTCAATGAAGAATTTAACTTTGATAAAGAGCGGATTTTGGTAAAACCGACAAACCAGTATGATGTAATACTTTCAATTGAAACACTGTTTTAGACGTGAAAAATCGACAGTCGAGATAATGAGAAATGACCTAGTAATAGCCGGACTATCAGTGGAATATCCATTTTTTTTCTGATTTTTGCATTGTAAATCACTGAATCCCTTGATTGCCGTCTTCGGGTGTTAAACATTTTCTGATGTTTTATTCCTGGAACGCCTCCCAGAACGTGGGCGGATTTCAACAAAATCCCCACTAAGTGGAAAAAATTACATGATTTAAAAAAAAAAAATCCCTGAGGTATTTATGAATTGTTCGAATAATTTACACGAAATATTATCATCATTCCGGCAATGAATACATAATACACTAACTTATTTAATGGGATTCCATAGCCGAGAGCAAACCTCAACAGGAAGAGTATCTGTTCATGCAAGCGTATTACGGTCGCCTCTGATTGGTCGCCAAATTCAATGAATCCATGTATCTAGTCCTGGAATTATTCAAGATGGTTGAATAGTTTATGGATATATCTCGTATTTAATTCTTAAAAAAATATGATTGTGCCCCTATTAAAAGTGTTGCGGTTACACTTTTCACTTATGTAATTTAGTAAAATTCTGAAAAAATATCATTTGAACGGTTTTTAACATATTAACTGGCATAAGGAAAGATGGATATTTCTGAGAAAAGAACTACGTGTGACATGAGTGAGAATCTCAGAAAATACTGAAAGAACTCCAGAAAATCGAAAGAAATTTGTTGTCATTTAGAGTCAGGCAGTAGTCATCAGACATTTCGTCTGCACGAGCCTAACATGTATTTGCAAGGAGTGTAATGGTTAATGAGCTTGAAACGATTAATCAACGAGCGTAGTTCGAATTTCGTTCGAGTTAGTTACATTTAATTTCGCACTAATAAATTTGGGAAAGGTATATATCCATCTCTTCTCTACCCAGTTATGGATTAAATAGTAGGATTAACTGGATTCTTTTGCCTTTTTTAGCTATCAGTGAATGAGAAGGACAAGGTCCAAAATCCTGAAGAGAGCTTTTCTATAGATCTTTGGTACCAGTTTTCTTTTCTTGGACAAATTCTGGCTCATTCTATATAACCCTTTATGACTATAAAAGATGTGCACATGGACTTGCGGTTTTGTTCTAAACTTTCTTGGGCCATAATTGACGATAGAGTTGTGATATATGCACATATCATATACATTCATACATACATACATACATCTATCTATCTATATATGTGTATATATATATATATATGTGTATATATATATGTATATATATATATATATATATATATATATATATATATATATATGTATGTATATGTATGTATGAATTTATGTGATATATGCATATATATATATGTATGTATGAATTTATGTGATATATGCATATATCACATAAATTCATACAAATATATATACACACATATATATATGTATATATCACATAAATTCATACACACACATATATATATATATATATATACATATATATATATATATATTTATGTATGAATATATGTGATATATGCATATATCACATAAATTCATACATATATATATATATATATATATATATATATATACACTAGAGTACTACAGTTCGAACAGTGAAAAAAATGAAAAAATGATCTATTAGAGTCACTGAAAAAAGAATCGGATCAATTATGAAACTTTTACTTTGAGAAACTTTTGCAGTTAATGCCAAAAAGTTTGTGCTGTAGTAATCAAGGATCAGGGAGGCTATTCGCATGAGAGCAAAATTTAATGATTTTTGTTTTCTTTTTGTCATAATAAAATTTCTAATGAAAAAAATAACGTCTCACTTTTTTATACTTGTATAATAATTTTATCTTCTAACCAAGTATAAATAAACCTTTCTCTTATGAACAAGTACAAAACAACTACTTTTTAGGATAATTTTAAAAATAACAGGGTGGCTTCAAAATTTGAAACTGTAGTGTATGTGATAAAATATAATTTAAGGTATACTATATTTATGGGTTGAAGTGCTCAATATCTGCGATAGAGCGTATGTAAATATAAAAGTGATTATTGAATCAACACCTAGAGGCTAGAACCTTTTTCATGCTTAAGCGCAGGGCGTTTAAGCATGAACGAGTCTGTCACCTGTTGGCGTTGACTTCAATGTCCAATTGGATGGAAACTAGTGCCACAAACAATCTGAAAACCTCAAACTTCCGTTCAGAATAGTTTTTGCTCTTTTTTATTTGTTATTATATTGCAGTTATGGCCACATCAGTTATTTGGCATCCATTTGTGTCGAGGGCGACTATATCCGGTTGTAGATATTCAATAACGCAATCTGTTTGAAAATCAGTCACAGACAATCATTGGTGGGTATTATCAATATAAAAAGTATAAACATTGTACTTGTTAAGTATAACTTCATCAGAAATCTTGCAAAAGTATGACGTATATATTTCTAACTCACTTTATTTTTGGTTTTGGATAATGAACCAAAAAGAAAACCAAAGTAGTAAGAATCTGCTTTTCAATAGTTTCTTGAAAATGCAATCATCATCCATTAAAACAATTTATGCTTTTCTTAATTTAGAACTGTACAAATTCCGAACATTTTTCACCCCCCCCACAAAATGCATGCCATCTTTTAGCAGGTTGAGTGCAGAGATCTGCTGTCTATTGATATCTCTGGTTGACAGTTGGAGGTCAGCTGGTACAAAACGAAAGAAAGGAAAAATAAAGAGATGATTATAATTAGTAAAAAACAGAAGAAGTTATTGACAATTTATGCCTGTGTATGTCTCTATCTTATTCTCAAATGAATTTAAATACAGACATGACAGTAGAGAGATATGCCAAGACGCCTTCCCCATGCAGAAAAAAAAATCGTATGAACAATAACCACAAGTGCAAGTTGAAAGAGTTACATGATATGCTTTTTCATTATATTCACCGACCGAACTGAAGACCAAACCAGATAGAATAACAAAATACTTTACAGAGCCCTATCTTAGACATAACACATTTTCCTCTTAAGAAATGCTAGCAAACAATTTGTCAACCTTTTAAAATATAAAAACTTAAAACTAGAAATTGTAAGAACGTGGCATTTAATCACAAGTACTATTTCAATAATCATAGAAAGAGCAATGATTAAAAAGGATACTAATGAATACATTAAGAGAATCCTGGGAAAGCAGGATTGTTTAAATGAGCACTGGTCATATATTCAGAAACACTCTTCTTGTGTAATATAGTAAATAAGTTTCCAAATAAATATTACTTTACCTCAGGTCTCAGGTAAAAGATAAAAGAATGTATAAACCAGCAGGCCAGGAAAACTGGAAATAATGATAATATTTGCGAAGAGCTTTGCTCATTTATTTATTTATATTTTGTTAATTGCTGTCTTTTGTTTAATTAAAAGAAACACGCAGATATCACATTTTTCACTTGGCCTAGATCATTGCTTATGACTCTGAAGGTTATAAAACAAACGCAAGACAAAAGTAATTTTAAAATCACAATAATAATAATAATAATAATAATAATAATAATAATAATAATAATAATAAAAGCTGTCAAAATATAAGGACCTTGAAATAGAAATCTAAAAAATGTGGCATATGGGAACATCAATAATCCCTGTTGTAGTTGGAGCCCTTGGGCTGGTTGGAAAAGATTGCAGTAGACTAATTGAAGGGATTCCTGGAAGTCCATGCCTCAAAGAGATACAAAAAAACTGTTCTGACAAGTACAGCCCACACTTTACGAAAGGCTTTATCTAATTATCATTATTTTTTTTTTTTTTTTGTCAGTGGAAAGTGTCATGATGCCATTTCTAACCATAGGTCCTGGGCGGGACCCGGAAAGAAATGTTTAAACGCCAGAAATCAAAGAAAATAATAATAATAATAATAATAATAATAATAATAATAATAATAATAATAATAATAACGACACAGAGAACAAGACGATATGAAAAATGTTTTAGGTTCTATCGACAAAATAAGATATTCCAAACGGACCTCAGCAGAAAATTGGAAAAGTATTTATAGAAGTCAAATAGCTACCATTGATTAAAGAAGTGAAAACATTTTGGGAGAATATTTCGAGTATCCCAAATGAATATAATCCCAATTCAGAGTGGATTAATTTAGAACAATAAAAAAGTAAGGATAAATCTGTGCAAGAATAGAAAAATATAATCAAGAATAATGTTAGGCAACCTCTAACAAAATCCTCAAAATGGAAATCCGCAGGAAATGAAAAGATACCCAACTTTCGGTTCTATCATCTGTCATCAGTCTATAAAACTCTAGCGCAAAATTTATTAATGCAGTTAAATTCCGTCATGGATCAGTGAAGGCATTAGATAATTCCTACCAAAAACAGAAGAAACAGATGATCCCAAAAGATTATAGGCCAATAGGTACGTTCATCCAATATCAATTGATCATGTCTGTCCTGACGAATTGTACTTACTCTTTTCTCGATGCAAATAACATTCTTCCCCTAGAATAGAAGGAATCTCGAAGAAGTTCATGTTTGCAAAGATCAACTCCTAGTAAATAAAATGATTCTGGGAAATTGCAGGAGAAAAGGTAGAAATCTCAGCGCAGGTTGGAAATATTGATGTTAAAGCTTTGATAGTGTGATACACTCTTGGATCCTTAAGGCATTGGAAATGTTCAATGTGACCTTGGTGATAGTAAATTTCCTTAAATATAGCAAGAATCTGTGGAAAACCACATAGCCGACATTACGCAAATGGATGTCAAAACGAGAAAGCTGTCACTTGTCACCGCATGCATCATACTAAGGCAGATTTTCATCGTCTGTATGTGCCTTTACTCGAAGGTGGCAGAGGATTAATTCAACGAGAACTATCTTACAAACCCACAAAAATCGGTCTTCAAAGATATCTGGAAACTACAGAAGACTGGATGAATAGCTGTGTCAAAGAACATAATAAAATAAATAAACTTTATTCGTAAATAAAGAAAACCAAGAAGATCAAACAGAAATTTTAAGTGGATGAAGATGTGCAAATGAACCATAATGCACTTACTACAGCGGCAAAAAAACAAAAAAACAAACAAAGCTAAAGTAAAAACAGTGTACAAAATGCAAAAGCGATGGCAAGATAATCTTCTTCATGGTCCATATTGCACCCGTAACAAACAATCTAATGTAGACAAATCCTATACACATCAATGGTTACGTAGTGCTGGGTTAAAATCAGGAGGTTTTATTCTTGTTATACTGAACCAATGCTTATTAACTAGTGGACCAATGTTTACTAACTAATTGCCAAATACACACACTGTAAAATCGTGTTGAACCTGAAATGCAGATTCTGTGATAAATATCTAGAAACAATTGAGCATCTTGTATCAGGTTATCAAAAACTGACTATAAAACTCGACATGATAGAGCGGGCCAGTATCATATCTGCACTCGAAAACATGCAATTTTTACAGGAGGGAAACTGCAAGAAACTGGTATGACCATCATCCAGATCTATCTGAGATAGAATTTGTAACCTTTTTATGAGACCTTACAATATACACAAGGAGAACAATCAAAGCTAATCGCTCAGGCATCGGAATCAAAGACTTTCTTATTGACATGGCAGTTCCTGCAGATTGTAATCTATATTTGAAGATCTCCAAAAAGCTATCAAATTACAAAGGTCTCGAAATGAACCCCTAAAAGATGTGGCACATGAGGACATGAATAATTTCAGTTGTAGCTGGAGCCCTCTGATTGATAAGAAAAAGGTTCCGATAGACTCATTGCAGTGATTCCTGAATAGCACATGCCTTAAAGAAATACAAATAAATGTATTCACAAGTACAGCTCATATATTATGAAAATCTTTATCTATGTAAAATGTGTGTGATCTTCGTTTTTTTTTCCTCGAAAAATGATTAGTGTAAAATGTCATGATGCCATTTCTCTCCTCAGGTCTCTGCTTGGGACCAGAAAAGAAATGAGTATACACCAGAAATAAAAGGAAATAATAATAATAATAATAATAATAATAATAATAATAATAATAATAATAATAATAATAATAATGGAGTCAACTACGTATCATTGAGAGTAATAGAAGTAAGCTGGGACGGATTTTCAAGCAGATCATGTTATTGAATATCAAAGACCAGATATAGTCGTTCTCAAGACAAGTGAAAATGAATGCCAAATAATTGACGTGGGCTTAATTGGTGACTAAAAGCATACAAAAAAGATCAGCAACTCCTCTGAAGTGAAGGTTGAGATTGTCAGATTGTGGAAAATGCCGGGAGACAAATGTTAAAGTCATCTCAGTACTTATTATAGAACTTGGCCACATCTCATTGAACGCTAAAGACTATTATCGACCAACTTGGTAAAAAATACACTTTGCGAGCGCCTCAAAAATCTGCCTAATTGTGTCCAGCAAGCATATTTTAAAAAGTACCGGCTGTCTGAGGTCCTTGTTGAGTCTTGATAGGCAATAGTTTTCCTGACACTCAAGGCATCTATACAACAACCGTAACATGATACATTCAATAATAATAATAATAATAATAATAATAATACACCTTAATAGTAAATATTGATTGTGTGCAGATCGTGAGGAGATAATCAGTTATATATTAAGTGAAATTCATCTAAAAATGACAGATTAGCAACGATGATCCGCTGGGAATTATGTAAATGACTGATTCATTTGTTATAATATTTGGCATGAACGCAAACCACTTGTTCTACATGAAGAGATTTACGCTGTGTAGTAGTCTAAATTAACGCTCTCCCAGAATTTATCCGGGTATATTTAGTGTAACCTCAGGGTATAATTGGGGGCCAGCCGACTTCCTACCTCGGGGTATAACATAACTTAATCTAAACAATACAGTTCTAGACCACTTTATACACTCTTTTATTATAACTATAATTAGTATTATCAATAAATCTTTATTAAAATGTTAGGTGACGGCTCCAGTTCATAAACATAATATTATTTGATATGAAGTCATCCAACATTAATCAGGTATCCATGTTTTTTTGTTGATGGTAGACTACAAACCCAAACAACAACGGTCAATCCCAAAAATGACTACTCAGTTATTTTAAGGGATCTCAACTGTCAACAAAGATATCGGAATAAGTTTGAGGGTTGAAGAATACAAACAGGAAAATGCAAGAAAATTGGGCTGATGTGTAACCCTACATGATCCATATTATACCAGACTATCATCTTTGGTTTGGTTTGTTTTACGACCTATCAACCTCAATGGGTTATTTAATGCCGACAAAATTTTTATTGTTGGTAATTTTTTTTTTTTCAAACATGTATAGTAATATTTTTTTTCAAACATGTATAGTAATATTTTTCCTCCAAAAATTCTATTTCTGATAATATTTGTTTTCAAAAAAGTATTGCTGGTAATAAATTTTCTAACAATTTTTTTACAAAGTATTTCTAGTATTAAGACCTATTTTTACACTTTCATAGTGTTTTGACCACAGTTTGGGGATTAACTATTTCCTCATAACTGGGACTCTAACAGGTGCTACAACCTCGATTCAGGGTGGAACAGGGAACACCAGCAATTAAGAGGTGGTTAAGAGGTGATCAGAGGTGTTGGACGTAGTTTATCGTCTTAACCAGTACGCGGATGTAATTTATCGTCATAACCAGGACGGCTATCATCTTTAGAGGTAATTATAAACGTTATATTATATGATAAAAGGATGGTCTATATTCTGTCCTAGAGGGGTATATTTAAGCCTACCTCATTTTTACTCGACGGTATAAAATGTTTTAGCGTATCTGAGTATAAAACAACGTAGCCTAGAATAAAACCGACCTAGGGCATACACCGGGATCTTACAATATCATGTTTGGATGACTGCTTGATTCTGTAAGAAAAGCAATCATCCAAAGATGATTTTAAAATACCTAAACTTGAAAACATCCAGAAAACTGCACTCCTAAAATAAGTTATACGAGGGTACGTGTGTGAGGGTAACGTGAAAAATTGCTGTCACGTGAAAGCTGCTGCTTATGAGAAATGTGAAAATTGGGTTCGCCTCGTCTAATTATAAAGTGTTAATTCCTCAAAATATACATGCGGTGTTTTTTTGTTTTTTTTGTCCTTTTTAATTCCAATGATGACTTTCGCTTGATCTCTCACCATTTGTTTAAACATCTTTTCTATACTGTCTGTAGTTATTTTGAGCCTTCATGTGTTGAACGTTACTCACCCCATTTGAATGATCATTTATAGTAATTCAACGAGTCTAGAAGAATCCTCAGCAGAATGCAGAACACGACCGGTTCCTATTTGGCACCCATCAGCAGTGCGCATCCACTACCAACAATCAAACCCAGTCAGCCACGGAACATTGCAAGCGTTATACTACTACATCCATATATATATATATATATATATATATATATATATATATATATATATATATATATATATATATATATATATATATATATATATCGTCGTCAACTCTCCCGTCGACTACGACGTATGAG
This sequence comes from Acanthosepion lycidas, assembly GCA_963932145.1. Classification (NCBI taxonomy): domain Eukaryota; kingdom Metazoa; phylum Mollusca; class Cephalopoda; order Sepiida; family Sepiidae; genus Acanthosepion; species Acanthosepion lycidas. The sequence goes on along the minus strand of OZ010593.1, from coordinate 34,751,260 downwards.
GGTCAAGCAGATCAGTTCCCAGAAAACCGACAGCTCGACAAGGGCACATGAGATTTGATTATAGTGGTGAAGGTTTCGTGCAGGACCAGCCACACTTCGTATATATATATATATATATATATATATATATATATATATATATAAAACAATAAAAAAATTAAAAAAGTAGAAATAAAACATAAATAAATACTATGTTACTTAAAAATCGAAAACCGAAAAGAGAAAATATACAAGTAAAATAAATTGACCTAAATTCATCCAAGTAAATAAATAAAGAAAACCAATCCCAAATAAAGATAATCAATTAAAAACTGTTCCCGCGAAAATATTACTTAGAATGAACTATAACATCAAAATTGAACAAATAGCTTTAATTAAATTCTAAAACCAAATCAAAATTGTTAAATAAGCGATATAAACAAATTTTTACTATGTTAATAAATAAACAAATAAGAAAATAAGAAAAAAATAAAAAATAAAAATAAAAACAAGCAATATAATTTGACCCAAATAAATAAACAAACGACTTCCGGTAAAATAACCGCCATAATAGAATACCCACAATGCACCATTAACCCGTATATATATAAATAGCCGAGAAAAATAACAGCATATGTGGCCTGACGATTGTATATAGCATGAAACAGACTGTCGGCTCTAAGTATGGACTTCTATGTTCACTTTTATATTTACACACACTCTATCTATGATATTGAGCACGTTATTCCATAAATATAGCACACCATAAGACTATATTTCTTTATATATATATATATATATATATATATATATATATATATATATATATATATATATAATTCGTTAAGTAACGAAAATCTTGATAATCCGTATGGATAAACCCAAGGAGGATGAAATCCTGGGAGTTCAATGTTAAGGCAGTGGGAATAATTTAATTTAATTTAAAGAAAAACACATCACTTTAAGGCTCCATTAGTTATAATTTATTTCACCAGAAAATTTTATTTTTCTCTGGATCTTCAGACTTTCAAGGGTGAAAAGAAAAATGAATTTAAAATTTGCATTTTTGAAGGGTTGTATTAAGCTTATATAAGGTGACATAGAGGGTGGTGAGGAATAGTGCGATAGACATGTTCGAGTTTAGAGAGAGAAGGTAAAGTTTTAAAATTTATTTATATTTTTCTTACAATACTTAATATTGAGGAGGTAAGAATCATATACCGACATATTTAATGGGATAACGCAACGGAAATAACATGGGAAAAAGGAAAAAAGATAAATATATATGGGGAAAATATATATAATTTTATATACCAGAACAATGTTAAGAAATGTAATAACTAAGGGTAAAAAAATGTGTGTGATTTTTTACGTTCTTCAGGGTTAACGTGATATTCAGGATGATGCACACCAACGTAAAAGGCCACTGAACTTGTTAAATTTAAGTGCTTTTTATGTATTGGCGTACATATATATATATATATATATATATATATATATATATATATATATATATATATATATATATATATGCGCGTGTGTGTATGTGTGTAAATATATTAGGTTGGTGCAAAAATAATGTCGTTTTCTCACATATGTTACTATGTGAGAAAACGACATTATTTTTGCACCAACCTAATATGTTTTGGTTGTCTAGTCTAATCAATTACATTTAGTTTCGTTTCGGTTTTGTTTTTATCCCTGTTGTTATTAAACATCCGACATTGTAATAATAGAATATCTGCCAAGAAATGTGAAATGTTGTAAGGACGCGGACGCAAATTTACTGCGGATGATTAAGCGATTATTATCTTCTGCGCTAAGAAACATTTCACTGCGCGGTTTTCGGACTTTGCAGTGTAATGGTAACAATTACAGGAATAGAAACCGGATGTTTATGAGGAGGTGCTGAAAAATTTGCTACTTAAATCAATTATTCAAAACCTGCGCAATCATCACTTCTTTCTTGCTTAGATCGACGTGATATCAGATGCTTCCTTGTAAATTCCAGAGGGAAAGATTATAATAATAAATAACATCGATATGGATGCAGAAAAATGTATAGATTATGAGGATTAAGCAAGTGACAATAAGCGATACACTTTGAGTCGTATTACAATGAAGGCCATTTCCGAAAAAATTGAGATTCAAGGAAGATCTCAGTCTGTCCAGACATTTGGTTCTTCGAGCTCTGTAAAGTCAACGGAATAAAAACTGCAGATTTGTGACAGATTGTTGCCATTCTCTTCCAGTAACAACTACCAAGTAAGAACTCTGATCATGCAAATAATAACACCAACAACAACAACAACAACAACAATAATAATAATAATAATAATAATAATAATAAGACTATCAAAATACAAGGACTTTGAAACCGAAATTCTTACAAACGTGGCACATAGGAACAACATTTCCAGTTGTTGTTGGATCCCACGAATTGAATGGAAAACGTTCTGATAGACTCATTGTAGAGATTCCTGTTAGCTGAGGCCTTAAAGAAATATAAAATTTGGACTCATAAGTACAGGCCACACCTTAAGAAGGACTTTAGCTATGTAAAATATGTGCGATTTTAGATTTTCTTCAAAAATGCTCAGTGGAAAATGTCATGAATCCATCACTGAAATTAGGAAAAAATGCGTGTACAGCTTAAATCAAAGGAAATCAAATAATAATAATAATAATAATAATAATAATAATAATAATAATAATAATAATAATAATAATGTATCAGGTTGCACGATGTTGGCACCCACTGAATATAAAACCCGACATGACAGAGTGGGCCAATATCTGCACTGGAAAATCTGCAACTTCTACGGGAAGGAAACTGAAAGAAACTGGTACCAACACCACCCAGACCCGGTTATGGAGATAGGACCTGTTACAATTCTATGGGACTACACAATTCACACTGACAGAACAATCAAGGCCAACTGCCTAGATATTGTTATTAAAGACCACAAACAAAAACGGTGCCTCCTTATTGATATGGCAGTTCCTGCTGACTGCAATGTATCTTTGAAGATATTCAAAAAGCTGTCAAAATACAAGGACCTTGAAATAGAGGTCTCGAAAATGTGGCATATGGGAACATCAACAATCCCTATTGTAGTTGGAGCCCTAGGAATGGTTGGAAAAGATTGCAGTAGACTAATTGCAGGGATTCCTGGAAGCCCATGCATCAGGGAGATACAAAAAATTGTTCTGACAAGTACAGCCCACACTTTACGAAGGGTTCTATCTATGTAATTTTTTTTTTTTTTTTTTTTTTTTGTCAGTGAAAAGTGTCATGATGCCATTTCTAACCTTAGGTCCCTGGGTGGGACCCGGAAAGAAATGTGTAAACGCCAGAAAGCAAAGGAAATAAAAATAAATAAAAATAATAATAAATACAATGATGCTATACCAGGCAAGGCGCTGATCTTAATTAATTGGTGCAAACAAGATATGCATATTATTCTGTTTAAGGTGGACTATAGAAAATATCCTGATTTGTTTGTACGCTCCCTGATCTTAACCAGTTAGCTATGCCCATTAGAAGTGACGCAATGTGTCTATCTGTTCATCAGCGGGAGTTGTGGGGAAGCATTCAGAACGAATATCGAGAGGATTGTTTCGTTTTTTAAAGCTAGAATGACGAGACAGCTGAGGCGATTTGGTAATTATATATAGACATTGGAAACAACTATAAATCTGATATGGTTTCAGCGGCTTTTGGATAACCTACACGACGATAAAACTAATTGGTCTTCACCTTCAAGGTTATGCACTGCGTTTATCAAAGACTCACCATATCGCGCATATTTGAACGTAATATATGTGCCTGGTATACAGTTATGTGACAATGACATAATAGGTTTATCGGATTGTATATATATATATATATATATATATATATATATATATATATATATAACCCCAACCTTACCTTGTAGGCATTCTGCTCTCTCAGTCGGTGGTAATAGTAAAATTCAGCGTTTCCATACAGGAAACATTCAGTGACTAAACAGTCAATCTTACTCTCGAAAATTATGTAATCATTTTTGTCAGGAAATTATACTTCTTAAATCTACTAAGTGTTATAGCTCTTTCTAATATACTAATAATACTACCTTTACTATTACTACTACTAATAATAATAACAACAACAATTGCAGTTGTAGTTGCAGCCCACGGATTGATTAGAAAAGATACCAATAGACTCAATGAAGAACTCCCTGGTAGTCCATGCCTTAAGGAGATACAGAAAATTGTACTCACAAGTACAGACCACACCTTACGAAGGGCTTTCTCAATGTAAAACATGTGCGATTGTTTTTTAAACTGTTCAGTGGAAAATGTCATTATGCCATTACTGGCCTTACGTCCCTAGTCGGGACCCGGAAAGAAATGAGTATACACCAGAAATAAAAAGAAATAAAACAATAATAATAATAATAATAATAATAATAAAAATAATAAAAATAATAATGATAATAATAATAAAAATAATGATAATAATAAAAATAATGATAATAATAAAAATAATGATAATAATGATAAACATGATAATAATCATGATGATGATGATAAAAATAATGATAATAATGAAAATAATGATAATAATGATAATAATGATGATGATGATGATGATAATAAAAATAATGATAATAATAAAAATAATGATAATAATGATAAACATGATAATGATGATGATGATAATAAAAATAATGATGATAATAATAAAAATAATGATAATGATAAACATGATGATGATGATAATAAAAATAATGATAATAATAAAAACAATGATAAAAATGATAAACATGATGATGATGATGATGATGATGATGATAAAAATAATGATAATAATAAAAATAATGATAAACATGATGATGATGATGATGATATCGATACTATTCATAGTATTTATGGGATGTTGTAGTGCCAATAGGGGGCAAAGGTGTAAGTACTAGCGCATCAAAGTCAGAGACGAATTCTATTAAGAGCTATCTACTATAAGAGAAAACGATGCGGTTACTATCCTCTGCGACGTACCAATCGAAATTTTTAGATAAATAAAGGCTAAGAGGCATGATATATCCGGGAAGAAAGAGAACATATCTCTTAGCGACATGTTTTCTTCACCTTAAACCAACACCCATTTGGAAACTACTGAATAAAACTAAATATAAAAGGCTTGAAAGACAAACTGATAAAATATGAAACGTGTGAGCACAACAATATCAGCGATTAAATGCATAAAAATGCATCAAAATAAAAGGCATTCAGAAGATCGGCCGCCTGTCAGTGTTCAAATATTTAGGAGAACTCTAGTCATTAAATAAATTAATAACACTCTTACAACAGCCCCAAGTGCAAGGGATGAATTCGACTGCATGAGGGAACAAAAAGTTTGAACGATTTATTTGAACGACTAAGAAAACTTTTTTTTGATTTGGAAAAGATATTAGAATAATCCAGACTGAGTGCACACCGTCTGCATACGGACCAAAAATGGATTAAAAAAATAGAAATTGGCTTTATACAAGAATGCTTCTTCTATTCGAGTTTATTCATCCTATACATCGAGGCGAAAGTTAGAGAACTAGAAGACTGGGATTGATTAAATGTAAATATCTGGGAAATATTTTATCTGGTGACGGCAATTCTGACACAAAAAACCCCAAAGGTGTATTAGAATATCACAAGTTGAATTCCAAAAACTGAATAGAGTAATAAGAAACGGGAAAATATTAGAAACAAAAAAAAAATAGTGATTGAATGCTATGTAATATCTATCATCTTCTATGGCTGTAAATGTTGATCAATTTTCTTACAAGTTTAGAGGAGACTTGAAACAACGGAAATGAGGTTCTACAATATAATGATGAAAATGCCATGGAGTGAACATGTTTTAAGAGGATGTTTTAAGAAAAATGAATACAAAATTTTGAACTAGAAAGAGACAGTTGATATTTTGGTGATACATAATGAAGAAAGTGGACTTGAGGAATTTGAAACTCACGGGGCATACTGAACGCAAGAAGGGAGCAGTAAGTATCCCACCTAGCGAGCTTTGTATAAATAGATTGGAAGGATAGAAAAAAAAACAAAAATTGCGCATAGCTACAAAATATAGGTAAGTTTGAAGAGCTATGGTCGTTTAGGCTCTAACGATGAGAATAGAGAATAAACATAAAAAGGCCAACGAAAGAAGAATAAACTATCTGATAATTCTTAATAGATAGAACAGATTATTCCTACTGGGGCTATTAAAAATATAACAAATAGTATAAAGGGCTTACTGAAGGAAAATATGTGTTGAATAATAATTATTGAATCAATAATGTGACTCACAACATAAATAAATAAAATATGCAACTACGACGCCAGATAAAAATTACTGAATTCAGTTAGCAAGAAGAATATAAAATATTTTTCTTGAAAAATACATAAATAAACAAGATTTAAACATATTTAAAAAAAAAAAAAGTACAAGAAAAAGATGAAATTAATTCCATCGGTCTTCGAGCGCAGAATTTCTTGGCTTAAGAGATTTGGCGTGTGTCAAAGACAGGTTGCGTCTTTTTCTAAAAGACTATCTCCATAACCATGAAGAGAGATTGGTTGTTAAACGCTCATTGGTCAATTCTTCTATCCACTGGAAAACTGGCTTTCTTTCTTTTATTTTTCTTTACCGAGCAACTGTAAATTATCATTCACATCAACTCTGAGTTAAAGTCTGCAAATCTTTTATTTTGCTAATACTGCAATAAATTATCTGATGTAGGTCTTGGCCTTTTGTGAATATGACAACAGAGGCAGATGTGATAGAAGCCTAGCAAGAAAAGCGAAATATGTTCGAGAAAAACGAGTGAGAAAGTAAAAAAGTAAAAGGAAAAAAATACAAAGAATTAGAATATTTTAATAATTAGACAATAATACATAAGTTTAGCAAAAAAAAAGTAAAAGGAATAAGTGTAAAAATTATTATCAAAAAGGAAGATAGATAAAGAGAGAAATAGAAAGACACAGAGAAAGTGAGAAAAAAAGAGGCATAAAGTGAGAAAGCAGAGGAGTAACAGAAAGAGAAAAAAAATGAAAAAGAAACAAAGAAAGGAACAAAGAAACACTGTAGGAAAGGTAGAGAGAAAGAAAGAAATCAGACAGAGAGAAAGTGAGAAAAAAAGAAAGCAAAACAGAAAGCAAACAGAAAGAAAACGATAAAAACATACATATAGGAAGATATTAGGTTGGTGCAAAAATAATGACGTAATAATGTCGTTTTTTTACGTTAAAACTACGTCAAAAAACGACATTATTACGTCATTATTTTTGCACCAACCTAGTAGAAAGGAAGAAAGAAAGACAGAGTGAATGAGAGAAAAAAAAAGATTGACAGAAATAAAGACAAAAATAAAGAAAGAGTGAATGAATGAAAGAAAGTCTCTCTCTCTCTCACACACACACCCACATATATATATATATATATATATAATAGAAATTAAATAAAATGAATACGAAAACAAAGAAAAAACAAAGAGAAGTTATATCGTAAGAAAGAAAGAGAAAAAATATACTGAAAACAAAATAACCGAAAATATTGTATATCAGTAGGAAAAAAAGGAAATGGGTGTCAAGAAAGAAATAATAAATATAGAATAAAAAAATAAAAATAAAGAGTTAATTCATAGAAAGAAAAACATTTATCCAATGCAAAATGAGGAAAAGTCACAGCAATCCTCAGTAAAATTTTAAATGCCAAAAACTGAAAAATATCCAGGGTTAAAGATAAAATAATATAAACGCATGAAAGAATGCAATGATAACGCAAAAATAAAATTAAAAAATTCACTGGATTTTTTTTGTACATCACCTTCATATAAGTGAGGGTAAAAAGTAAAGATCATGCACTAGATAAAGCCAAGAAAGATGGAAGGTACCGGCCTTAGAAAGGCTGAAGGCGGCCATCTAAATAAGAAAAAAGGTCAACAACATATAATAAAATAGTAAATTAAGAGATGAAGATTAAGACGAGAAATAAGAAGAATAGCAACCAGACTCAAAAGGCGAAGACATTCGGGTAGAAAAAATAATGAAAAGCAATGACAATAACAAAAAAAGTTTTAAAATTTTTAAACTGGAAAGTGAAAGTGAAAGTAGGCGTGATTTATGATGGCCATTTCCTATCACCGTGAAAATCTATCATGGGATGATTTCAAAAACCTGCATGTCGATATCCGCTTTCCAATCCATAAGCGGACGTAAATCAGATGCCTATTACACCCAATATTTTTTATAGTTATATTTTTTAATGTTCTCTGCGCTTGGCAAAGACATATCGATTTGGAAGGGAAATTTAAGATTCAGAAGGAAAAAAAGAAAGAAATTAAAAGACGAATAAGTTATGAGACCAAAATAATATAAAAACAGATAAGACATGATGAAAACGGATGCTTCTCCAAAATGTCAATTTGGCCCACACAATGCTTATAACTAGAGTTTTGTTCAGCCCTTTCATTCACACACGCACGCGCGCGCACAAACACACAAACACACACACACACACACACACACACACACATATATATATATATATATATATATATATATAACTATTATGAAAGGGACTAGCGTCTTATCACACTTTTGAGATTTGCATAATTATCTTAAATTTGCAGATAATACGCGTTCCATCTGTGCGACAAAGTATATCCCAGATCAATCTGGCCAGAGTAGGTGATGCTCGTGATCCGAATAAAATATTTGCCATTGAAAAAATATTCCAAACACTATAGCCAATAGTAATAAGTCACGAAGAGTGATGTTACCGTTTATTTTATACATGTGGGTGCACGTATATGTACACGCACAGATGCGCAAATACACACTCATATATATATATATATATATATATATATATATATATATATATATATATATATATATATATATATAATAGTAAAGTCACTTATTGGCATAGGTGGAATTATATAATTCAACGTAAATCAAAGTAATCAGAACAATAAAGTCCCTAAGAGTTAGCTACAACATTAATAATTGTAAGAAAAGCCTAAACATAAATTACTTTTGATGGAATCACACACACACACACACACACACACATATATATATATTGAATTAAATTGAATTAAATCTTCCGTTTTAAATTTAGACACCCCAACCTTACCCTGACTTGACACCTATGAATGTAATTCTATACTGATACAAATTATTAACACCCTGCGCCCCTCTTTATATGAACAATCACGCTGGCCGTTACCATGGAAATTTTGATTTCAATAATGAATCTGCTATTAAAACACGTAAATTTCAGAAATAAGTTATTCCCAAAAAAATTTCGCTTGAAGATGGAACAGAGCTCACTTTAATTCAATTCAAATAATTATATTGAAGTTTTCGGCTCTTGTTTTGAAACATGAGAACTCTTATATAGCGTGTTGGAATCATATTTTTAAATAAATAATTAAATATATATATATATATATATATATATATATATATATATATATATATATATATATATATATATGATGGACAGTCCTGTCCATTTCGACGTACGTGTTGCATGTGACACTTGAGACCCGGCTATTAAGCTGCATACAAGTCCACATATTGGGCAATAGCGAGAATCTCTGGACATAGTCACAGGGTTATTTGCTAACGCATTTCACCGTTCTCTTTTCTATCTAGAGTGACTCAATCGAAGTTAGTATAAGGCACATTGACAGAGTTTAAACTTTAGCTTGTCTTATACGACTGTCCAAGCGCCCTTTGTCCACTGTCAAGTTGGCTATACATAAGGGCATTAGGTATTCACTCGTTACTCACCCTTGCAACAGGATTTACCCAGCGAAGATATGACTGAAAAAGGAAAGTCTCTGTTCTACCAGTGTTGCATTTTGTGGGATCAGCATTGGACACACTATCGTAAAATGTATAGCGACAGACTGCGCGGAAACAAGATATCCACCTGATCGATATGGGACCTATATGGGATCTACGACAAATATATATATATATATATATATATATATATATATATATATATATATATATAAACCATGCTAAGCGGGGAGAAGAAGAGGATTAATTACTTTCCTAAGGCTATTAGCAAGTAAATGAATGTAATGAATCCGACTGGAACTCGAGCTCTCCGATTCCTCAATCCAAGCCGCCTGTCTATTACTCCATCGTGCCTCCTTACTCTCGTCGGACGCTCACATCTTTAAGAAATTGATTGTTACTTCTGTGGATCATTTCTTTTGCTTAAATTCTCCCCCCTCTCTCTCTCCCTGGACGTATATATATATATATATATATATATATATATATATATGTGTGTGTGTGTGTGTGTGTGTGTGTGTGTGTGTGTGTGTGTGTGTGTGTGTTTTGTGCGTGAAAAGAGAAATTGAAATATACATAGGTGGAGGATAAGTAGGTTGGGATAGATTATATAGGAAGATTAGTAAATGATGATTAATGGGATAAACAGGTTTGATTTTTTTTAACCGTTGGAAATTTCACTCCAATTGGACAATGCATATTACGCTTAGACTACCCGTATTCAGGTAATTTTGCTTGAGGCGAGACAGTTAAATTCATCACATCATATTTTTGAAGATGTACAGCGCACACCTCCATCTCATACCATAATAATCTAATCACAATCAAAGCAATATTCATCTCCGCAAAACATTCTTACATATTATTCGCTTACTTTTTGCCAGACAATGTTTTGGGATATTGAGTGTACAAGAACTCTTCAAATGCTCTTTGGTTCGAACGCTTTCGGTTAATCTATCAGCCACAGGATGTTTTATTTTTTCTTAATATGCACAATTTGATGAAAATCTTTAGTGCTGCAATGTTCAATAATTGATTCTTGTTTATAATTATTAAGGTTTTCATTATTTTCATTATTAGATGAGTGTACACTGGCGGTCAAAATCTTGCCACCTTGCTAAATTAATTACTTTTGGTACTTTTACACTAAAATCGAGAACGATTCGTCATATGCCCAGATCAAATCTCTATTAGAACAAATGGATCTATGATCCGAGACGTGAAATGTAAGTCTTCTTGATAGGTATGAAGTTGTATGTCCAATGCAATGATTAATGAATTTATATTCATCATCTATTATGTTGGTCCAATATCGTCTGGAGCCTGCTGATGTCTTGTATTGGTTCTTTCTTCTACTGGATTTCTTACATATTCCCTTGCATTTGAATATAACTCTATTTTTGATCTCCGATGGCCCGAAAACAAGTTATTGCATTTTCATTAATGCAATATCATGGAGAAGAATACTGATGTTGAAAAAGGTTATGTAAGGTTATGTAAGGTTAAGTAAAAATACTGGGCCACCAGAGAAAATGTCACCTTTCAGCACATTTCTTAAATCAAAAAATATTTTCCTTTTGAAAAAGTGATCTCTATTATTACAGTAAACATAAAACAATAAAGTATGTAGCTTGCAATTAAGGTTTTTGTTTTGGGCTCGTATAATTGCGTCAAATCGAATTGACATTAATTGGAACAAGGTCCAGATTTTCTCTTAGGAAATTTTTCCTCATTTTTTTTGGCAGTAATCCCAATATTCTTGAAGAATGCATGATTTTTGTTAGAGTACTTTTTTTCAATTACCACAAAAATGTTTCAATTATTTTGAAATCTGAACTTAGTGCTGACAATCTAGTGGTTTATGGTGCATCAAAATGAAAGATTGTTCCATCTTGACAGTCTAGCAAATTAGACCGTAGATATATAATATAGATTTCTCTGTTTAGGCTTTCATAAACTTTGACTAATTTTCTTCTACTATCGCTTTTGATACAACTCTACACCATTACTTATCAATTACCAAATTTTACCAATTTTATGGTGTGTGTGTGTGTGTGTGTGTGTGTGTGTGTGTGTGTGTGTGTGTGTGATACATTGTTCCCTTCTTCTACTGGTCTTTTTACATATTGCATTAGAATATAACTATTTGAATTCATCACTAAAAGATACGTTTGTCACTTTCCAGCACCCCATTTTAAATGTTCTTTTGATCACTTCATTCTTCTACTCCGATGAATTTTGGTTAATGATGTTTCTTTTTGCCGCCATACGCACATACAATTTTTTTTTTTTTTGTGATACACAGCGTACTGTATAAACTAAAGCTCGCTATTGATACTACATTCACTTCTCATTCGTTTGGATCTTAATTTTCAGTTGCCTACCGATCGCTGCTTTGTAAAACCAACTCCAAATCGTCTGCTACTTCGATCACTATATCCTTAACCTCTTCAAGTTTAGGATCAACCGTTATCTTCTCCGCATATCCCCATAAATTTTGCCTCTTATTCTGTAACGCTCTTGGATATTATACAGTGTAAACATCAGTGAAAATACAATTCTCACTTGTCGAAATTTTGTCGTCTTCCTGTTTACTTTGCACTTAAACACTTTCGGCAGTAGCTAACTTCTTTTGAATGGTTTAAGAATTTTCTGGATATTTCCAGCTGGTCAGCCATCTCTCTCTGAGTCATCATGTTTCAAAGTCCAAAATATCTTTCATTTCAGCATACATTTTAGCCATGACTAGTAGCATTGCTCGGTGTTGCCCGTGCTTGATTAAAAAATCGTACGACTCATACAGCAATCGCTATCACTTGACTCAAAATATTTCTGCTCTTCCTTGTATTTAAAGAAGTGCCCTTTGCCGTGCTAATGTTGCGACATGCCTTACTTCTTGCCTATCTCACACTGCGAATTTTTTCTAAGCTCTATACTAAACATTAAATCTTTTACGAAAAAAGAACTAAACAAAATGAACACAAAGCGATGAGCTTTAAAAAAGGACTCGTTAATGGAAAAACCGAATGAAAAAGAATGTTAACAAGAAATACTTTTTCACACCCAAACCAGTTCTGCGGAATCAGAATCGACGTTGAGTTTAAGCAAGCGAATGAGCCAATTGGAGTAAAGTGCCATGCAGATTAAAAAATTTTCCCACTTGTGACGAGACGAATGCAGGTATCGATTTTTTTTTGCATGCTAGCATGCAAGTTAACATTCGTGTCAGTCAGCTGTTGGCTCTCACGCTGGCCAGTAGAATCTTTCTGCCTATTCGTGGCAGCCAGCTATAGGCTCTCAGTCTGGCCAGTAGAGAATGGCCGCAAACTACATAAAAACTGCCGTAGAAGCATGAAAAAATCGATTATTTCCACTATCGATGGGAGTTGGGAAATGCAAAGCCGGTCTTGGCCTTTTGCAAACTTGGAGCATGTGCATGTAAATTTTGGTGGAAATCTGTCGAAAATTGCGGCCGTGCATTCGTTACACACACACACATCCTGCCTTTATAGATAGAGATATTAGTGTAAATAAGCAAGCCCATGTTCAACCACAATGACTTACCAAGGCACGTAATGTGCCTTGGTAAGTCATTGTAGTTGTATTAATAAGATGGAAAAAATTGTATTCATATTAATAAGATGGAAAAAACTTACTGAGAAATGTGCATATCATCCTGACTTATTATTTATTGGCCCTAGCATTCTACGAATATTTACATTAGACTTACTTTATACATCTCGCATCGTGGATTTTTTATCAGATGTATAAAACCCCAACACAGTAAACTCATAGAGAGATGCAAATACATAAGACTTTGTATTTAGGAAGTTAATTTTGCATTAAGTAAAATTAAACGTTAGAAAATGTCTACTCTTCGTGATATAATTTGCCTTAAGAAATATATATAATTGTGTAGCAATTCCTTTTTATAAATATATATTGCGGACAGAGGTCACCGTGTTTATTTAATATGGTCCTAGTGGAGCTATGTGCAATGTAAACCTTGTTGATAGGCATGTACTTGTATGTCTGATGTAATTATTATTCATGTATTTGTTTCCATCAGAACCTAGAACTAATGTTGCTGGTGTGTCGTTAATGTTGGTCATTTAAACTTTTTCATAATAAATAATAACATTAATCTTCTTGTTCTGTTCAAAAACACACTGTTACATATATATATATATATATATATATATATATATATATATATATATATATATATATATATATATATGCGTGTGTGTGTGTGTGTATGTGTGCGTGCGTGTTTTGGTATGTGTGTTTTAGAATTCCGAGAGATTAAACGTTTTTTTCCAGATTAAACGTCATTTTTGGTGGATGCTCATGTCTGAGCAAAAGTTTCGTGTATTTATCGTCTATGCTTTTCATAGTTCAGTCCGGCTATAGCACGTCAGATCTAATGATGGCTTTTTTCCGCCCAGGTTGGAAGGAGAACAGGTTCGAATCATGATGGAGAGCGCATATTATTCTTGAATACGACCTCGGATATTCAGGAGGGTAGACGAAAATAAATATAATGTATAATAAATAAATACAGATTCTGGTATCCACGAAAAAGAACGTTTAAAGTGATAATATATATCTGTACGCGTCCTAAGAAGAATATTTTATATGTATTATCTAATCTAGCGAAAATACTTACTACGTCTGGATTTACTCACTTTTTCATTCAATATATATATATATATATATGAGAGAGAAAAGCCTAAAATGCAAACCAACCTCGGAACTCGGGTTACGACCGTATGTTCTCCTCAGACAATTGAAAGCATGTACTAACCAAAGAAAATTACTCCAATATAACAACACACTGGAAGTGATAGGGCAATACAGTAAGGATGTGGGAAGGTGAGAGAAGAAAAAATGAGAAAAAGAGTCGGGGATTATTTTTATTTCGCTCATCTGGCTTTTATAAGTACCATAAAATATTTACTCAAGTGCATGCACCCTGTCATATATATATATATATATATATATATATATATATATATATATATATATATATATATATATATATATATATATATATTATATTAGGTTGGTGTAAAAATAGTGACGTAATAATGTCGTTTTTTACATATTTTTAACGTCATAAAACGACATTATTACGTCATTACTTTTGCACCAACCTAAAATATATATATATATATATATATATATTCAAATAAAAGGAAAAAACAGTCAGATTTATAATCTAGAATATTTATTTTTAGCAGTCATTCCTTTAAAACAGATTAGAGCATACTATTATAACTATTTTAAGTATATATATATATATATATATATATATATATATATATATATATATATATGAAAAAATGTTCCCCTCTATAACTTCCCTGCAGTTACAAACATCCCGAGTTTAATGTGGATATCAGTATGACAATAGTTATAATAATCATTTTTTTCATTTCGCCAGAATTAATTAACGTTTATGAGAACTAGTATTTATAAAGACTAGTTTCATCTGGAATTTTGTTAATCATTTCCCTAACAAGCAAGGCAATAAAGCCTCTAAGGGGTAAAAATATTCTAACTGAAGAGATAAGACAATAGAAGTACAACAACTGAGATGTTAGAAGGTAACAATTGACATTGCTTTCACATTTTTGAAGTTCAAAGATGACATGGAATTAAGAAGCCTGAAGAGAGTTCCACAAGTATGAAGTGCGATAGAAGAAACTATTATCATAAAACTTACGTTTACAGTAATAACGATGAGACCTTGCCGCCAGTTGAGTACTGCACTTAAATGAATAAAGTCTATGTACCGCATATGTGCTCATTGGAACAATTACCATAAAAGTATTTATATTAAATTCACAGGGAAGTTACATTACAGCAGTGGGAATGTGACTGAAAACGAGGTGCTAGGTTAGGACCAATAATATTGGATTTTGTTCTTTGGATTTTACTAAGAATCTCTAAATATATTGCAGTAGCATCAGACCAGATGTGGCAGCAATATTCTGAACAAAGTCGAATGGTAGATTTATAAATATATAATTTCGATTGTCCAGCTCGGCACCGTGAATCAATTTTCATAGCTGCAGACTAAATAATTAATTCATTATTCTCTTCCCACCTTATGTTAGCTTTAGTATGAGAATGTGAAATAAGTCATTCCCATGGAGGTTACCATCAGCCATGATGACGGAAAATAGAAAAGCGTTCTCTCTGGTGATTAAATGAGAGCGGTATCGTTTTGAAGTTGTTAAAATTAACAAACCACTCCGTGCCCGATTTAATAACAGATTGAACTTGTCGAACTGTTCAGACTTACTATTAAGACAGGATTAAATAGTTGTATTATCAACATAGATAAAGAGCTGAAGATTATATTTTTATTGGGCTGATTTCATTAATCGACACATGTAACACTTTAGAAATAGGACTTAAATCACCGAGATTTATAGCAATCATAGGAATCCAATTACAATTCCAGATCCTCTTCAATTTCCTTATCAATTCGTCGTATTCGTCTAGTTCCTTCTCGTTTAAAAGAAGCCAATATTTACATAAATATTGGATCTGCCCTGTACATAAAAACTCTTGAGTAACTTATATAACAACTAGTGTTTTTGACACCTACTGAATATCGAAACCATTATTGCGGCAACAGACTGCAAAACGACCTTTTTGAAC
>OZ010593.1:34667254-34729754 GCA_963932145.1 Acanthosepion lycidas | reverse complement strand
CGACTGAGTGTGAAGTTGTTTTCATTGATTAACTCTGATACCGGTTCATTTTGTGAAAGTTTTTAAAAGAGAAATTATATATATATATATATATATATATATATATATATATATATATATATAGAGAGAGAGAGAGAGAGAGGTAAGCAAAGCAAAAGATATGATCCACCGAGGTAAATTTCAATTTGTTTAATTTTCACTGGGCGTCTGACAATGTAAATCTGGGAGTTGTCACTATGGCTATTCTCAACTATATTGAAAGTTCTCTTAATTCCATGGATACAGTACAAGGAGAGGTAGAGATCTGAATGCATGGTGGTGCTGAAAATAGGTTATGTAAAAGTTAGGAGCAATTTGATGAGAAATAATCATAGTTTAATTTCATCGTCTCGTACATGTAAAGCGCTTGTGGAGTATAGGTCCGCATCCAATCTAGGTGCTACTTCTGCTGTAGTTTAAGGATCAAATATCTTTTTACATCGTTGAGTTAAATATATATTTTCAACCGGTTTTGAATCCAGATTTTTTTCTTCTCATGGATGTGTTACCAAACGAACCTATACCGCCAAGACTAGTCTACTATCTAACCAATATCTGGCCGGGAGAAATGGATTCGTAATTCGTTCTTTATTGCGGAAGTCATCTCAAAATCCCAGGACAGAATTTGAACCCAGTTTGTCAATCGCACTTTTCGTGACACGTGAAGATAAAATTACATATAAAGGGGTGTTTAAATTCATAATCTGTACATAGTATGGTTCTTATTGAAATGAACTAACAGCTTCGGATTGACGTTGGATGGAGGTCAGAGATTTTTTGCAGGTCAAGCTTGTAGCACTAATATCTTTATCTGAGAAATGTCTGCAAGTATGTCTAGCTGCTCAGTCATAATAGAATATTACATCACCTATATCTGGTTATTTCATGTAACCTTTCTTGCTCCAACCGGTTAAAACAACCCCAATGTTCTTTGTAAATCCCAGAGCTTTCCCTCTACCAAATGATCTTCGAGCACATTATAAAGCATTTCAATTTCTTTTCATCGCGAAATATTAGTGTTGCCTAGTTTTCATAGTCTCAACAGATATTCTTTTGTGGTGCCTATTTGCAATGTTTCAAGAAAGTTGATAAAAATCAATGGGAATCTAAACAGCGACACAAGAGTGTTTTCTAACGTCTCACCTATTATTTGATACAGCAGAAAATGCAATATGCCAACTTGATGGAGCACCTTGACACACGGCTGATGCAGCAAAGATCTTGTTCGCTACTGAAGTATTGAAATATTGTATGTTTAGCCTGCCCGGGGCCTTGCCGCCATCACACGTCGATCTGAGGCTGTAGTTCTTGCCAGTGGGAGCAATACTAAGAACTGATTAGGAATATTAATGTCTCTAAATATATACATATATTACTACTTCTCCTCTAGTGGATAATAGCATTTGCATACACTATTTTCAGATTTACCATGCATTCAGATCTCTATCTGTCCGCGTATTGCGTCAACGGGAATGCGGCAACTTACACTACACTCCTGAATAACCATAGATACTGCTCCTAAAAGTACATTTATATAATGTTAGTAAAGATTGAGGAAACTGTTTTTATTAGCTTCGTGCTGGCTCTTTATTTTGCTTGTACGCTAAGTATATATATATATATATGTATGTATGTATATTGGCTTTCTGACCATGAAACCCGGTTTCGAATCTCATCATTTCAATTTTCTCGATTTGTCAGGAAGGAGATATCTTGACGTTATCGGTTTGGAGTTGGGGGAGGATCCCAGCGTGCGGTACATTTGGAAAATGCATGAAAACCATACAAATAGTTGAATCAAGCCTTGTCAGTGATAGACGGAGCAGTTGGGACCGTTCATAGTTGTGCTAGCCCGAAGTCACAAAAACAGCGTGACCGAGGGTTTGAGTGTGCTGGTTTTGTTCAGAATGTTGATCATTCTCTCACAGAAATTGTAACTAAGGTTGCATTATAAACCACAGGTTGGCTCTGTGTCTGTTGAACAAACACAAATGTGCCTGAGCGGGAGTCTGCAATAGGGATTGGCTAGCCGCCCTAGGAAACGGGTATTTTCGAATACGAGTGGTCAGCTATTATTATGTATATTGCGGAAGAGGTATTGTAACTACACTATTTCTATTGTTCGGACTGTTGTCCTCATCTTCACAATATTCACGACGTTTCGGCCGTTGTACGCCCTGGTTTTATTTAGTGGACGAAATAAAGGATTCGATTCAAAATACGCACGTATATCATCTGACAAAGTGTACAATGCCAAAAGGTCATGATGACAATAAAGATATGAAAACAGTCCGAAGAAAGGAAATCGTGTGTGCATATATATATATATATATATATATATATATAAACACACACACACATACATACATATATATATATATATATATATATATATATATATATATATATATATATATGTGTGTGTGTGTGTGTGTGTGTGTGGATATATATATATAATATATATATATATATACACACACACATATATATATATATATATCCACACACACACACATACATACACACACACACATATATATATATATACTCTATTTACATTGTTCGGACTGTTTTCATATCTTTATTGTCATATTCACGATCTTTTGGCATTGTACACTTCGTCAGATGATATACGTTGGTATTTTTAATCGAATCCTTTATATATATATATATATATATATATATATATATATATATATCAGAGATAGAGGCGACAGGCTGTTTCATGCTAGGCGCAGTCGTTATTGCAATCAACCTTTGTTGAGTACTATGTTCACTTTATATATATATATATATATATATATATATATATATAGGGTTATTCAAACAGAATGTACCGATTTCATTACACAATATTTTAATAAGAAAAATCAATATAAAACTCCAGCTAAATCAAAAGTATTCTACTCACAATCAACTTTTATTTCCTGTCTTACAAGTGTTTAATGTGGCCACCACCTGCAGCACAGGAACATTAATGCGATAAGAGAATTCCTCCCAGACACGTATTAGCATATTACGATACACTGTGTCGATCGCTATGTTTAGGGTCATCAAGGTTAGTGGGTAGCGATAGAACATAAACACGATCTTTTACGTAACTGCACAAGAAAATATCACACACAGTAATTTCTGGGGTTCTCGCTAGCGTATTTTGTAAGGTTTAAAATGTAGACATGTTCTTAGCACATGCCAGAGTGGATTGAGAGATTGCAAGCTCACGGCTACTTTGTAGACTTCCGCGAACTCCCTCTCAAACGTAGCACGGATTCTTGCCAATTGTCCTCCGAAACTCGTGGTCGTCCTGGACTTTTTTTATTTTACATTGACACCCACTCTCTTCAAACTGTTTAATCCCATGTCGAATATTCTTAGGAGAGGGCAGATTAATGTTGAATTGCCTTCGAAAAGCACTCTGCACCGTGTCAACTGTATTTGTTATCGCGAACTCGAAAACTCAGAACAGCTTTTCCTGAGGATTCGACATTCCGGTGGTAAATAATCAACTGAAATTTGCCGGAGATACGACGCTACTACAGCGCCCCCGTGGCAACCATTCAAAAATTAGAAAACTTCTCTTTCAAATGGTCACTGACTCATTCCAGGAGATGCATGAGTATTGAAACAAACGTCATGAAATCGGTTTATTCTTTTTGAATAACACTGTATATATCAATTTTGAACAGTGTCATTCATTTGATTTGATTTGATTTGTTCGGATATATATAGAAATATCACATTCTCCGCGCCATTGAAGACTACCGACAAGACATCACGATTAAACTTTATATTAGATTTCTATGTACAAGTTATTAATTTTCTGGACATAGAGTGTGTTCTCTTGATCCAAGCCGCCTTTGCTAATCTAATAACCGATATAAAGGATATTTTATTACCTTGAGATATTGATTTTATAAATATATACACCTAGAGGAATATTAATGTATCTTTTTATTCTGAACACGTTCAGCTTATTGTGGCCGTGTTCATAGTTGATATAAGTGAAAATTGAATTCATCATTTTTATCATTAATGGTTTCATCATTTTTAAACGTTTTTTTTTAACGTGGATGAAGCTATTCAGGTCACACTTTTAGAAGTATATTGCGTCGAAATTTTGCTAGCTCTACCTGCGTGTATGAATTCGTCCAAGTGAGTCTTCTTGATAAGCTTTTAGTAATATGTCCAATGTAATGATTATTGATAGCGTAGTTAGTATTTTATATCGTGTCTTCATGTGGAAATGAGTTCTGATCTTTTAATTAAGAATTTAGTTTGTTATGGAAAGATAAATATCAGCATTCCTTCCTTTAAATTTCCAGATTAAATTTGTTAGTGGTGCTACCGCTCTTTGATATATATATATATATATATATATATATATATATATGTATGTATATAGAAAGATAGATAGATAGATAGATAGATATGATAAAATATAGATTTCTATAAATAAAAATTAGAGATCCTGATGAAAATTACCCAATGCAATATATATATATATATATATATATATGCGTGTATGTGTGTGTGTGTGTGTGTGTGACACTATTTAGAGGTCGCGTGAAAATTAAAAGCGAGAAATAATTAAGGCGAGAAGAAGCTGAAATAATTAAGGCGATAAGAAGCTATCACGAAAAGACATACTGAGCGATGTTATTTTTTTTTAACAAAGAAAAGTGGTAAAGATTTTATTTTCATTTGCGAAGAAAAGTATTTTTTTCGCAGAAGATAGGAAATTCGAAAGATCTCGGATCTGTCGAATTAATTTATGCTACGAGGCGGCGAATAAAAGATAGCCATCTGCCCATGGCAATAATGAAAATTTCAAATTGGCCAAGTGGCCTACGAAACAGAAGTTGGGAGATAATGTTAATCAGATCACACACTGACCGAGAGTGGCATCAGCTTAGGCCACCCCAGAGAGAAAGGGAGAGAAAGGAAAAGAATAAACCATTAACTATCCCTCGGAGATATCATTTGGTTTTGGGAAAAACACCTGTTTTATGTTAGACCTGGCCGTGATAAGAGTTTGTTACCGAGAGAGATAATTAGCGACAGAGTGCAGAGACGTCCAGATAACCACCCACTTTACGCTGGCAAAAATCTCGTTCATAAAGTCCAGGTGACATTCGGTTAAGAGAGAGATTAAGGACCACAGTACGAGTCGTAGAGGTCTGGTGTCAGGAAGAAAAAAAAGAAGATAATTTTTGGGGGCTTTGAGCAATAATGGTAAACATATGAAAAGGAGGGGAGGCCTGTTGATGCCTCTGGGGGGATTGGTGTGAGATACCACTGTGAGAGAGAAGGGAAGCCTGTTGACGCCCTCTGATGGGATTGGTGTGAGATACCAATATGAGAAAGGAAGAATTTGGGAGGACGATACCCTTAAGAAACCCTCTAAAGCAAAAAGAAATGGACTTCCAAAAATGGAAAGTGAAAAATTTTCCTGTCCGAAAACAAAGAAAATGCTTATTGTGGATTTAGAATTATCAAGGAACCCCAAACCACGACAAGCCCACACCCGGTTTTGGTCGGCGTCCATATAAACAGAGTCGCAGCGAGTAGACGGCAGTAAGTAGTTGCAGTTGGAGTTGCAGTTGGAGAAACGCAGACGCAGACGCAGACAGAGTTGAGTTGTGAGCTCTGAGACCAGCCTTGCAGGAAGCTGACTGAAGATTAATTTGATGAATTTTCATTAACATTACATAATTTATTTAATTTTCCTTAAAATCAATTCCATTATATTTCACTCACCATAATTTATTTTGTTTACTATAAACAGTGAAAATAAATGTTAAACCTGATTTCAGTTCTTTTATTTTAATCTAAATATAACCGCTCATATCCGGACTTTGTAATCAGTTCCTCATATCCGGAAGGCCTTCTTAGTCCGGTTGTCAGAGATTCTACTGTAATTCCATATTGTCCCATATAAGTCTATATTGTTCCAATATAAATTTGATTAGAAGTGGTGGTATATTGAAATAGCACTGTTGTTTTGTCCGCATCTCATAAATGAATACCCGACGATAAACTCTGAAGGCATTTCCGTCTGAAGAAATTTTGTTCATTTTATAGAAAATTTATTCAAATGACGATGCATTGAAAACTCTATGATTCACGGATTCTCTACAGTTAATGTGAATCAGAAATTGATATAAAGCATTAATTGAAAAAGTTAATTTCAAAAACGACTAATGTACAAAATGTTGTTTCCCAGCCATGAAGAATTTGAATTTTCATAAATGCGAAATTAATTCATGAAAGCGCTCTATCAGCAAAAATACCTTAAGCAAAGATGAAACACACACAGAGAAAATATTTCTCAGTGGCCTGAAATGAATATATTAAGACTGCGTATATATATATATATATATATATATATATATATATATATATATATATATATATGTATACATATATTGCGCATTAATCCCTCTTTTAAACAAGTTTTATTGAAGATGAAAGGTAAGGGACTGAGATTAAGATTTTTAAATGTTTTTTTTTATATTCTGAGAAATGTTTTCTCCTCCATATGCAGTATGTAAAATCTTTTGCTGACCGTGTACGTAAAATTTTTAAAAATAACTACCCACCTCTTTCTCTCAATGTGTATATATATATATATATATATATATATATATATATATATATATATATATATATATATGTATGTATGTATGTATGTATGTATGTATGTATGTATGTATAAAATAGTTGGCCACTCGTATTCGAGGATACCCGTCTATATTGGCGGCTAGCCCATCCCTATTTCAGACATTTGTGTTTGTTCAACACCCACAGATCCCACATGTTGTTTATACTGTAACTATTGTGAGCAGACCTTAGATACAGTTTCTGGGAGAGAGTGTGTTATCTAGCATGATCAACAATCTAAATAAGGCCTGTACACTTCGGTCATGAAGACTTGTGACTTTTTGCTAGCACATCTATCGACAGCCCCTGAGTGGTCCGTATATTCAATTTCACAAGGCTTAGATTACCCCCACCCGACCGATAACATCAGGAAATCTCCTTCCTGACAAATCAATCGTGGTGAGATTCGAACCAAATGGTCAGAGAGCGTACATTTTATCCACTCGGCCACGGGCTCATATACATCTATATATATATATATATATATATATATATATATATATAAAAGTGTGCATAGAAGTCAACACTTAGAGGCGACAGTCTGTTTCATGCTAGATGCAATAGTCAGGCCACCTATATATATATATATATATATATATATATATATATATATATATATATATGTATATATAAACAGTTAAAGATCAAAAAAAAAATCATCCCTGACAATGGCTAATAGATTAATCGAATAGATTATTGGAACAGGAACACGCCCTATGTCCGAAAAATGAAATAAAAAATAGAAACATGTAATAAAAAAAGTGTAATCCCAGTAGATTGTCAGTCGTCTTCAACCACGCACACACGCATATATATATATATAGATAGAGAAAGAAAGAAAGAAAGAAAGAAAGAAAGAAAGAAAGAAAGAAAGGGGAACAGTGGAGTAGTGTATAGCGGCTCGGATTGATCAAGTTCGAATTCTAGTCGAATCCATTGCATTTCCCTTGAGAAATTATTTATCCTCTTCTTCTCCCTCTAGCTATGGGTAAAGTGCTTGGATAGAAACTGTTCTAGGACAAGGACAAGTCTGAATTCAAAAACTTCTAAATAACTATTCGTACACAGACATATTTTTAATTTATTGTATTTAGGACAAACATACTTTTCATATAATTAACTGTACACAGATGCATAATAACGAAATATGCATAGAAAGCTGATTTTTTTTTGTTTTGGTTTAATAGAAATAATCCCATTTATCCATTTTAATGGGTGAAAAAAAACTATTCGTACAACGCAAATTTCAGATTTCAAAACATTTAAATTGTTTTAATACTCCAGATTATTCAAGTGGAATATTCCTGAATGTTCCAATAATTTTATCAGTAGTTATTTTTAACCTAGAATATACAAACAGAACATTCTGTAATTGATATTCGTGCAAGAAATTTTTTATCATGGCTTTAGGTAAAGTGACAAATTCGCCAAATGAACTGATTGTTAAGCTTTGGAAAGAAGGTAAAAATTACAGGAAAACCTGAGACAACCGGAATATTTAATTTGCTATCATTAGTTCATTTATTCCAAGGTATAAAAATTTCAAAACTCTTGAAAACCAAAGAATAACAAATATTTCAAGAAAGATTTCAAGATCTTCGAGGAAATTAATGCGTCAAATTAGACAAAATTCAACTGTTACTAGACAAGTGTTGCAGGATAATTTGCTTTTATCAGTAACATGTGTCACTAAACTGACAATAAGCAATGAAATTCATAGGAACAATCTAAAGTCACGCTGCCTTCGGAAAACTCCACTGTTACTGAAAAGACAGGCTGAAATTCGTTCCTGAGCATAAGGATAAAAAAAACATCGTATTGGGAAAGAGACACACGAAACGAAAATCGAGTTGTTTTGATGTAATTCTATAAATCATGTATGGAAGTATGATGGCGATGCCTTCAAACAAAATAACACAGTCCCAACAGTGACATTTGGTATCGGGAGCATCATGGTTTGGGGATGACTTTCGGCAAAAGGTACTGGCAACATATCAGTAATAGATGGTAGAATGAATGCCGAAGCATATTAAAATATTTTGGAAACAAGCTTAATGATTTCGATTGAAAACCTTAAACTTTCTCCTGATTGGATTTTCCAACAAGATAATGACCCTAAGTGCACAGAAAAATCTACGGAGAAATAGCTTGCTGAAAATAATGTATATTATACCAAAATTTCCAAATCAATCCCTAGATTTAAACCCAATCGTGAATCTGTCGCATTGTTTGAAAATTCAAATCCAATCGAGAGCTCCAACAATAATCCTGGATCTGAAGACCATATACGAAGAATGGAACAAAATACCGACTAAAATTTTCAATTCATTAATTGAGAACTGCAAAAAGAATTTGTTTGCTGGAGAAGTGAATAAAGGATATTCTTCAAAGTATTAAATTAAGATTATGTATTCTTTTTTTTATTCTACGAATACTCCCCCTCCCCCATCAAAATGGAAAAATGACATTTATTTCTTTTAAATGAAATTTTCTGTTTTCTTTGCATATTTTGTTATAATGCATTTGTAATACAGGTAAAAGTATATTTATTCATTAGTGGGAAATACAATAAATTAAAAATTTGTCTCTGTACGTATATCTGTTTTCCCCACTCCATATATATATATATATATATATATATATATGGACAGCAAGACGTTATTTAGATATGGTGAATGAATTTCAATTGACAAGTTTTATCAGATTTTATCAATTGTCGAATAGCCTGGATACAACTGTTAAAGAAACTCTCCAATTTTCATGCGCTTTTTTTCTTTGATTTACTTACATTCTTATCGAATGTTTTGATTATTATCGGAACTAAATGTTGGCAGCATTGCTGAAAGGAAATTATTAGCTACATCCTAACACTTTTTGAATGTTGCATTTTAGATACAAATATACGCTAATCCCGTAAGTGATGATGTTGTAGAACGATTTTACTGAACTTGTCAATAATAATCAAACAATATTCACTTCGTATATTGGCCGCACCCCCCTTATGTAAAAATGCCACTTGTTATGCCCACATCGGCCAAGGCATCACAAACAACGAACAACAACGATTAATGTTATAAAACTATCAGTAGATAATGTAAATGTACTATGCAGTACTCACTGTAAGGAAAGACGCAAAATACACCAAGTTATCATTATACAAAAAGAAACATCCTGCTATAAATAAATTATCTGCCAACAGAGGAAACGGCATTTTAAAATTGCTAAAATACCGTATTCTGTAGCGGTACTATTTTAGTGAATTGAAAATCACTTCACAGGATATCTGTTTTAGAAGCCATTTTTTACATAAATACCTTTCAAGAAACCGTCAGTCGAACAAGTAAACACCCTATAGCCCCGGTCACTCAGCCAACGGCAACGGACAAGTCCATTTCACTGTACAAAAAGCTTTCCTTAGCATTTCCGTGTTAGAATTAAGAAGCCACTCTTTGTCCCATTAAACAACATATTGACCTTGTCGAAGAAAAAGTATTTATAAAAATGACACAGAAGCTACTTAACGGCGGTTGGAAACGGATTGAAGCCGAGATGCCAGGTCAGAACCAATAACATTGCATAATATATATATATATATATATATATATATATATATATAAAAGTATAACAAAAAACCCACCATTATGGCATGTTTCCACTTACTTCGTTACGGTTATGTAATATCATTGAGGAGACTATTGGAGTCGATACCCTAAACTTGTCACGAAAGAAATCTAAGAGAACATTTTTTCCCGTGATGCTTCCACATCAAAATTTATCGATTGAATCAGATTTATGTGTATTTTATAGAAAGGGTTTCTTTCTTGGATGTTATATATCAGCTTTTCTATGTATTCATGCATTTTTCAATTTTGTCTTTGTTGGAAAACTTATTTATATGCATCGCCTGTATATTCAATGATCTTTCATTTTCCTCTGTTTGAGAAGTATGATGTTTAAAAGTTAATAGCTTCTGACATTCTTCGACAAATGGCTGTAAATTTATTGCCTGGTTCTTTTCTAGCCGCAATAGAATTTTTCTTTTTGTTGCTATATTGATTTGCGATTTAGAATTCAGACCAAAAATAAGACACTTAAATTTATCCTATGTTGACACTCTAAATTTTAAACTTTCATACAGTCGTTTTCCAGTACCTGTGTAAATTAAAATAAAAACACTTGTAACTACCACCTCGGATGAAAGAGCAAGGTTTATTTCCCAGAAAATGTAAATGAGAATGAATACAGTTTTGTTTTTTGGTTTTTGTTTTTTGGGGTTTTTTTTTTTTTTTTTTACATTTCTAGATGTAAATGGCAAAATATAAATACAGGTTTTTTTGTTTTGTTTTTTTTAATATTTTGCAGGATCCAATTTTCTTAATAAAGCACTTAACTTTTACACATCTGGCCAGTTAAGACAATATCTATTAATTTTTTTTTTTTTTTTGAAGGTGTGGAATGTATGCTTCAAATGTAATTTTCGCGTCAGTGGAGTAGTTGAATTCTACAATGGAATTAACCAAGCTTCGGGGGGCAAAGGAAATTCTAGTTGTTTAATTCATTGTATTCAATATTTATCGTCAGATTTGTGTTCATGGCTGAACTACTGACCCATTTTTAAGTAGTTCGTTCGTCGCCACCGTTTTAATTGCGTATTCTGAACTGGCACTATTTTAATCAAAGTATACAACTGGATTCCTATTTTACAAGCATTTATTTACATATGTACCTTTCAGGATTGATTGATTATTTGGGTTTTACGAAGCAAAACCTGTTTTAGATTGGAAAAAATGATCTTTATTTTTCCGAGTGAATATTGCATTAACAATATTTTTTCTACTCGTTAACCCATGGCTGAGGGGTAGATGATTTATACATTTCCCAAGTGTATCCATATTTTTTTGCAAATGCATGTAAGTAACTCAACAGAGATTTGAACGCTGCTCACCGATTTCTCATTCCGAGTCTCTATCTGTTACACCACCTGTACATCCACGTAGGTTTCTGGAAACAGACAGTTTAATTAGACCCACGGAAGCCGCGGTTTAATAACCGCCGGTAATTGAATTTAATTTCTCTCCACATGAAAAATGCATATAACTCATTTTGAATGAACATAAAATTATTATAATAGATGTAAATTATTCAATATACACGTTTCCCGTGTCTTCAATTGTCCTCTACAAGACTGTCTTGGAGACGGCGGGCATTCCTAGCATGTGCGCTGGCGCTTACTCGGATGCATCTTCCGAATGGACGGTGCTTGAATATCTAGGAGCAATTTGTACAGAGAGCTGGTTCAGGGAATGTGCCTGGTAGGTAGACCCCAAGGTATGACGACGTCATAAAAGAGATGAGGAACATCGGGAAGTGATAGCCTTGGAACGATAACCCTGAAGGGAGGTAGTACAGAAAAACCTCTTCAAGTCTGAAGTGAATTTTTTGCGACAATCAGAGGTAAAAAGTCAAAAAAAAAAAAAAAAAGAAAACATTAAGGTTGTCAAACAGCCAAGCATCAAACTTCGTCTGTGCACAGTGTGGGAGAGAGTGTCATTCTTAAGAAGATCGATCGACACGATCAAGAGAATTTACGACAATATCACCTTGAAATACTTGTTCTCATCGAAGCTAAGGAACATCGAGTCTGTTCAGTACCTAGATGGGTGACCGCTTCGGAATACCAGATGCTGTAATCTTGGATGTGAGAGTGGTGTACTGGATAACGGTTCGGAATTGGAAATCGAAGAGACTAATTTCTTGTCAGGTTGGCTTTATTCATTTAGGCACAAATAACCGTGTGAAAGGTATGAATCCACATATTCTCCCGCGGCCTCCCCCAGCTATATGGTAAATAGTAGATCTTACATACTTAAATCGTTATAATCCCTCAAAAAATCTTGAAATCAAAAATATTTCCTGCTTTAAATAACCTGTAATAGCTTGATAATCCGTAATAAACAATCACTCAATCTAAGATGTTATCAAGTTGTATGAAACCGTCCGACACATGATGTCATTCATACGACACGATTTGAATATTAAAATGGTTTTGTCCTTGTGTTAAACACTGTTTAATGAATAAAAAATAATTACTAAGTTCAAATTTATTTTGGCAAAAAGGTGCAAGTGTGGGACTCCCAATGAAGCTCGAACTCAGTACTTAGTAGTAATGATTAGCGAAATCAGCTTCCTATTCCTATAAGTGTCACCCAAGTTGTGTGACAACGTCTTCTGTGACGACGGGCGTCAGGGACACTTCGGCGTGGTGTAATGTTTAGTAAGCTTGTCTTGCTTGATCAATTACGAATGAGTAGTGAATTCGATTCTCACTGCCTACTCCCTGGTTTCAGCCCTGTGCCACATCTAAGCTGTGCTTAGTAAATCACTATGGGGCACTTCGACATAGTGTAATGGTTAGCAAGCTTTTCTCGCTAGATCAATTACAACTGGGTAGTGAGTTTGATTCTCACTGGGTGCCCTATGCTTTCGGCCTCAATCTAAGCTGTGCTTAGTAAAGCACTAATACTTCGCTGGCTTCTGGCGGGAGAGTTTACAATAATTAACTCAAGCTCCGATATGATAAAAGAATATGAATGCAAATATTCAAAGAAAGTAGAATCTTACACATTAGAATATTGATTCAAAATTGTTTATCCCACACTTCCTCTATTTCTTATTCTGGTAAAAGATTTAAAGGGTGCGACGAATAAGTTGTCATTTTATATTTTCATTTCGCGCATGCGCGTTTTGCTTTTTTACTTTGTTAACTGCACAGCATAGTAGAGACATTTTGGCACCGTGAGAATGTAGGTCTACCAGGTAGGTTACGGTCATCGAAAACGCCAGAAAAATTACCGGTCTATATTGCAAGCGATCACTGAAAATGACTGATTTTTAAACTCACCCCAAAATTACCTGTGTATAGTGCGATCTCCTATTTTTTGCATAAAAACGATCATCCAAAGTCGCACGATACGGTACTCCCGGCAGTTATTCTACTAAGTAATTTATTCCAACGATTTGGATTCAATATATGACAGATGTAATGTCACCTATGATTTCATTTCAAACATACAAGAACGTGTTCGATCCTCACTCGGTGCACTATACTAGGATTAAATATATCCATACTAAGCAAGTGCTGAAAGGTTATAACGCCGAGTTTAATGACCAAATAACAGAATATTTTTAGAATTTCATCCTTGACAGGTTATAGAATTTTTTCAGTAGTGCTTCCTATTAGGCATCTATAAATGTTTCTATTGATAGTGTTGTATAGCCCCCTTTGTTCTGAAGAGGTCTTTTAGTTGACGGTCTTGAGGCGATCATAATAAAGCTGTCTTCTCTTTCTTCTCTCGGCCTGGTGATTGCTAGTTGGTTTATTCGGTAGTAAAATGTGAACCTCAACAAAAGGACTTACTACTTTATTACACATGTCGACGTGTACATTTTTAACTAGCCAGTGGGGGTCGCTCTATCACCCCCACTAAGGAGCAAGTTCCCTGAGAAACAAAATAACCACATCGGCTCTTTTAGACATGTAAAACTTAACTCACTGAAAACACTTTCCAAATCTAACATTCCCCTCTTTGGCAAAGCCAATGAAAATCGAGATCACTATTTTGTCTGCCAGCTGACCCCAAGGTTAGCTTAAGATGGTCTGAGCAAAGTACACTGCCACTAAAAAATAATAGTCTGAAAATATTATTTAACGATAGAATTGTTATTTCAACTGTGCGTCCCATCTCTAGTTTTGAAATATAACATTTGCACATATCTAGTATAATTTCTACATAGTGGATGGGCAGCTATTATTTACTTTGAACATATATATATATATATATATATATATATATATATATATATATATATATATATATATATATATATATATATATGTTTGTGTGCGTGTGTGTAAAGAATTTTAGTATATATTTTATTAAATCCATCTGACAAGTTCTGTCTTTTAACTTTTAATTCTATTTTTCCAATTTACAAACGTTGTAACACATTCAGATTAAATTTGTGTAGAAACTGACCAAAGTTCATATTTCAATAAAATTTAATAAAACTTGTTTGATTGAAGCCTTGCTATCCCCTCAATATATATATACATATATGTGTGTGTGTGTG
The DNA here is from genome assembly GCA_963932145.1 of Acanthosepion lycidas. Taxonomy (NCBI): domain Eukaryota; kingdom Metazoa; phylum Mollusca; class Cephalopoda; order Sepiida; family Sepiidae; genus Acanthosepion; species Acanthosepion lycidas. The sequence continues at coordinate 34,714,925 of OZ010593.1, read as the reverse complement.
TGTGTGCGTGCTTATGGCAGGATGTGATCAAAAGCTTTTCAAACTCCACGTTCCTATTATTGATCCATGCGTGTCCTGCTGTTCACAATTACCGTCTGCTGGTGTTCTAATCTTATTGGTCTTTGCACGATTTTGCATCTTATAAATTGTCTTCAGTTCTCGCTTTTCGATCATGAGGCGCCAATACAGTTGTCATATTAATTCATCGACTTACATCTCCCTAACTTACTTATACATACATAAATACATATATATATATATATATATATATATATATATATATATATATCGACGTATTCCGTTTGTATTCACTGTAACACTTCACAATCGCTAGTGATCTTCATACAATCCCACATACTGTGCAACAGCGTGGATCTCGGGGAATAGCAACAGGAATATTTGCTGACGCTTTTCGTCGTTGTCTTTCATCTCTGAGTCGGTCAATATGGCTGATGTCGACATTTCTGACACAACTCTGGTTATTTCTATTCAGAGTAACTCGCTCGAATTAGTATGAAGCACATTCACATCTGAGATGTTACTCTTTAGTTTGCCTTTATACCTTAGCATGATTTTTTACCTGAGTTCAACAGCCTTTTGTCCACTGTGAAGCTGGCTATACATTAGGACCTGTAAACTGTATCCATTGCTTTTGGTTACTTTCCGATCACTTATTAGTCATCCCAATTCTGACAAACATTGTCCTAAGTATGACTAAATCACAACATTATCCTGTCTCATCTTATCTCGGCTTAGCGTTTCTTTGATCAAGACATTAATCTATATCTATGCAAGTGAAAATAATAATTACTAGTGAATAAAGATTCAATTTTCAATACAAAATCTTAAATTATAAAGAAAAAATTGAGAATAGATACAAACTTTAAAACAATTTCTAACATGCACATCAGAAAATAATTTACTTCAGTACACAAAAGAGTTAAATTTAAAATTATTTTATTTTCACAAGATGCACTTGAAATAATGCAAAGATCTCCTATTCATCAGTACTTCTAAGTTAAGGATTCTATCTGGAATTCATCTACAAAGTCCCGGTTAAGATTTTAAACTAAATTTAATGACGAGATCTCGGTTGAGGAATTTGGGGAGTGTGGATTCACCCATGGTTGTCAATAATCCCAGGTCCGCTCTAGCCTGGAGTAGTAGTATCTCTTTGGATTGTCCTTGATAAAACATTAACCTGTTTGCATGCAATCCGTTGGAAAATCAAAATCACAGTTGAATTTTAACTGAGTTGTATTTATCCTCATCCAACAAGGTTATAAACAACATCAACAGGGCATGATCTAAATAATTATACCAACTGAAGAAAATACTTCTCAAAAGAAGCAACTGAACCAAGTGCTCTTCACATTACTCAAGTTTAATTAGTCTGCCTTGAAAACAAACTACTCTTGAACATGATGACAGACTATATTAAAATTATATGGTCTAACTGAAGAAACCACAAAGGAATCTTTTAAATGATGCATACACACATAAAAGTATAAATCAGGACCAACACAAATAAACTATACAATGACTAAATAATAAAATCTGTCATGAAACTAAATATAAATGACAAAAGAATAGGTAATTTGATTATAATTAATACTGAAATAACTTAAGAAGGATAAAATATTACATTTATTGTTTAATAAAATTTTATTGCGTACAAATAGCACATAAGCTAAAGATCTAAACCTAGCCACTAAAAGGGGCATATTTTGAAATGATTTAACAAATCTATAAGTGTCTAAGAAGTGTGTGTGGGCATTTATACATGAATTCACTAGTCATCGGCCATAATAATATATGATAGTCCATTGTGATAATTTGAAAATTCCACTGAATACCACAGAGATACCATATATATATATTTTTATTTTCAATTTCCCGACTTTTGCATATATTTAATTGGTTAACTCCACAAATTATCCTGTAAATTAATTTTGTGTTCTCATTAATATAAATTGATATTAAGTTTTAAAACTATGTGTACTGATAATATCTATTATTGTATTATAGCAAAATAACTATTTCCTTCATCTTCTGTAAAACAAATTGTACACATAACAAAAATCAGAATAAATTTTGTAAAGATTATCCAAATTATTGTTTTTCCTGTAATTAACATTTTTTGTAAAGTATTTTCAGACTTTGTTGATACACGATTTTGTGAAATGCTATATTGTCTGTACTCAGCATAAACAAATTAACTCATTTTTGCAATATCATCTAAAAATGTACAAATTCTGGTGAATAAAGTGATTTTTGTGTAATTATTTATTTTTATAGTATTTTTGTTCTTTCATTGTACATTTGTATTTATTGAAAAAAGTCAATAATTGTAAGATGCTTCCTAATATTATATATAACTAATTACTGGATATTACTGACAAGTTCCTTTTTAAAAATGTTCTCAGTAATATTATTTAGTAGTAATTTAGGTCTCCATATATTCGCCCCCCTGTTGTGGATCCGAGTGGTATGGTGGTCAGGACTGGCATAAGGATCGGCTGAGTCGACACATTCCCTTCTAGGATTGGTGTAATAAATATTTCTCAATTTCACTATATTTGTACTAAACTAAGTTTAAAAAAATACTATTAAGTCACTCAGTATTTGGAAAAGTTGCATATTTCTCAAGGTTGCCACGGCCGGTGTTCAATTGCAGGCAACATTTCAAAATCGATTTTCAAAGCAAGCAAATTACTTACGCTTAGACGATTGATGTAATATATTTTCTCTACCTATATTTACCCCCATACTTACCTGGCACAAAAGTTTGCTTCTGCCAGGAATGTTGAAAATAATATTAGGTCAAGCTATGGGGATCACGCGGCAAGAAGTACCTCTCCTTTGGGAGCGGGATGAGGATATTACACAGTTCATGATTCGTTTTCAAAATTGGAAGAGCCGGTGAGCCGTGATTAATTTTTTTCTACGATATTGCCTTTAAACCCACTTTAAACCCCAACCTTGTCTCACATCCGGTAGCGACGAGGGTACACTGAAGAATCCCCTAAATACATTTACCACTTCTTTGCATTCTACATATCAAATTAAATTTATTAAACCTGTATGTGGTGTGAGAGGGCGTGTGGGTATGCATATGTAAAGAAGAGAATTAGTCAACGAACACATAGCGTGCAACGACCAACGAACGTCGCGTATATATAACAAAGATAACTCACAATTATTGCTCTAACTCAGTAACCACTCTGGCTAACTGGTCTCATTTCATGCATTTTCATGGGCACATTCACATTAAATGTACATGGGCTAAGATAACTGGATTAGATAACGTGCTTTAAATTTATTCGACCACGTGTAACATGTATCTCTTTTAATACACTATAATATTCTATGATCAAGCCAGATTACTGAATATATTACAGGTTTATCTGTTTTACAGGTATATATTTATAATTCTTTGACATGAGTTTATGGGTGCCTTGTGGCCACATCTACGCTACGCTTACAAAATCATGTTGGGCTATTCGACGTGGTTAGCAAGTTTGTCTTGCTAGAGCAATTACGACTGAGTAGTGAGTTCAATTCTCATTCGTTGCTCCACGACTTCGACCTTGTGTCACATCTAAACTATGTTTAGAAATTTATTACAAACACATTGATTTTCTCATTAGATCAATTACGACTGAGTGGTGATTCCGATCCTCACTGGGCGCTCTATATTTCCGGCCCTTTGCCACATCTAAGCTGTGCTTAGTAAATATAACTCATTGGCTATGTGATTTGTGTAACAGATATTAGGCCCGGGAAGTAAATTCGTAGATCCGTGTTCAAATTCAAGTGTAGTTTGTAGAGTTCACTGTCGTACTTATAATTTTGAGAAAGTCACCAATCCAACCCTCATCTCTCCTCTCAATCGTAGATTAAATATTAGGGTGGACCACGCCCTCTCTCGCTCTCTCTTGGATCAGAACTAATCTAGAAGTAGAACTGTTTTGAATTTAAAAGCATACGGTAGGTAATGGAAAAGCAATTTATCTTTTGCAAGAAGTCATGGAAAGTTAATAAAAGAAATGTGTGGAGTGCTAGAGTCACGTATTTCCTAGAGGAATATGGTACTTGAAAAAAATATAATTCTTGGTCATTTATGAATACAGGAATGCAAGTCTTTGAATGGAATTGTAGTCTATTTTCATTTGGCAACGCAAGGCACCAAACTGTGTAGTTACTTTTATTAGATGCGGTCAGTAAATAGAGTGTGTATCAAGCTTTCAGTGAAAGAATAAAAATTGAACAGCACGAGACACTCATATGTAAATTCTTAGCAGGAATTCAAGTCCATCTACTGAAGAAACAGTATGATAGCCACAGACAAAAAAATACGAATCGAGAAAGTAAACCCGGATAGATTTACCAACTGCAGAAAGACTTATTGAAAATGATATTTCAAATTGAATTTCTTTGGCGCATATCTTGGATTAGATGCCAACGAATGGAAAAGTCATTTTTTTTTACATGATGCAATATCGAACTGGAAATATCTGATCTAACTAAATTAATAACACCGAATAAGAGAGGACAAGGTTATAAGATATATCGCTTTGTTGCTTGCATATTTGTTAAAAGAGAAATGACTTGATAAGTTTATATAATATTCAATGATTTCTTACATATATGTGTGGATGCGTGTAAAAAGGACAGATCAATAATATCGAAGGCTGAAACAGATATAAGCTTATTTTCATAGCATCACTACATCTGCAGGCAGTCTATGAACCGATCATCCCACCCTCGTAGAAATATTAGGTGATGAACATTAACATGAAACGAGATGATGATTAGAAAATAAATATTTTTGTGTCAAATAAATGCATATTTATTTTTAGTCTACGTAAATAATAAAAAAAAATCTTTGTATACATATAGTTTTGATGCGTGTGACAAGAGTAATATAAACTGTTTCATTATAAGGAAAAATTCGGCATCTACTGACCGACTGTTAGTGCCGTTATCGGTTTAAATTTATAAAATATTTCACTTAAAGGAAACTAGGTTCAGTGGCTGTTATTGCTCTTTTCAGTTTCTAACCATTAGTTTTGAATAGTGTAGAATATCAACGTCTTGATTATATATGCTTTCTTCGAAAGAACATATATAAGAGAGAGCATATATTATACGGTCTCTCTTCGAGGCAGTATATACAGTGTAACCCGGATATAAGAGAGATGTCGGGATCTCTTATATCCGGGTTTCTCTTATATCTTGGTTTGGTCTATTATATATACATTAACACAGGCTCTAATTTGGGACGAGAGACAATCTCTCTTATATACGGGTTTCTCTTATATACGGATCTCTTATATCAGGGTTACACTGTATTACAACTGTTGAAAGTCCTCAAGTAATATCGTTTCACTCATTCTTTGTTTTTGATTCTGTAGCCCCTACAAACTTCGAAGAAGGGTGGTCCTCGTTGAGGCCTATAGGGCTAATTTCTCCAAAGATATTTTAAACCATTTACCTGAGAAGGTAAGCTTATAAAGCTGAGTGTTTAGAACGTCTTTGGCGCTATGTCATGCAGAAGTGCAAGTGTATTTGTGTGGCTGCATGTATGCTTAAGTCTTTACAAAAGCAAGATTTTAAAGCAGAAAGGAACTTGGATTCTATTATGCGCCATATCCCTTCACGCTTTGTGCGATAATCGGCTCTCCGCAACTTCTCATCCTTCGTTATCAGTGTTTGTTTTTTTTATAATATCCATCCCATTCCCTTTTATATCATCCATATATTAGCTAGGTTACTCACTATTTCTTTTTGTCGTCTTGCCTCCAGCATGTGTGTCAAACGCTACAAGCCTTCTTTCCTTATATATCACGAAAATTTCAACTGTCCTGTTTCTCATTATAAATATGTGTCGTTTTTCTGTGTTCCTTTAAATCGTTGTTCACATCAGCCGCTCATGATGTTCTGTAAAATCACATGGCTCTTGCATCAAGTCTCATTTTCATCTGTGGGGAAATTTTCCAGCATTCACTGATACATGAGATGATTGATATTATGCAGTCGTTCTGAATTTTGTTCATTGTTGCTAAAGAAGCGTTGTTGTTTGCTTGTTTTTACTAATTGTTTAGTATTATAAATGGATGAAGTCGGACAACTGGTCTCATGAAAAGATGCTTCAGGTAGATGGAGTTCAACAGCAGAGGAAAACAATCCATCTCGAAGGAAAACCATGATCTTGAATCTCCGTTGCCTTGAAGTCGTATCCAAACACGGAAAAGACTACTGAAGTACAAACAGAGTGGGGCTACGAAAGGCGTTTGGCTCTAAACTGACAACTTTCCGGCAAATACTGCAGGCAACCATCCCCAAATGTAATAGCCTGTATTATTTTGGATTTTGTCTGTACGACCGATGTTGGGGAGATGTATCAAATCTAGGCAGTTCAAGGCCTCCATATATAATCATCCAGCCCTGCGGAGGTCAATCCAGTTTTACTATCAAAGACACTGAATTTTGACCAAACCTATGATAAACACATGCTTACTATTAGGTTGGTGCAAAAATAATGTCGTTTTTTGACGATTTTTTTTGATTATCGTTCACCCATTTATCCACCTTTTTTGACTTCCCTATTTGCTTTAAATGGCGAACGACTGTTGAGTGGTCGACCTCGAGTTCAACAGCAACTTCTCGTGTGGTTTTGCGAGGATCGGCTTCAATTAAGGCTTTCAAATGTTCGTTATCAACCGCAGTCGACTGGCCGCGACCGTCTTCATCTTCGAGGCTCTTCTCACCATTGCGAAATTTCTTGACACACCGTTGTGCCACACGTTCGTTAGTGGTTCCTGGGCCAAACGCATCATTGATATCACGAGCTGTCTCGGCAGCTTTTCGGCCTAGTTTGAACTGGAACAAGAAAATCGTGCGGATTTGAATTTTGTCCATGCTGTCTTAAAGCCTGCAAAAAAATGAACGAAGAGATTGAGAACGGTAACGAATAACACGGTTCGATAGAGCGAAAAATGCGCTTCAAAATGATATATAACATGGCTATATATATCAATGAATTAATTCAGAAATCATATATAAAAGTAACATATGTGAGAAAACGACATTATTTTTGCACCAACCTAATACTACTTAGCATTTGGAAGCTCTCTTTCGTTATTCCAATATTTGATTAGATTTCTGTGGCACGTTCTCCGCCGTCTGTTAAAAAAAACTACCTATATATTACTGTACATGCTTGATTTTGACGAAACTAACTCGAAACTCGCAAATTGAGTTGTTAATTTTCCGTACTGATATGAACTCACGATATGTAAAACAGTTGATTAACAAAGCGAAGAAATTGCAGATGTTAAAATTCTAATAAGTAATCGAGTAAGAAAGAAGATCAAGAATATATCTCTGCTTGTTAATCAAATATTGATTACTCGCAAGAACATTATGCAAGAGAAGTTTTCCCTTTCGATAAAATTGCATGTGCACACGTATATGTAGATGAGTGTGCATTTTTACATATATATGTTATGCATATATCTTAAAATATTCGCATAACATAGCTATGCATATATTTTGATATATGCTAAAAGTTTCTTCTATCGCACTTCTTGCTTGTGGAACTTTCTTTCGGCTTTTTGCTTCTCTATCAAATTTGATCTTCAAAAATTTAAATTACGTTGTCTTCTGCATTTTTAAATCTTATTCTTTTATCGTTTTCTGTCCTTAATAGTAGTTTCTTTCATGTTTTCTAACACCCAGTAACCCCCTTGCGTCTTAGAGGTTTTATTGCTTTGCTTGGTGTGAAATGATTCAAAAATACATACCAATGCATAAGTCTTCTAGCATAAGAGTTGAGGTTTATTCCCTATATATTTGATAGATTATCAGAACAGGTCAACAAATACACGGAAGTTACTGTCATATCACCTTGAAACACTAGTATTCAGACAGTCACCAATCTGGTTAGTACCTAGATGATTAACCGCTTGGGAGGATGAGGTACTGTAAGCAGAAATGTGCGGTTGATGGATTGAATAACGACTAGGAATTGGAAGTCGGAGAAACGAGTTCCAATTCCAGTCGATTTTGGTCACTTACGCGCAAATACCCTTGAAAAATATGGATACACCTCTTCTTCACTACCAAGGAGTTAATTAGTAAAACCTGTGTAAGCGTCTCATTATTATCTGCAAAAATTCGAAGTTTCTGGCTTTAAATAAACTACACTGGTTGATAAGTCATTGAAAATCTAGTCAATCAACACACCACACACGCGCAAGAACACACACACACACACACACATACACACACACAGACATATATATATATATATATATATATATATATATATATAGCGAGAGAGTTAAAAAGGGAGAGATAACTTGTATTTATAGATAATGCTCAAAATGTTATCATTCTTGCGCACAAACACACACACACACACACACATATATATATATATATATATATATATATATATATATATATATATATATATATATATATAAACTTCAAAGATTGATAAGCCGCAAAGAACTAAATAATCAACCGCTATATATATATATATATATATATATATATATATAGAGAGAGAGAGAGAGAGAGAGAGAGATTATATTTCATATGCGCAGTCCTTAGTGGAAAGTGCTCAACATCAGTGATAGAGTTAACATAATAAGTCGTATGGATATATATATATATATATATATATATATATATATATATATATATATATATATATATATTATAATGTTCCTTGATATAAGTTTTCGGTTCACATGAGTCATCTTCAGAATGGTTAAATGGATATATAAACAAAAATATTGGCCATCAAAGATGAAATTCTGTTCTATTGACATAGAAAATTGTTTTGCAACAATAACGGTCGCAGAATACCAGACGCATCTTGTAAGTTCATGATGCCGTTCTGTGACGTCATACCAGGTCGGTGAGCGCAATATTACCAACAGAACCATATGTTTAGATGCAATGTAATGTTGTGACTAGTTTGAAATGTAATTTTTTTTTGCGTGTCGGTTACTTTGTTTTAATGTAGATGGCCTCTATAATCTGAAGGTTCTTTTTACTGTGTGTACGTATGAGTATTGTTGTGTTATCAACAAATATCTGTCTTATATTATGTAACTGGCTATGTTTTTTGTAAGAAATGTTTAATTTAACTAAGATCAGAAAGGCGACAGGTAAGTCTACGGGAGAGTGTGGTTGTAGTAAAACCAATATATGTAATGGGTTTAGTATTTGTATCAGAGATACAATCTCTTAACGGGCATGTAAATTGATACACTCACTACATTGTTTTTTTGTAGAGGATTTAGTTGTGTGATTGTATGGTTATTAGAGATTATGAGGTCAATTGTTTTAAATTTTTTATAGTATATGATGAGATTAACCGATTTTTTATTATTAATGGGTTTAACATTTCTACCTATTATGTTTTTGAGTGTAGTTTCATCATTTTTGTAATTATTATGCATTTTGTTACAATAATATAAGTTAACAGTATTATGTTTATATTGATGTACACTATAATTATTAATATTACCAATTTATATACACAATTTGATGAATTGGAAATGTTGGGTACTTTCAAACATGTTTATAATGAATAAACATTGAATAGTTTTAAACATTTTTATAATGTATAATCCATGTATGTGCGTGTATGCGAGAGAGAAGTAGGTGATGTAGAGAGAATTAAATTTTAGCATATAAAGCGATATATAGAAAATAATAAACACACGCACAATTCAATGTACATACATACATACATATGTGTATGCGTAAATACTCACCTGTGGAGATAGCACAAACATTTGTGAATAAATCCTGACAGAAATGTTGAGGCATTTAATAGAGCGGCCCAATTATAAATGTGGCTTCTTGCAAACTAATTATTTTTCTCTCATCAACATCTAAAGAAAATTAAATCTAATTACAGACTTATTTTTATTTAGAGAAAGTTTGACCGCTGCATTTAAAACATATCTGACAGCACTTTGTGACATCGAGGAAAATTGCAATTGCCACATCATGTTCGAAAATTTAATCCGAAAATATATTTTGTTTGAAAACATCTTCTATAATTTCAAGCCTTTAAATAATTTTTTTCTTACGTCTCTGGACGAACATGTGTGAGATATTTCCAATTGTGTTTTATATTTAAAAATATAGGAGAAATATCCGTCCTATTTGAATTTTCTGATGAATCTTAATTATTAATTTAATAACTGAATAAGCTCATGGCGAATGTCACTCTCGCATCAGTAAATATTTGAGCTTAACAACTTAAACAAAATATTGCAATATCAAAGATAAATATGAATACTGGTCGCTATTTAAATAAAAAGTGGGTACAAATGAAAAGATTAGAAATTGACATTTCCTATGTCAAGGAAACAGGCGTTAAATACATGAGTATCATCGCCTTGAAACCAGGTAGCGTCTTGGATATGTCTTATTCGTTTTTCACGCGTTCAAATCGGAAAGGGAATAATTAATTATTCATGAGGCATTGGAAAGGCGTAACATGCGTTCGTGATAACTACGGGCCTATAGGAGGAACAAGCAGATAGATAGATAGATAGAGAGAGAGAGAGAGAGAGAGAGAGAGAGCGAGAGAGAGAGTAGGTAATTCATCCGTTGGTATAATCTGGGTGGATCCTAGTAATATTAATTATTAAAACTGATCCACAGAGAGCTCGATGTTTTTATTTTAATAAAGCATATTTATTTTTACAGCAAAAAACAAAAATTACCTCAACATAGACATAGTTTATTTCAAGCCGTCCTGTACTCGGCTATCATCAGCCCCTAAGTGTCTCTCGGAGCATTGTTTTAAATTTATTTTCAATGTCAGTCCTCCTCTGGTAGACACATTGTTAATAAGAATGTGTTTGTGTTAGCGATTGATGGAGGCGTAAGATATCTTATCCCGGGGGAAGCTGTCTGGGGTTGGAGTTTATTTATGGCCAGAACCCTTGTTTGTAGTTTAATATCAGATCCTACTCTTTAACGTTTCTTATACAGGCCCCAAGTGTTTTTTCTGAGATTCCCAGGAAATTGTTTTATACTACAGGTGTCCAATATTATTAATAAATGATGGGGGAATTAAACTAAAACCTGTTAAGATTAATGTAAATTAGTTGAGTTATAGATTTATAGATTGCGGATAATAACCGAGAACCCATTGGAATAAATCATCCTGTCTAACACACTTATATGCGTACATATATGTACATTTACATGTCCATACATATATGCCACTATACGTACACAAACACCCCACATATACGCACGTGTATTCTTTTGGAATTTATTACTATGTCTACATTTCGTGATTAGTTCTGTACGTTGATTTAATAGTTTGCATTGATTTTTATAATTTATTATCCAGATTTTTTTTTCCAAACAGCTTGCACATAAGTTTTAACCGATTCAATATACGGTAGTTACCGGTATGTATTGTAGGTTGTTTGCAATGTTATACAATGCATAAAAATATAGCGTTTAGTGCCTTAATATACAGGTAAGTATTGAGACCTTACATACTTTTGGCACAGGTTAGCGTATACCGTAGCCTAACTTAATTTTCCGGTAAGACTAAGTTTTGAGTCACTAGGAACTTACTGTTTGCTGGTCGATCTATACGATAGGCATAGAGCTAACGCATAATGATAAGCTAAAATCTTGAAGCCGACTTTACAACAGTTCGGCTTGTACGTCGAAATATACGTTAAATATAACGTTGCACTAAAAGGGCTATTTCGACTAGTACCATTTTTAATATAATATACTAATTACACACCCCAGAGGATGACTCGAGATGTTCTGTACAGGCATTGAAAAGTCTTGGAAATTCCAAAGATAACTGGCGTTTTTACGAAGGATAATTAAAAGAGGGAGATAAACAAGCTCAGTATATACAAAATATCAGCCGTTATATATATATATATATATATATATATATATATATATCTGTGTGAAAATAATAAAAATAATGTACAGATACATAGTGTACAACAGAAAATCACCCTTTAAAAATGATTTGTATTCACATTTAATATTAAACAAAAACGTCATTCAACAGGTGCACGTTGCTTTCGGTAACAATAAAATGTTAATTGTTCTGTAAAACTTTTCAAAAATCTGGCAACAGAGAAAGAAAGTTCAAATCAGTTCAGTTTTTAACACTTGAAACAGATTTCTAATTCAATTCTCTGCAAAGAAATCAAACCATTTTACTTGAACTGAATGACTTGATTTAACCTTCCTAATTTCAATTCTTCGAAATCTTAACTCAATAAATTGATTTGCAATACAAAACTATTGTTCTTTTCTCCGAAGAAAATAGACTTCTGAAGAAATCAATATTTGTTTGATAGATATTAATAAAATTAAATACACTATTCCTGGCAAAATTGCTATTGTATATATAATCATTGGATTACGTCAAAGTTCTCAAAATCCATTCGAAACAGGCCTGCGGAAATATTAATCCAAGTAAGAAGCGATATTATGTAAAATCATTTTTTTGAAATCTTCGAGAATAGAGAGGAGAATTCTGCATAACTGAAGAACCTTGTTTGATTATCTAGCATAAGCAGAAGTAATTGCTTATTATAAAGGGCTAATTGCTTATATCTAGCAGAAGTAACTAGAGACAATACAAGTGTGACACATAATAATTAGCCCTTGTGGAATGCTGCTATAGAAAGAATATATCCAGCGATATGATGAATTGATGCCTAAGTAAGATATATGAACTTGAAGTCGATAAGAAATGGTACCAACACAAGCCAGAGATGGTATTCGAATTCAAGGTCTTGTGGTATTTCAACATTCAAACTGACTGCTGAGGTCACCAAACGGGACATCTCCAACGTAGACAAAAAAAAAAGAACAAAAAAACAAAAACAGGATACTGCTTCGCCATTGACATGACTGTTCCTGTTGACCATAACATAATAAAAAATCAAGAAGTACACGGACCTGTGGAATGAAATTGCCAGAATTTTGGACGTTTACCTTTGGTTGATATCCCATAGAGTTGATGTATTTAAAAACTGTGTTAATTTGAACATATACTTTTAAGATTTCGTTATCAAAGGTATGAATATCATTGTTATCATTAGTTTGAATAAAACTTTTAATATGTTAATAATATCCGTGAGATCGAAGATAGTACCCGCAAAATAATAATAATAATAATAATAATAAAGTGCTAAACAATCAACCCTGATGATGTATCTATGTGAAAAAATATGCTGTACCTGGTTGTGTATAGTGTGAGTTTTTTTTATGATCAGTTTTCACGCAAAGAATAGGGTTTCATGAAGTGTAGGTCAATCCAGGTCACCTTCAGATAATTTCGAACAGAACGAAACCCTTTGTTAAATCTATAGGAGTAGATATTTCTCGTTCCACTACCCGCATCTAGGAATATCTCGTCTAATTCTTATTTTAATATTGCTCTCTTATAGTTCGCCGCCATTCCACAGTGTGATAACAACAAAGGTGAGGACAATAGTCCGTATTGTAAATAATTTACATGATGGAAGCACCAGATCCCGGATATTCAGACAGTGTCTAACCTCTCTTTGAAATCCTTGTTGATACCCTCAAAACAGCCGTGGTAAAATTAGCAGGATATATCTGTCTCTTTAGGCTCAGCTGGCAAACAGTCCTGCAGACAGACAGATAAAGTTCCAAACCAAGATGTAGAGCCTCTCCTTACAAGCAAAGCATCGTGGAGCTCCAAGTACACGACTATACATCGACATTACCAATACCGAGTCTCAAGAAAGTCAAAATTTCTTTATTTTAAAGATTGGAGTAAAACAAATTTCTTTCTGCACCTGGCCTCTTTTCAAGCTTGTACAAGAAGTGTTATACATATATATATATATATATATATATATATATATATATATATATATATATATATATATAAAAGTGGATATTGAAGTCAATATCCAGACGGGACAGTCTGTTTTATACTAAACGCAGTCATCAGACCATGTGCGTTGTGTTTTCCTCCACTATTTACATATACATGTCAGTGATCAATCTATTGTATTGCAGATAGATACAAGAAAACCAATGACAAAATCAGCAATAATAATAAAACAACCAATATTATATAGAGAAAAAAAATGAATTCGGATCCACAATTTTGTCCACTCAATAGCCTCTATAATAATTCGAAACAACCACGAACGCCCACCAAAATAACCATTAGAATAATACAAGAGATTACCCACGATGTAATACAACAAGCGACACACAATTCAACACTGACGTGTGTATATATATAGTCATGCAAAACAATGACCTAACGATTACACATTACCTAACGATTGCGTTTAGCATGAAAAAGACTGTCGGGTCTGGCTTTACACACGCTCTGTCCCTGATATTGAGCACATTAACCCATAACTATGGCATGCCTTAAAACTATATTTTATCATATATATATATATATATATATATATATATATATATATATATATATATATATATATATGAACTATTGATTATCGGCGATGTGTGCGCAATTTCGCAGTTATACGTTCACTGCGCACAAATACATGACCTTGGAAAAGGCATTAATCTTTCCCCTGGTATGGCTTACATACCAGAGTCCACTGGGTTCATTGTTTTAAGTGTTAGTCAATCTATAAAAACAAAGATACTAATGAAATCCCTGGGAATCTGCGTCTAACTCATAGATTGAGATTGTTATGTTTGACAAAATGTCCTCAAGGAGATTCTGTACTGTGAATCTCAATCCATCATTTCGATAGGTAAATCTTTATTACAGGTATCTTTTTTTTCTTTATCAAGTACTGAATAGCAAAATTGCTAACAATGTCATTTTTATAAGTTTTATTTATTTTGTTTACAGAACTTAAATTAACATGAGGAAATTACCCGCGGGAAAATTCAAAAATGAACAAAGAACCAAAAGCGTGGAAATGTATTTCTGATCTAACCAATCCAACATTCACACCCAAAGGGACAAAAGTGTGCAAATGTATTTCTGACCTAACCAATCCAACATTCACACCCAAAGAGACAAAAGCGTGCAAATGTATTTCTGATCTAACCAATCCAACATTCACACCCAAAGAGACAAAAGTGTGCAAATGTATTTCTGACCTAACCAATCCAACATTCACACCCAAAGAGACAAAAGCGTGCAAATGTATTTCTGATCTAACCAATCCAACATTCACACCCAAAGAGACAAAAGCGTGGAAATGTATTTCTGATCTAACCAATCCAACATTCACACCCAAAGAGACAATTGGGTGGAAATGTATTTCTGATCTAACCAATCCAACATTCACACCCAATGAGACAAAAGCGTGCAAATGTATTTCTGATCTAACCAATCCAACATTCACACCCAAAGAGACAAAAGCGTGCAAATGTATTTCTGATCTAACCAATCCAACATTCACACCCAAAGATACAAAAGCGTGCAAATGTATTTCTGATCTAACCAATCCAACATTCACACACAAAGAGACAAAAGGGTGCAAATGTATTTCTGATCTAACCAATCCAAAATTCACACCCAAAGATACAAAAGCGTGCAAATGTATTTCTGATCTAACCAATCCAACATTCACACCTAAAGAGACAAAAGGGTGCAAATGTATTTCTGATCTAACCAATCCAACATTCACACCCAAAGAGACAAAAGCGTGGAAATGTATTTCTGATCTAACCAATCCAACATTCACACCCAAAGAGACAATAGCGTGGAAATGTATTTCTGATCTAACCAATCCAACATTCACACCCAAAGAGACAAAAGAGTGCAAATTTATTTCTGATCTAACCAATCCAACATTCACACCCAAAGAGACAAAAGCGTGCAAATGTATTTCTGATCTAACCAATCCAACATTCACACCCAAAGATACAAAAGCGTGCAAATGTATTTCTGATCTAACCAATCCAACATTCACACCCAAAGAGACAAAAGCGTGCAAATGTATTTCTGATTTAACCAATCCAACACTCACACCCAAAGAGACAAAAGGGTGCAAATGTATTTCTGATCTAACCAATCCAACATTCACACCCAAAGAGACAAAAGCGTGCAAATGTATTTCTGATCTAACCAATCCAACATTCACACCCAAAGAGACAAAAGGGTGCAAATGTATTTCTGATCTAACCAATCCAACATTCACACCCAAAGAGACAAAAGCGTGCAAATGTATTTCTGATCTAACCAATCCAACATTCACACCCAAAGAGACAAAAGCGTGGTAATGTATTTCTGATCTAACCAATCCAACATTCACACCCAAAAGAGACAAAAGTGTGCAAATGTATTTCTGATCTAACCAATCCAACATTCACACCCAAAGAGACAAAAGCGTGCAAATGTATTTCTGATCTAACCAATCCAACATTCACACCCAAAGAGACAAAAGGGTGCAAATGTATTTCTGATCTAACCAATCCAACATTCACACCCAAAGAGACAAAAGCGTGCAAATGTATTTCTGATCTAACCAATCCAACATTCACACCCAAAGAGACAAAAGGGTGCAAATGTATTTCTGATCTAACCAATCCAACATTCACACCCAAAGAGACAAAAGCGTGCAAATGTATTTCTGATCTAACCACTCCAACATTCACACCCAAAGAGACAATAGCGTGGAAATGTATTTCTGATCTAACCAATCCAACATTCACACCCAAAGAGACAAAAGCGTGCAAATGTATTTCTGATCTAACCAATCCAACATTCACACCCAAAGAGACAAAAGCGTGCAAATGTATTTCTGATCTAACCAATCCAACATTCACATCCAAAGAGACAAAAGGGTGCAAATGTATTTCTGATCTAACCAATCCAACATTCACACCCAAAGAGACAAAAGCGTGGAAATGTATTTCTGATCTAACCAATCCAACATTCACACCCAAAGATACAAAAGCGTGCAAATGTATTTCTGATCTAACCAATCCAACATTCGCACCCAAAGAGACAAAAGGGTGCAAATGTATTTCTGATCTAACCAATCCAACATTCACACCCAAAGAGACAATAGCGTGGAAATGTATTTCTGATCTAACCAATCCAACATTCACACCCAAAGAGACAAAAGCGTGCAAATGTATTTCTGATCTAACCAATCCAACATTCACACCCAAAGAGACAAAAGGGTGCAAATGTATTTCTGATCTAACCAATACAACATTCACACCCAAAGAGACAAAAGCGTGCAAATGTATTTCTGATCTAACCAATCCAACATTCACACCCAAAGAGACAATAGCGTGGAAATGTAATTCTGATCTAGCCAATCCAACATTCACACCCAAAGAGACAAAAGCGTGGAAATGTATTTCTGATCTAACCAATCCAACATTCACACCCAAAGAGACAAAAGGGTGCAAATGTATTTCTGATCTAACCAATCCAACATTCACACCCAAAGAGACAAAAGGGTGCAAATGTATTTCTGATCTAACCAATCCAACATTCACACCCAAAGAGACAAATGCGTGCAAATGTATTTCTGATCTAACCAATCCAACATTCACACCCATAGAGACAAAAGCGTGCAAATGTATTTCTGATCTAACCAATCCAACATTCACACCCAAAGAGACAAAAGGGTGCAAATGTATTTCTGATCTAACCAATCCAACATTCACACCTAAAGAGACAAAAGCGTGCAAATGTATTTCTGATCTAACCAATCCAACATTCACACCCAAAGAGACAAAAGGGTGCAAATGTATTTCTGATCTAACCAATCCAACATTCACACCCAAAGAGACAAAAGCGTGCAAATGTATTTCTGATCTAACCAATCCAACATTCACACCCAAAGAGACAAAAGGGTGCAAATGTATTTCTGATCTAACCAATCCAACATTCACACCCAAAGAGACAAAAGCGTGCAAATGTATTTCTGATCTAACCAATCAAACATTCACACCCAAAGAGACAAAAGCGTGCAAATGTATTTCTGATCTAACCAATCCAACATTCACACCCAAAGAGACAAAAGCGTGCAAATGTATTTCTGATCTAACCAATCCAACATTCACACCCAAAGAGACAAAAGCGTGCAAATGTATTTCTGATCTAACCAATCCAACATTCACACCCAAAGAGACAAAAGCGTGCAAATGTATTTCTGATCTAACCAATCCAACATTCACACCCAAAGAGACAAAAGGGTGCAAATGTATTTCTGATCTAACCAATCCAACATTCACACCCAAAGAGACAAAAGCGTGCAAATGTATTTCTGATCTAACCAATCCAACATTCACAAACAAAGAGACAAAAGCGTGCAAATGTATTTCTGATCTAACCAATCCAACATTCACACCCAAAGAGACAAAAGCGTGCAAATATATTTCTGATCTAACCAATCCAACATTCACACCCAAAGAGACAAATGCGTGCAAATGTATTTCTGATCTAACCAATCCAACATTCACACCCAAAGAGACAAAAGGGTGCAAATGTATTTCTGATCTAACCAATCCAACATTCACACCAAAAGAGACAAAAGTGTGCAAATGTATTTCTGATCTAACCAATCCAACATTCACACCCAAAGAGACAAAAGCGTGCAAATGTATTTCTGATCTAACCAATCCAACATTCACACCCAAAGAGACAAAAGCGTGCAAATGTATTTCAGATCTAACCAATCCAACATTCACACCCAAAGAGACAAAAGCGTGCAAATGTATTTCTGATCTAACCAATCCAACATTCACACCCAAAGAGACAAAAGCGTGCAAATGTATTTCTGATCTAACCAATCCAACATTCACACCCAAAGAGACAAAAGCGTGCAAATGTATTTCTGATCTAACCAATCCAACATTCACACCCAAAGAGACAAAAGCGTGCAAATGTATTTCTGATCTAACCACTCCAACATTCACACCCAAAGAGACAAAAGCGTGCAAATGTATTTCTGATCTAACCAATCCAACATTTACACCCAAAGAGCCAAAAGCGTGGAAATGTATTTCTGATCTAACCAATCCAACATTCACACCCAAAGAGACAAAAGCGTGCAAATGTATTTCTGATCTAACCAATCCAACATTCACACCCAAAGAGACAAAAGCGTGCAAATGTATTTCTGATCTAACCAATCCAACATTCACACCCAAAGAGACAAAAGCGTGCAAATGTATTTCTGATCTAACCAATCCAACATTCACACCCAAAGAGATAAAAGCGTGCAAATGTATTTCTGATCTAACCAATCCAACATTCACACCCAAAGAGACAAAAGCGTGCAAATGTATTTCTGATCTAACCAATCCAACATTCACACCCAAAGAGACAAAAGGGTGCAAATGTATTTCTGATCTAACCAATCCAACATTCACACCCAAAGAGACAAAACCGTGCAAATGTATTTCTGATCTAACCAATCCAACATTCACACCCAAAGAGACAAAAGCGTGCAAATGTATTTCTGATCTAACCACTCCAACATTCACACCCAAAGAGACAAAAGCGTGCAAATGTATTTCTGATCTAACCAATCCAACATTCACACCCAAAGAGACAAAAGCGTGCAAATGTATTTCTGATCTAACCAATCCAACATTCACACCCAAAGAGACAAAAGCGTGCAAATGTATTTCTGATCTAACCAATCCAACATTCACACCCAAAGATACAAAAGCGTGCAAATGTATTTCTGATCTAACCAATCCAACATTCACACCCAAAGAGACAAAAGGGTGCAAATATATTTCTGATCTAACCAATCCAACATTCACACCCAAAGAGACAAATGCGTGCAAATGTATTTCTGATCTAACCAATCCAACATTCACACCCAAAGAGACAAAAGGGTGCAAATGTATTTCTGATCTAACCAATCCAACATTCACACCAAAAGAGACAAAAGCGTGCAAATGTATTTCAGATCTAACCAATCCAACATTCACACCCAAAGAGACAAAAGCGTGCAAATGTATTTCTGATCTAACCAATCCAACATTCACACCCAAAGAGACAAAAGCGTGCAAATGTATTTCTGATCTAACCAATCCAACATTCACACCCAAAGAGACAAAAGCGTGCAAATGTATTTCTGATCTAACCAATCCAACATTCACACCCAAAGAGACAAAAGCGTGCAAATGTATTTCTGATCTAACCAATCCAACATTCACACCCAAAGAGACAAAAGGGTGCAAATGTATTTCTGATCTAACCAATCCAACATTCACACCCAAAGAGACAAAAGCGTGCAAATGTATTTCTGATCTAACCAATCCAACATTCACACCCAAAGAGACAAAAGCGTGCAAATGTATTTCTGATCTAACCAATCAAACATTCACACCCAAAGAGACAAAAGCGTGCAAATGTATTTCTGATCTAACCAATCCAACATTCACACCCAAAGAGACAAAAGCGTGCAAATGTATTTCTGATCTAACCAATCCAACATTCACACCCAAAGAGACAAAAGCGTGCAAATGTATTTCTGATCTAACCAATCCAACATTCACACCCAAAGAGACAAAAGCGTGCAAATGTATTTCTGATCTAACCAATCCAACATTCACACCCAAAGAGACAAAAGGGTGCAAATGTATTTCTGATCTAACCAATCCAACATTCACACCCAAAGAGACAAAAGCGTGCAAATGTATTTCTGATCTAACCAATCCAACATTCACAAACAAAGAGACAAAAGCGTGCAAATGTATTTCTGATCTAACCAATCCAACATTCACACCCAAAGAGACAAAAGCGTGCAAATATATTTCTGATCTAACCAATCCAACATTCACACCCAAAGAGACAAATGCGTGCAAATGTATTTCTGATCTAACCAATCCAACATTCACACCCAAAGAGACAAAAGGGTGCAAATGTATTTCTGATCTAACCAATCCAACATTCACACCAAAAGAGACAAAAGCGTGCAAATGTATTTCTGATCTAACCAATCCAACATTCACACCCAAAGAGACAAAAGCGTGCAAATGTATTTCTGATCTAACCAATCCAACATTCACACCCAAAGAGACAAAAGCGTGCAAATGTATTTCAGATCTAACCAATCCAACATTCACACCCAAAGAGACAAAAGCGTGCAAATGTATTTCTGATCTAACCAATCCAACATTCACACCCAAAGAGACAAAAGCGTGCAAATGTATTTCTGATCTAACCAATCCAACATTCACACCCAAAGAGACAAAAGCGTGCAAATGTATTTCTGATCTAACCAATCCAACATTCACACCCAAAGAGACAAAAGCGTGCAAATGTATTTCTGATCTAACCACTCCAACATTCACACCCAAAGAGACAAAAGCGTGCAAATGTATTTCTGATCTAACCAATCCAACATTTACACCCAAAGAGCCAAAAGCGTGGAAATGTATTTCTGATCTAACCAATCCAACATTCACACCCAAAGAGACAAAAGCGTGCAAATGTATTTCTGATCTAACCAATCCAACATTCACACCCAAAGAGACAAAAGCGTGCAAATGTATTTCTGATCTAACCAATCCAACATTCACACCCAAAGAGACAAAAGCGTGCAAATGTATTTCTGATCTAACCAATCCAACATTCACACCCAAAGAGATAAAAGCGTGCAAATGTATTTCTGATCTAACCAATCCAACATTCACACCCAAAGAGACAAAAGCGTGCAAATGTATTTCTGATCTAACCAATCCAACATTCACACCCAAAGAGACAAAAGGGTGCAAATGTATTTCTGATCTAACCAATCCAACATTCACACCCAAAGAGACAAAACCGTGCAAATGTATTTCTGATCTAACCAATCCAACATTCACACCCAAAGAGACAAAAGCGTGCAAATGTATTTCTGATCTAACCACTCCAACATTCACACCCAAAGAGACAAAAGCGTGCAAATGTATTTCTGATCTAACCAATCCAACATTCACACCCAAAGAGACAAAAGCGTGCAAATGTATTTCTGATCTAACCAATCCAACATTCACACCCAAAGAGACAAAAGCGTGCAAATGTATTTCTGATCTAACCAATCCAACATTCACACCCAAAGATACAAAAGCGTGCAAATGTATTTCTGATCTAACCAATCCAACATTCACACCCAAAGAGACGAAAGGGTGCAAATATATTTCTGATCTAACCAATCCAACATTCACACCCAAAGAGACAAATGCGTGCAAATGTATTTCTGATCTAACCAATCCAACATTCACACCCAAAGAGACAAAAGGGTGCAAATGTATTTCTGATCTAACCAATCCAACATTCACACCAAAAGAGACAAAAGCGTGCAAATGTATTTCTGATCTAACCAATCCAACATTCACACCCAAAGAGACAAAAGCGTGCAAATGTATTTCTGATCTAACCAATCCAACATTCACACCCAAAGAGACAAAAGCGTGCAAATGTATTTCTGATCTAACCAATCCAACATTCACACCCAAAGAGACAAAAGCGTGCAAATGTATTTCTGATCTAACCAATCCAACATTCACACCCAAAGAGACAATAGCGTGGAAATGTATTTCTGATCTAACCAATCCAACATTCACACCCAAAGATACAAAAGCGTGCAAATGTATTTCTGATCTAACCAATCCAACATTCACACCCAAAGAGACAAAAGGGTGCAAATGTATTTCTGATCTAACCAATCCAACATTCACACCCAAAGATACAAAAGCGTGCAAATGTATTTCTGATCTAACCAATCCAACATTCACACCCAAAGAGACAAAAGGGTGCAAATGTATTTCTGATCTAACCAATCCAACATTCACATCCAAAGAGACAAAAGCGTGCAAATGTATTTCTGATCTAACCAATCCAACATTCACACCCAAAGACAATACTGTCGGCACTTTAATGCCAGGAAACTACCACCGGTTTTATCAGTTGATTCAACGTTTTAGCCAGTATTGTTTAGCAAGTGATTTTCCTCAATTTGGACGACAACGTGTATAGATAAATAAACGGCAAACAATTCAACAACTGAAGTATAACATATGTAAAGAAATTCGAGGGCTGCAACCAGAGTTATTAATCGCTAATAATGTTATCGAAAGAGCGCGTCAGTGTGAAATCGAAAATGGGAGATATTTACGTGGTGTAATTTGTTCATGATTAAATGGGTGTATAATTCTAGTTTTTTTTTATTCTGTTTAAACCTATTTTAGAATAGTAACAAATGTGAAAATTATATTTTTAAATTTTGATGTGGATTTTAGAACACATACACGCACAGATACACACACACACGCTCACACACACGTACACACAAACATACACACAAATAAAAAATAAATATCAATATATTGTGTTTATATTTAGCCACAAAATATCTGAGGCAAATGTTAGTAAAGACAACAGACATCTTGTATCTATTAATTTTATTGATCGACTTTTCCAAATTACTAATAATCCTTCTCAGATGAGTGTAGTGAAATGAGCAAAGAGTTTTTTGTGATCGGCAAGATATGACGTGTGTGTTTGTTTCATTTATTTTTTATGTACATTTGAGGAAATGGGCTCTTAAATTATAATTGCTTTTATTTATATATGGTTGTTTATATCACTTCCATTATTTGGACTATTATCCTCATCTTCATTGCCATATTCACAAAGTTTCGGCCGTTGTACTCTCCAGTCTTCTTCAGATGATTTGAATTTCGAATCGAACCTTTTATTTCGTCCATATTAACTGGACGCAACATGCAAGGTTATACGAGGCTTTTATCAAAACCTGTCAGCACATGGCGAAATTCCAATCACCTGAAGAAGGCCGGATAATGTAATTAATCATAATATTTCATCTCAGAGATATGGACAGAAAATGGTTGTTTTTGTTGTACGAGTATTGCTTCGAGGATCATAGCGGAGAAGCAGATAAAATTTAATTTTAAATAACCATAATTTTGGCAGAAACAAGCATCATATGCATTATAAGCATTGGCAATAACACAGCATAAATTACCAAACTGAAATGCGCCGCAATTATAAAAAAAAACAAACAAACGAAACAGCAATATAAATATAAAACAATTATACATTGATATATAGGGTGTTTCAAAAAGAATACGCCAAAATCATTGCGCTATTTTTTCAGGTCTATAGCATTGTAGTGGACTCAATCAGTGGTTATTTGATAGAGTAGTTATCAAAGTTTGATTGGGTGTCAGTTTCACCACTGTCGTTAGTATAACTTCCAGTTCAGCTGAATTCTGGGAAGATCAATCAAAATGGCGACTCCTCAGCAGAAGGCATTTGTTTTTGTGACAATGGCATTTGTTTTTGCGACAATGGCATTTGTTTTCGGACCATAAGCACGCAAAAACAGTGCTTGAGTTCGTGAAAACAAATGCCATTGTCACAATGCAGGCAGATTCGAATGACTTCATTTTTCAGCAAGATGGAGCACCATCCCATTGGCATCTCGGGGTTAGAGCTTATCTGAATGAAAACATGCCTCAGCGATGGAT
This sequence comes from Acanthosepion lycidas, assembly GCA_963932145.1. Taxonomy (NCBI): domain Eukaryota; kingdom Metazoa; phylum Mollusca; class Cephalopoda; order Sepiida; family Sepiidae; genus Acanthosepion; species Acanthosepion lycidas. The sequence continues at coordinate 34,690,406 of OZ010593.1, read as the reverse complement.
TGAGAGGAGAGGTGCTAAAGTCCTTGCTCTCTGTGTTTGGCCTGCCAGATCCCCGGACCTCACTGGGTGTGACTTTTTCTTGTGGGGGTATGTTAAAGACCAAGTTTATGTTCCAGCACTTCCAGCAAGTATCGATGACTTGAAAGATCGAATAACAGCTGCAATCAACACGATGGACCGTGACATGCTGAGGCGTGTTTGGGGGGAATTCTCATATCGGCTCGATGTTGTCTGCGCTGCCGGTGGTGGCCACTTATAAAACATGAAATGAAACTTGAATGTATATACAACACATGTGTTCATGCTAGAGATTTGTAATTTTTTTTCGTTATTAACACATATCGTGATGATTTTGGCGTATTCTTTTTGAAACACCCTGTATAAAACTAGTCCATAAAAGCAAATATATCAGCTTCATTATTTACTACAAAAAATCAAAACTAGGAAAATAGTATTTAAAATAATATATCCTAAATTTCCAAGACCGATGTTGTGTATGAATATTGTTATGGTCCGGTTCCTTGTACCACGGTGATAATCCAAGGGAGAACCAATAAAGAAGAACCCCGAACACGGATATGAAATAACACAGATTTATTACAAACAGGAATATATACAGAGAGGTAGAAAGTGTTAGTACGAACAATCAGATTTAGTAGTCTGAACACGTCTCTGTTTTGGACTGCCTGTGACTCGACTGACTGACTCGCTCGCTCTGACTGACTGACAGACTCCTGGCGGACTTCACTCCAGACTTCAGACTGAACAGTATTTAGTCACCCCCCACCCGGCCCGAAGGTAGAGAGTTCAACCGATCAGCCGGTCGCCCGACTTCGGGCTGAACGGTATTTAGTCACCCCACCACGAGGGCATCATGTGGCACAAGGCTGGTGTAACGTGGGATTTCCGAGACCGTGGGCTCGGCCAAAAATATGCCCTTTGAACCCGCAGTATTTATTACGTATGGAATGATCCATTATATGATGGGTAAGGTCCCATAACAAATATACTTGCCCTCTTGGATAATATTTCTCCATAAATAAAAAACTAAAACGTCTTATACTGGATACACCAAACCCTCACGGAGTGCAGCTGTCACTTGTTGAACCAGAGTGCCATCAGACAACACATTAATAAGCAGCATAACATCAGACAGAAATACCAAAATACTAGTAAAATCAAACAGTAAAAAACAGACATGATCATCGAAGCAATAAATAAAATAAACACACACACACATCACGCCACAACTTCGTCACAACATTCTTAGCCGTCGTCACTACACTCTTTGCCGTCGTCACAACACTCACCGGTTCTACAAAATTCCTCCTCTGCCCCTACCTACCTTGATGATAACTTAAGAAAGTTGATAGCTTGAACCGTATTTCTTACTAAACTAATTTTCGACAATATACAGAAGGTATTCATCAATTTGATTAAATTCAACCGACAAGGTTTGTCTATTTTTTCGAATAAGATGAAAATCGTGGACAAACTGTGCGAAGTTCATGGGCTGTTGAAGAAGAGACTCGAGGCGACGGAGATATGGCTCTACAGAATGTTGTTGAGAATATACTGTGAGCAACGGTGAGGTCTTGGAGAAGATGCAGACAAGGAGGAGAACTTATACTTAACATCAGGAAGATGCAGTTGAAGTTTCTTCGACACGTAATGAGAAAGGAGAGCCTAGATAATCTGATACTCACAGGTCGAATAGAGGGAAAGAGAGACAAGCGAAAGCAACGCATGATATATACCTGGCGGGCTTAAGCAAGTGGATGACAGAACATCGTCTGGGGGGCAGGAACTTATTGAGAGCTACAAGGGATTAGGAGAAGTGAAGAGCCATGATCGCCTACGCCCTGAAAGGACACGGAACATAAAAAAGAAAGACTGAGACGATCGAATGTACTTGAACGGAAACAAGAGAATATATATGCACTTTAATATACTTTTAGCCATTATCAAGGATGATGGATAGATTATTTTGTGTGTGTATCTAGAGTTATAGGGATGTTTTATTTTTCAAACAAGGTCAGCATAGTGCATAACTATAAGCGGTTGGACAGAAAGATCATTCGGAAAATTTCTATATAACCTATGTCCAGAAAATACAGAAAAGGTTCAAATAAAAAATAAATAAAGTAACATGTCATTTAATTTATCTCTATCTATAAAAGGCAGGATGTGTGTTTGTGTGTGTGTGTGTGTATGTGTGTGTGTGTGTGTGCAACGAATGCACGGCCGCAATTTTCGACGGATTTGCACCAAAATTTACATGCACATGCTCAAAGTTAGCGGGAAGACCAAGACCGACTTTGCATTTCCCAACTCCCATCGATAGTGGAAATAATCGATTTTTTCATGCTTCTAAGGCAGTTTTCATGTAGTTTGCGTCCATTTTCTACTGGCCAGAGTGAGAGCCTATAGCTGGCTAGCTGGAAGATTCTATTGGCCAGCGTGAGAGCCAACAGCTGACTGGCCCGAATATTAACTAGCATGCTAGCATGCAAAAATCGATAGCTGCATTCGTCACAAGTGGGAAAAATTTTAATCTGTATGGCACTTTATTCCAATTGTCTCATTCGCTTGCTTAAATTCAATGTTGATTCTGATTCCGCAGAACTGGGTTGGGTGTGAAAAAGTATATGTTGTTAACATTCTTTTTTCATTCGGTTTTTCTAGTTACGAGTCTTTTTTTAAAGCTGATCGTTCTGTGTTCATTTTGCTTAGTTCTTTTTTCGTGACAGATTTAATGTTTAGTATAGAGCTTTGAAAAAATTTGCAGTGTGAGGCATATATATATATATATATATATATATATATATATATATATATATATGTGTGTGTGTGTGTGTGTGTGTGTGTGTGTGTGTGTAGAGATAGAGAGAAAGAGTAAGAGAGAGAGGGAGAGAGAGAGATAAAGAACAAATTCTGTCTCTTTGACATATGAATATAATTACAGTATTTTATTATTTATTTTTAATTTTGTTATAAAATCTTATCTCTCTCTCTCTTCAATACTGAAGACTTCAAGAACTTTGGCTCTTGTAATTTTTATTTATTTTGTCATTTGTCTCTATAGAATTATTTCTGTCTTATCAAATTGTTCCTATAAGATAAAAAAATGAGATTTAGTGGAATTCAATTTCAATTTTTCAGGCATCTTTATTGTTATTTCGCTCAGAAATGTTGAAGGACTATTAATATTGGATAGCCTCAGAAGATTTTTGCGTATTTGTCGTTAGATGTTCTTAAGAACATCCATATTTAACTAAATATATATTAAAAACGATCGCTACTGAATGCATTCTGACAGCTGTCATGTCAACATGCTATTTAAATTGACATAATTAATGTATGTTTTTTTATTGTTTCTAACATCATTTTTATCTTCAGAAATATATTAATTGCGATTCAAAAACTTAGGCAAAAAAAAAATATATATATATATAAAAAGATCCCTTAAAAATTATGCTTAAAATTATTGTACTGTAAATGGTCGAACGTAGCGAAATAGGTGGCGAAGATTTGAAAACATCTACGATCGGGCCTAATAATTAGGGTTTAAAGTCCTTAATTTAAGTCATCATTGAGAACAATTAACGCTATATTACCCAAGAGAGGGGCACCTCGACGTGGTGTAATGGTTAGAAAGCTTGTCTTGCTAAATCATTTACTCCTGAGTAGTGAGTTCGATCCTCACTGGGTGCTCCATATTTCGGCCTTGTGCCACATGTAAGCTGGGCTTAGAAAATCGTTTGGGTACCTCGGGGTGTTGTAATGGTTAGCAAACTTTCACTAGAACAATTACGACTGAATAGTGAGTTCGATCCTCGCTGGGTGTCCCTTACTTTCCCCCTTTTGCCACATCCAAAGCAACGCTTGGAAAATCTGTTACCCAAGAGAGAGCTAAAACAAATAAAATACTCAAATTAAGCAGTGACCTAACATGCATAATGTTAGAAACGTTATTGTTTAAACAACTAATGGATTTGTTTTAATTAGACATCATCTCAGATTGCTATAACCGTTAATATATCCGATTACTCTCCGATATCAACGATTCTCAATACCACGCACTCCGTTTAAGTGTCGGGCGAAGTTTGAAATGGCGTACATATATATATATATATATATATATGTGTCGCAGTGGTAATGCTACTGCGTGTGTATTTGAATAAATGAATAGGTTTTTCAAATAATTCTTTTCACTAGTCTTCGATTATGTTATTTAGAATAATTTCATATTATGTGTGTATATTTTTTAAAATCTATTTCATACCATTTAAATGCATGCCCTTTAAAAATGTTGATAATTGTGTCGTGTTATTTTCAATTGCCCCTGTGTACCGTTGCTTAGAAAGGTTGAGAAACACTGATGTAAGTCATTACTATTTGGCGCATGGTCGAGTCAATGGCAACTAAACCGATTTCACTAACAGGGTTTCCTGTTGAGGAAGGTGGCTTGGCACGTCTGTCAAAGGACGTGTGAACCTTGTTGTATGATCAATGACCATCGTAATGAGGTAGACTGGGTCCCATAGATAAGCATACAGTCAGTGCTGTGACGACTCGATACAGCTTGACAGAGAGTTTATTTGACTGAAATCAACGGCTTGGTTAGGATTACGAGAATGGAATAAACAGTCCCATGCCTGGGACCAAGATGGATTAGAGGATTTTCTTTTTTACCTGAATAAGGAAAGGGGTGGGCTATGCATGAATGAAGACTTTCAAACATAATTTATCGAGGGAACAGGTAAGATGCATGGGTTTGATGATATTGATATATATATATATATCGTACTTGCAGATGTTTGAGTAGGTAACCCTGTTTCTTTTTTAACAGTCAAATTGATATAGACTGGGACGATCGAAAGATTTTTATTAAATAAAATGTACCTCTCAAAAAAAAAAAAAAAAAGCAAATGAATTTCCTTTATTCTTGGAAAACTGCCTTTAAGCGATTCTATGAGAGACCACATACTACAGCAAAGCTCAGTTATCCGTTTTTAAGTAATTCGCATCTCTAGTTGAGCGACTTCAAAATCTACATTTGCTAACTGTATTTTCTTGCCTGAAAGGTAAACAATATAACATGTAAGTAATTCATAGATTTAAAAGAAAAAAAATCAACCACACCTTCTTATTGCTATCAATGTTATATATAATGGGTACACGAGTGTGAATAGCCAATCTATTTTCCATCTCAGTATTAATAAGACTTTTAATTACTCGGACTGGTAGGTGTCTATTTCACGGCGTAAAAGGAAAATAGGGTGTTTACTCAAACACGTGTACACACTAAATATAAACCTTATTGAAATAAAAAAATTACTTGAAATTGTAAGTTCCGAATACATTAATCAAAATAAATAATCTACGTAGCCATGACTGTTTTATTTCTGACGCTATGTGTAGGTGACCATTTTCTCTAAAACTTCTTTTTTGGTCACATGCGCAGTCTATTCCAGATTTCTGTTTCCACAAGTCTCTTCTTCTGTGACAAGATTGTCTAGCATTCACTGACATATGCAACGGCTGATATTACGTAACGTTTCAAAGTACTCTTTTCTTCGTTTCTAATGAAATATTCCTGTTTCTTAATACATTGCTTAGCTTAGGGAAGACATCTTTCGATACTGCTTCTTCGGACTTCGTTATCGTATTTTCTGTCCTCTGTTAAAATACTTCTTAAATATTTAAATGATTACGGTATCTGCGATTATTTATTTTGCTGACATCCATACTTACACTTAATATTTAGTCCCCTTTCTTATCGCTATCATTTACTACTTTCTTTGAGAGTTCCTTTAGTTTACTTTCTGTCTCTGCTATCAAGACTATGTTACTTCATATCTAATTCTGTTAAGAATAATCCTGGTAGGACTTCTAACTCTTTCAGAATCGCCTCATATATATATATATATATATATATATATATATATACATATTAAGGCATTAAAAACAAGAAATTTTATATTATGGACCATGATAGATTTAAAATAAAACAAACACCAGTCGACCGGTTTCGTCCCCTCTCATCAGAACTGTTAACGGGGAAATTATGAGGAAAAGAAAAGAAGTCTGTAATGCATGACATGAATGATTGGACAGGAAGAAATAAATTATTATAAAAGTTATACCAACCAAGATGCTAGAAACGCAGCACAGCAAGTCCAAGCAAACAATCTCTTTGTTTACAAAGAGTAGGTTGCCTGAACCCGATGTAAAGCGTCTCTAACACCTTAAGATGGAATAGCGAGTGCGAACTGGCCAAAACAGAAAACCAGTTCACACTGAAATTCAACGCACAAGTAGGATTCTTTATAAAGTGATCCGCAATCGAAGACCCATACGTGTTACGAATGGTATCACCCAAAGAAAATTTTTTATTCAGTATTATAGCAGGTACGTGTTGTTTAATTCTAACGTCCAACCGCTGTGTCGTTCTACCTATGTAGTCGCATCCACAACTACATTTGAAATGATAAATAACAGAGTTAATATGGTGGGGGGGTAGAACATCTTTACACATCGATGAAAGTACGGACTTAGTTTGAAAAACAACACAAACATTGGCTGCAAAATAACACTGATGTGAACTCCATGAAATACGCTTGGCGAAGGATTCACTAATGCTACCCAACCACGGCAAACGAAGATAGACCGAACATTTACCCACTGAAGCAGGTTTAATTTTGTTAAACCTGGCAGTTTATCCTTCCTCGTTTATCACATCAGTTTACAGGAAGTCTACATTTACTGGATTATATACTCGATGGGACTCCTTTTGTCCTAAACGACAAAAGATTAATTTGATTAGGACCCTGACACTTAGGGCCCTAATGATTTGTTCGGATGACACTTTGAAACATGAAATCAGTTCCTTAACTGAGATTTTTGTGAACAATGGTTATCCGTTGAACATTGTTCACTCAGTTATTCGAGATGAAACTGCCAGGTTTAACAAAATTAAACCTGCTTCAGTGGGTAAATGTTCGGTCTATCTTCGTTTGCCGTGGTTGGGTAGCATTAGTGAATCCTTCGCCAAGAGTATTTCATGGAGTTCACATCAGTGTTATTTTGCAGCCAATGTTCGTGTTGTTTTTCAAACTAAGTCCGTACTTTCATCTATGTGTAAAGATGTTCTACCCCCCACCATATTAACTCTGTTATCATTTCAAATGTAGTTGTGGATGCGACTACATAGGTAGAACGACACAGCGGTTGGACGTTAGAATTAAACAACACGTACCTGCTATAATACTGAATAAAAAATTTTCTTTGGGTGATACCATTCGTAACACGTATGGGTCTTCGATTGCGGATCACTTTATAAAGAATCCTACTTGTGCGTTGAATTTTAGTGTGAACTGGTTTTCTGTTTTGGCCAGTTCGCACTCGCTATTCCATCTTAAGGTGTTAGAGACGCTTTACATCGGGTTCAGGCAACCTACTCTTTGTAAACAAAGAGATTGTTTGCTTGGACTTGCTGTGCTGCGTTTCTAGCATCTTGGTTGGTATAACTTTTATAATAATTTATTTCTTCCTGTCCAATCATTCATGTCATGCATTACAGACTTCTTTTCTTTTCCTCATAATTTCCCCGTTAACAGTTCTGATGAGAGGGGACGAAACCGGTCGACTGGTGTTTGTTTTATTTTAAATCTATCATGGTCCATAATATAAAATTTCTTGTTTTTAATGCCTTAATACGCTTCTGTACCGTTTCAAATATATTCAAATATATACATATATATATATATATATATATATATATATATATATATATATATATATATATAATTCTCAAAATGTATGCGTGTGTGTGTGTGATCAGATGTTGTTTATGTATTTCCACAATTTTCATCCGATTTTGATGAATTTTTTTTTTGTTTGTTAGATTTTTGTTTTGATAGATAATTCTTCAGTGCCGGTTTTGAGTCCAAATTGTTAGCGACAATGACTCTCCACTACTTCCTGCCCGTTATAACTATCAGCAACGTTTTACTATTTGCTGTCTATTCTTGGGTATATTTCTTTCATAAAAACTTTAATAAAAAATAAATACTTTAAATTATTACAATGATATTATTTATTATTATACAGTTAAATTGATATAATTATATCTATATCTATAATTCTCAAAATGTGTGTATGTGTGTGTGTGATCAGAGGTTATTTATGCATTGCCACAGTTTTCATCCAATTTTGATGAATTTTTTGTTTGACAATGTCTCTCCACTACTTCCTGCCCATCATAACTCTCAGCAATGTTTTACTATTTACTATCTGTATTTTTATCTATATATTTCATAAAAACTTTAATAAAATTAAATAGTTTAAATTATTACAATAATCTCATTTATTATTATATAGTTTCCTTTTCAGGAACCCCCCCCCCAATTCACCCCCCATCACAATTTGGGGATGTCCCTCACCCGAATGTTACTAATATTGATTTTCGGGTGGGTTGACTTTAAACCAAACTGCTCCAATAGAACAGCAAAAACTCCCAGTAATGAAAGACACGGTCAAAAAAGGGTTTTACTGCTAGTAGGTTGAATAAGCACTGCGAGAAGACACATCTTTGTCTTACACCCCTTTCTTTATACATTTATTGAATTCATTTTCTATCCGTACTCAGGTGGTTTGCTGTCAATAATCTTCCAGGATTGCTTACCATATTTTAAGACTTGAAATGAACAAAACACACAAATGTTTTTTTGAAACTTCTAAGTTTTTGGTGGGTTGATCCTATGGGAATAACTCTTTATACCTTATTTTGATTCAAGTAACACACGCTTTCAAAGACCTATAGCTCCTCGTCCCTTTGGTGATAGAATCTTTCAGAACACAGTGTTGAACAAATAAGTGTGAACAAATCTGTATCAGAATTTTGAACAACGAATTTTTCCTTATGTAATTCTCTAGTGACTTATGGGTGTTGTTTCTCTTGGAACTTTAAGCCTCGAAGATTAATAGAAAACCAACGTGCGTAACTGACATTGTTGTTGGCAAAGAAGCAGAATATCAATTCTGACAATGATTCATAATATAGTACGAAAATTCTTTCTCTAAATGCTCGCAAAATTATGGAAATATTCAACTCATGACCCAGAATTGTACCTGTGGAATCTCTTAGGAACATCTTACCAATCTTCCAAATTGGTATTTTTGTTATCAATGATACACTGTTCAAAATGAGATATACTGTAGGCATTCTTGATTAATTGAATAAAAAATATACAGTGATCTCGTGTGACATTAGTAGCTAACAGAAATGAATCTGCTATGCCGAAGGCGACTATCGACTTTTACAACGTCACTCGTCTATCTCTTCTTCTCCTGCTGACCTAATATACTTCTATTTTCCCCCTCTCGATATGTCGTTTGTTAAACGTGAATATATTTCGTCCATATTCATCTAATCAGCGCCAGTGTTTAATCAGTGTGTAAAGTGATGGGTGAGCTTTTAGGAACGCAATATATTCCTTTTTTTCTTCATGCCATAACAAAAATGAACTAGAAGAGATAAGAAACAAGAGATTCGTAAGGAAACTCGCATCAGTGCTAGAATGCACGAAAGAATTTAGTTGGTTTGAGAAGACTAATTTTCTGAACGAAAATTGTTTTAAGAAAAAAATCCATAAATTTCTATCGACAGTAAGGCTGAGTTTCTGTCAATGAGTGCCCAATGTTTTCTGTATGGAAAAGGTTAATTTCATCATTATCTTTACCAATAGTAGCATTACTATGAGCTTTGTCTCATTTTTTTTTCAGGTGTAATATTGGACAAATATCTCTGGTAAATATCTCATAAAATTCTAATACTTATGAACATTGGTTTTTAATCTTTTTTGATATGATGCCCTTGAAGTGTAACTTATTTTATATTCAGATATTAAATCAGTCTATGAAATCAAGAATAATCTAAGAAAAACAAATACATAAATAAAGGGACACAGATATTAAAAAAATAAAATAAAAACGATTATTACAGTATGTACTTGATTTGGCGGTCAACTTGTGAAAATGGCGGCCATACAGAAATTTTCTTAAAAAGTCACCGAGAGAAAAATTAATGCTAAATTTAAGGTTTATATCATACACTGAGAGGCGCGGTGTGGCGTAAAAGATAACGACATTGAATGACAAATCGGAGAGCTGAGTTCCAGTCGAGTTAATTATTTTCTCTTTCACTTGGGAAAGGTATAAATCCATCTCTTTCCTTCCATCTATGGGATAAATAGCAGGACAGACTGATTCCTATAGTCTTGGTTGGCAACAGGTCTACCGCAGAAAGAAACGGTAACTTACAACTGGAAAATATTCTACCTAGTCAGTCATGATTCGAAAGAGGCATGATCCCCCAAGCATCTATGACATATAGCACTTAACTAATTGACTGATCATCCCCTGAGGATTTCAATATTAAAATAACATTTATTTGCTCTTCTACAGTCACGGTTAGTATGGAAGGATTTTGGAAAGGATTTGCCCATGGATATATTTTTTATCATTTTCAAACAATCCTCAGGTAACATTTGTAATTTTCCCTCTCTATGCCTTCTTCTGTAAATGAATAAGTTACCTCCATTTTCTCTAAAGGATCTTATACGGCTGTTAAATCATGTTGACAAGATCATCATTTTTTTATGATTTAAGGGGGGACAAGCGGATAATGATTGCAACAGATCTCAACGGTTGAACAAGCGGATGAAGGTGGTTACGCATGACGTACATAAAAGTACCACTCAAAAGTCAGCGGCATTCCGTTGCAGTTTCATAACTGGATTCGGCATGTCTCATTCCATATGTGACGCAGAGGAAGGTCATGAAATCAAGTGTGTGGGTCACTTCCTGGCTAGTTCGAGTCCACCTTAAGCAAATTCACGCCGTCGACACTTTCTTCTACTCTGATTTTCTCTCACCTTCAATTAACGCTTTCAAAGGCAAACGACAAAAGAGATTCGATGACGCGAGGAGGTTTTTGTGAAAATGGAAGCTACTAATCCTGACACCTGAACGTTTATGTGGATTGTATTCATCAACGCCATCATCAGCAAAGAAGAAATTAAATTCTTGGATACAAGATAAAGCCGATGATGAATCCAATAATTAATATGGTAATCTTGAGATTAACCGTTTCCTTTTAAGAAAACATTCGGCAATTATTAGTCTAACAGTTATTATTAGGTTGGTGCAAAAATAATGACGTAATAATGTCGTTTTTTCACGTATTTTTAACGTCAAAAAACGACATTATTACGACATTATTTTTGCACCAACCAAAATTCTAGCGTTAACTTTCTAAAATATCTTCTCTTAAAAAAGGTTATCTTGGGAAAATAGGAAACTGTTATCGATCTTTCCAATACTGATGATGGTTTTCTTAAACTTTTTTTTAGGTTATGTGCAAAGTCAAGTTTGGTCAGGTCAATATTTCCTATTAGATTTATATGTTGCTATCCATTTTATTTCTTCCTTCTCCGGGAAGTCTTCAAGTGATGTGTTTTTTTTATTTGATGAAAATCTTTATTTATAATTCTGTATCGCCAGCCTACGTGATCCGACGACGGGGAGCAGTATTCAACATCTACATTGTTCCTTCTCTTGAATCTGAGAAAATGGTTTTATATAATTGAGAAGCACTGGGAGAGGGGATAGGAGAGGCACGGTTGAATAATGGATAGCGCTTCGGTTTGAGGAATCGGAGAGCCGAGTTCGAATTCCTGTCGAATCCATTACATTCATTTACATGGTAATACTGTTGGGAATTGTATGAATCCTATTCTTCACCTCCAAGCTATGGGTAAATAGCAGGAAAGATAGGGTTATATAGCTTTGGATGAAAACTGGTCTACATCAGAAAGAAATAGCAATCTACTACGAGAAAATATCTTCCTCGTCAGTCATTTATCGAAAGATACATGATCGCCTAAGCGTGTATTACGTATGGCACATAACTGACTGATAATTGATAGTTTTCATTTTTCTGAATGAAGAATAGAATCATGTTAATAAATAACTCAATTAAATGAGTGTTCTAAACCGAACTCAAATAAAATAAAATGCTCGAAAGAGCAGCACTGAGTACTAGATTGGAGTTCGTAGAAGGTGGTGATTAAGGATGAATACGAAATCGCGCCAAAAATCTGCAACGGTCTATGAGGAATTTTCGATGAATTTCCAAAGAGAATTGATAATCATCAATAACACTCATGCAGTAATTGCAGGAGAGCTTTTCCTCACTAAAGCAGGGTTAAATGTTATCAAAAATTCCAACCATCATGGAGTTGTCATGTTAAAAGATAGTATCTACAATGGATGCTGTAAAGGGTTGGATTTTTCTTCCATTTTTTAAAATGAAAATGTATCTTAAGACTGCTTATATGAAATAAACAAAAGCAAAAAGTAATATATTAGTAATCCTAGTATCAGTGTAATTCTACCAGCAGACATGCTTCGGTGTTTCCATCACGACAGAATATCAAATTATGAAGAGAACTCGTTGCGTGACGATAACTATATAAAATTTAAACTGTTTAGTGTTATAGAATAGATTGAGAATGACGTTTCTCTGTTAACGTCTACAAAATCAAAACTTTTTTCCTGAGCAGTTCACAGGATTTAGTACAAAAAAGGAAACATTTATTACATTGAATATAGTATAAGGTTAAAGAAGAGAAATCCGACAAGAATAATTTGCTGCATCAGTCATATAACAGGGTACGACTGATTTTCTCTATAAATAAGCGTCAGATTTTTTTTCCCTCTGCGGTTGAACAAAGACCACAGGTCAAAGTGTGAAACAGGCTGGAATATCAAACAGGCGACAGCCACGGCTATCGTCATTCTGTTTTGTTTAAGCCAAGACATAATCAAACAAGAAGAAGAGCTCGGATAAATATCGTCAAATCTATTTAAAATGGTGTGAACATTGCTGCATTTTAAGTTCTCTGATACATCAAATAGTTGGTGCAAAAATAATGTCGGTTTTTGACGTATTTTTTGACGTCAAAAACCGACATTATTTTTGCACCAACCTAATAATTTCTGGAGCAATAGTCTATGAAAATGCACAGGAAAATAGAATACGTAGTATAAAAACTATTCAAAGATTGGTTGCTTAAATCATGTTCGGAATTTCAGTGTATAATCTGGTAAGGAAGACTGCAATCGGAATAACTCGGAACCTTAGACCAGCCACTCCTATAAAATGGCTGAAGGGAATTTCAAAAAATTAATAAAAAAAAAACACACAAACAATAAATAAAGAAAAACCTCGCAGAACAGAAACACACAGGCATACACACACACACACACACACACACACACACACACGCATATATATATATATATATATATATATATATATATATATATATATATATATATATATATATATATATATATATATATTCTAATGAGCCAAATGATAACACACACCAACAGCAATATACACGCTTGCACATATCATACTCACTCACTCCCTAAGAACCAAATAACACACACAGAAACACTTAACAGAGACACATCCCCTCTCCAGGACCAATAAAACTTTCAAACTGACCAGGGGAATTGAGAGCAGCATAGATCCATCCAGCTCTTATCTCAAATAACAACTTAAAACAGACTGTTTGACCAACACAAGGAATGTTAAAAGATTCATGTTAAAAAGATAAAAAAACAAATGAAAACTACAGACAAAAGTTCATTTTCTCCATCAAGACATTCATGTCTGTAGTTCACTGCTACCAGCAAGCAGAAATATTTCTTCTCCTGAGGATGGCCATTTTGGCCGAAACTTGTCGAGGAATCTAAATGAAATAATAATAAAAAAAAAAACGAAAAAATATTAATCTACAACCCAGTGTGTCTGAAGATTTTATTTTTTGAATATTTTTTTATTATTCAAGATATATATATATATATATATATATATATATAACCACTTATATTCGAGGACACTTGTCTCCTAGGTCGGCTAACCAATCCCTATTGCAGACGTTTGATCAAGCGCATTTGTGTTTATGCAACACCCACAAAGCCCACCATAGTCACAGACGTTAGTTACAGTTTTGCGAAAAAGTATGTTATCTAATCTAACCTGATCAACAATTTGAACAAAGACAGCACGCTCAAGCTCTCGCCCACGATGACTTGTGACTTCGTGCTGGCACAGCTACCGACGTCCCAAATGGTTTCATCCACCTAATTTCACTCATATGGCTTGGGTCAACCCGTGGTATGGTTTCTAAATACTTTCCATGGGTGCCGCACGCTGGGATTGCCTAGTCCAATAACATCTTGTGATTTTCATGATCAGAATGCGAACGTGCTAACCACACGGCCACGTGCTTATATATATATATATATATATATATATATATATATATATATATATATATATATATATATATATATAACAAGAACAAAATCTGCTTCCATACCTGATGATGTCTGTAGGAACAGACAAAAGCTTGTAAAATTAAAGGGACCTTATGCAACTGGAATTTATAAACGGGGATCATATCATTCATATACAGGTTCGGGGTTGACGTACCTTATTTAGATTGTTTGCGACGAAGTATTCTCGCCATTTAAATCATTAACCTCTATATTTGTTTTTTGTATGAATGATTCATGAATTTATATATATATATATATATATATATTTGAGAAGCAACCATTGTTTGAACATCTTTCATTGCAGACAAGAAAGATTTAATTCATTTTTTATTTAGTTTTTACTTTTTTCTGTTTTAAGAGAGTAGAAAAGTTTTACATAATTTTCATTACCCCAGCCACTTTCGGCGACTTATTTTCCAATTTTCAAGGTGGGGGGTGTTTTTGGTGTCGTTACAACACAAAAATAAAATACAACTTAAAAATTTGGAAAAAATAACAACGTCGAGTACGCTTCTCCCCGGCAGTAAGAAGTTCGTTTTACTTCTCGCTTAAGGCCTCGGTGTAAATCGCATATCAAGACGTTGATGGTTGTGTTAGCACAAAGTCACAAGTCATCTTGGCCGAGTATGCTGACCTTGTTCGAAACTCAGATGGGCTTTGTGAGTGAGCAAATACAAATTTACCTGAGCGAGCGTCTGCAATAGGGATTGACTAGCTGCGCTAGTAGACGGGCATCCTCGGAAACTAGTTACAAGCCATTATGTAGTAGCATTATCATGCACAATGAGTTTCTATGAGAAACATTTTCAAGTTTTTTTCCATCATCACAAGGGAAAAATTCTGGAAACAATTTAATTGCATTTGGCTATAAAGGATGGGTAAAATATATTGAATGAAAAAGGCATCTAGAAAGACTATCCACCTCCGTTATATCTAAATATTTTACAAACTGTATATCGTGTCAAACAATATTTCAAATGGTTGTTTGATCTTACATGCGAAACAACTACAAAATGATTGGCTGAATTAACTCGGTATCAACTGAAGTATTTTTTAAGTTAACTAGATTTACAGGCGATGTAATCGATTGCCGCTCGGAATGAGAAATCGAGGAGCTGGTCGGTTTCGTTACATTCACTTACACGTAAATTATATTGGGTAACGTATAAAACTGTTTCCCCCCCAACTATGGGTTAAATAGTAGGGTCGGTATCTGGGAAAAACAATAAAAATCATTATTCTCAAAAAAGTCTTAATGCATTATTCACTGGCAAAATTTAAAAAAAAATACAATTATTCTTACAATCCGAAATATGTTCTTCGTTTTAAATAGCGTTGCTAGATTTTTAGGCTCTTCTTAGCTGAGCGGTCAAAGCAGGATGGATAAGACGTTCTTTTCTCCTACGAATGCGTATGAAGTTTCAAGTCTTGCGTGATGACCCATTATCTTTATTAACTTTTCTTGAATGCGTAAGACTGTAGACGAAATAGATACTGTAAGAAGTAACAAAAAAGACATAAATAAAGGGGACGTTCTGCTTAAATACGGGTAACCACGAAAAATAATGTGTAAACACACACACACACACACACACACACACACACACACACATATATATATATATATATATATATATATATATATATATATATATATATATATATATAATAAATCAAGAAAAACCTTAAAAAATACATCTCGGTTATAATTTATTTCATGAATATTTTGATATTCTTCTTTTATTATTATATTTCTCTTTAACTTATTCTTTCGATTAATGCCTTCCTTAGAATCATCCCTACGAATTAGAAATTGGTATATATATATATATATATATATATATATATATATATATATATATATATATATATATATATATATATATATTGGATGAAACAGCAAAAATGTTCCAATCGTGTAACAGCATGGGTTAATTTTCTATCCCACAAAATGTTTAATATCTAAAAAGAAACACCAAACTGTTTCAATTCTTTTTCCAGGCTTTCAGGTAAGATGTTTAACGATCTTGGCAGCATTTGTCGTAAGGATCATCGAAAAACCCTTTGAATTATTCAGCTAGAGAGAGAACTGGCTAAAATCGTTTTGTCTTCATCAATGGTAGCAACATTCATACTCTGGCTTCCGTCACACACACACACACACATATATATATATGAGTTATATGACAAATTGCAAATAATGTCTTGTGACGCATTCATCGGACTGCGTTAGTTTATGTCGTGACTACACAAGCGCACGAAAGAGAGACGCTGGGGGCTTTACATTTAGAAAGATTATAAGAATATTAACAAAGAATATATTAGAAAGAAAACACAGGCACACACACACACACACGCACGCACACGCGCGCGAGCACACACGCACATATATTATATAGGTACTTTAAAAATCAGGATGTCAGTTGAATCCGCTGCATTGTTTTCAACCTTCTGAACCAAAAATCCTAAGTTTTGAGTCCTTGCTTACATATCAGGAAATTCCTCTTAAGCACATAAGAGGCTGGATAGAAAAAAATTAAAAAAAATGTAATGTACATTTCAATTAACCCCCACACAAATACATTTACAAAACTCTTGCCTTTTTTCTCTTTCCACTTCTTCTTCCTGTAGTCTTCCTTCTTCACATCCTCATCGTCCTTTTCTATTGCATACAATTTCGTGCTGCGTTTCTTTATCTATTTATTTATTTTTTAAATGAAGCCATAAGAATTCATTTGATAAAAAATCGCCTGAGAATACCGTAAGTTAGAAAACAAGGTAGCGGATTCAACTGACCTGACTTTTAAAATTAAAAGCTCTAGATGCTAATTTTTTCACACGTGTATTGAGCTCTTTTTCTTGGTCCGATTCAACTCTGGCAATAAATCTTATATTTATATAATATTTATATCTTATTATATAAATTGTGTGTGTGTATATATATATATATATATATATATATATATATATATACATACATATATATATATATATATATATATATATATAATTTATG
Organism: Acanthosepion lycidas; assembly: GCA_963932145.1. Lineage (NCBI taxonomy): Eukaryota > Metazoa > Mollusca > Cephalopoda > Sepiida > Sepiidae > Acanthosepion > Acanthosepion lycidas. The sequence continues at coordinate 34,672,969 of OZ010593.1, read as the reverse complement.
AGTGCGTTCCTAATTATCATATTTTGTATCAAGTTCTGAATAAGATAAGATGATACTTTCTTTGTCGATATAATTTTATTTATTTCCAATGCGATTCTTTATATAGAAAACAAGTGAATATTCTAGATTGTCCTTTATATTTAAATTGAAGGTCAACGCTAATTTCATTCCCTGCTTTATCCTATTCTTTGATATATTCATTAGGTTCTTATATATTTTTTCTGGTAAAAAAACTAACCCCACTGAAAATCTATACTATATATTTTGGGTCAATACAAAACTTACAAGAGATTTAGTATGTATAGAATTCAGTCCCCACAGAAATGGACAGAGAGTCAATTTCGTTTAATACAACCATAAAATATTCCGTTTCCGCTTACAAGAAAACTTTTACAAATCCGGGAGAAATAAACTTTCAAAATAGAATAATAAAAAAAACCCACCTTCAACAAAAGCATAGTGATTATGAACTGGCTACTACGTGCTCGCGATGAGCTGATAGATATTTAGAAATAACGTATATATTTCAATATAGCCTTATGATCAGTTTTGTTTATGCAAAAAGTAGAGTGTCACACTATACGCAAGTAATTTTTTGGAAGATGTTATAAATCGGTGTAACTTTTCGGGAGGGGTTAAAATTTATGCAAGATAATCAGGAATCGCATTCTATATGAAGTCAATTCACACACGAGCATAAACTTATTATATAATAATAATTCTTGTAATATTGTAACCAGTGTGATTACTGAAACCTAAATACTCAATATCTCCACGAGCGTTCGACAGGATTTCATTCTATCACACTTGTTCTTCCTGATTACAGTTTGATTTGTACTGATGAAGGCAGCAAAAGAGCCTGACATTGGGATATGTTTTTATAGTATAGTTCACTCTTTACAAGGTCCGGGGACACTCGAGGGTAACGCCAAGAGGTCATTTGTGTGTATAGGAGTGGAATATAACGGCTAACGTTAGACCTGAACAAGTTAAGATTATATTGATCGGGAAAACATGCTGTTGGGAGCCGGTTCTAAAGGGCACTGGTTCACATGAAGAAGCTGTTCGAGTGGAACTTACTTTTCCTCGATGGAATGCAGATGTAATGTAGGTGTTTTCCTACTATGTATGTGGTATGGCGTGTTCTTGCCGTGAAGGATTGCCTCAGCAGGACCAGGGAATTTAGTTCATCAGAGCACTTCCAGTGTAAGTAGCGGTATAGCAACGAGAGGCTAGCCTCATCCCACCTGTGTAGGAGAGGTTGAAGGTTAAGAATAATTCATCCCCTACAAGGGCTGGAGAGTGAGATCTTGTAAGCTCCCACCAAAATATGACAAGAGAACCGCATTTATGGCCTTATTCCGCTATTATAAAGGTAGATGCTAGCAGGATTCAGATATTACTGAAGAAATAGAGGGGAGTCGACCATTTTACCTGCATCCTTAGCAATGGGTCGTATGTAAGAGTTCCACTTAAGGTCGGGTGTGAATTTCAGGCCTAACAGTCTTTCAAGGCAAGGTGCTTCCCCGTGAAGACCTCCGTTCTTCTCGGTTGGTGGTAGTTCGTGTTCAGATGGGCGATGATGGTATGTAAATTGCTTGATCTTCAAAGTATTGAATGTAACCAGCCAGCTTTTACCCCATTGGCTAGTTTGTGCAAGATCGGAAGAGAGATCTGACTATCGAGAGTTTTAGAGGTATGGAAAGAAGAGACGACACTGACGGATGTAGACTTTGATGGCGACATTGTTTGGCTACCATAAAGTGATGAATGCCTGGATAATTTCACCGTAGAATTAAAATATATTGCTGGGAAAATTAGGCTGAGAATCGGCACTAAGAAAACCAAGGCTGCAGCAACTAGCCTTCTATAACTATCCAAGTAGACTAGTCAGATGTTGAGGATATCGAAAATTTTGTCTACCTGGATAGCATAAGATGCAATGATGGGAGTGTTGAAGTGGATGTTAATAGCGGGATAAGCACGGCAGCAGCAGTCTTCCAAAGAATTCGCTCTATTTCGTAAATCAGCCTCTAAACTCAAGCTCAGACTCTTTAACGGTACTGTTTTAATCACTGCCACTTATGCAAGCGAAACGTGGACGCATTCAGCCATCGTCACAAAGAAACTGGTGCCTGATTTTGAAGATTAATTGGCAAGACTGCATTATCAATGATAGGGTTGGAGAAGGGAACAAGCACGTCCTCCCTATGAAATTGTCACAGATAAACGATTGAGGCTAGCTGGAAACATTCTGCGTCTTTTTGACTAATGACACTCAAAGCAACCATGAGATGGATCCCACCTGAAGGTAAACGAAAAGAAAAAAGTCAATGAACAAAGGATGAACGCCTAACCAAAGAACACCTTTATTTTAAGCATTTCACCCTAAACATGGCAGGAGTGCCACTAGTACGCAAGGGGCTACAGAGAGTGAAAATAGAAGAAAAGACTGTGTATAGGAGGGATTGAGGAAAGAATAAAAAGAAGGACGTAGAAGAATAAACACAAGAACGGGGATCAAGGCATCAGAAGATGTCGATTGGCATTACATTTAAATTTTTGAAGATTATAGTTATCAGGGAAGCAAGAAATAGGAAGGGAGTTCGCCTGTCGGGAAGTATGAGAGAAGAAGCTGTTGAACTAGAAGCGGTGGTTACATTTAACTGTTTAGACAGTAAAAGAGTGTGTCCGAGATGCCCAACTGGTAACCCTTTTTAAATTCATGCAGTCGGGTCAGTGAAAATAGCTCGTCAGAGCAGATGCCATAAAGATATTTGTAGAAAAGACAGCTTGTGCAGAAAATTCCAGGATGATCTAAATGCAATGCATCTCGAATGACATGACAGTGAAAAAACAGCAGCTTAGTATGATTTCTTGTCAATGTGCGCACCAGTACTGCATGACATAATTCTAATTTTAATTATCGAATAATTTCACATACGGATGACCAAAAACCACAAAATCATTTCTTTTTTATCATTTCCCCTCAAACAAAGCGGTAAGGCAAGAGGTTGCAGTGAGTGAAGGAAAATAAGACACTCTTCTTCCTTGTGTGCCATGTCCCTTCAACACATAAGTGCTCATGGCCCTCCACGTCTTGCTGTCCCTTTTAATTCTTAATAAATTTTGTCTTTTTGCTATTTCTCTCAAACTCTATTCTACCACCCATTTGCTAAAGCCCGTCAACTATATCAGGCGCTATTTTCCTCTATCCCGCTTTTCCTCAAACTGTCCTGTAAGTATTAATTTTTCCAAGCCTTCCTTCCTCATTACGTGCTCCAAAATTTTCAACTTCCTCCTCTTGATGTTAAGTATAAGTTTATTTTTTACTTCCATTTTCTCTAAAGCCACGTCGTTGCTCACATGTTCGGTACACGGTATACTCAACATCCTTCTGTAGAGCCGCATTTCTGTTGCTTCAGGATACAAGAAAACAAAAATCGGTGATTGATGCTGCATTTAAACGTTTCAAGATGGTAGCAAGATTAGATGAGAATGGCAAAGCACTATTGCCAAAATTAAACTTTTCATGCGACGGACGGCGATTTAGTTATATATACAGTGTAACCCAGATATAAGAGACCCAGATATCAGAGAAACCCGGATATAAGAGAGATTTTCTCTGGTCCCAAATTAGAGCCTGTGTTAATGTATAGAAAATAGACCAAACCCGGATATAAGAGACTTCTTCTCCGGTCCCGACAACTCTCTTATATCCGAGTTACACTGTAATTGTAAAATTTTCCCTTCTGTGTATTACCGGCTGTTTTCCATATTTTGTCAATCGAGAATCGATGATAACGTCTTCTCAACTGGATGCTTGTTTCATCATTGCAGCAATTTGCAAAAGACCCAAAGGCACCTCTTTCCTTTCCTATTTATTTTCCTCTGCGTGTGTGCTTGTTTCTGAAACTTACTTTTCACGTAGGGCGACCGGAAGGGACAGTGTGTATCGCAGATATGTCACTTCCGGTCGTACTTCTATTAGGTTGGTCAAAAAAACGACATTACTTTTGCACCAACCTAATAATATGGAAGACGCCCAAAGAGCACAGTCTCAGAAAGTTTTCTTTTACTTTTTATTTTCATTAATATTCTCGCAAGTTAATCACGATTTATCCAAAATTAAAATCTTAAACCAATAAGTACAATGGATATCATAAATTAATAAAACAATCATAGGGAAGGCAGGCTTTGCTGTAAAACTAGAAAGAAATTCGATTAAAATGTCCATGTAAGTTGCGAAATCTGTCAGTTATTTTATATTTAGTGTTTCATTTTTCCTGATAGAAAAAAAAGTTCATCATTACAGACATCCTGACAATGATTTGGTGTGTTTCGTCTTCATTTGTCTTGAGGGAAATTTCAAAGAAATTTTAGAAGTTCTATTTTTTATAGGGACGAATTTAATTTTTGATTTCTTTTTTTATTTCATAAATTATCTTCCTTGTTATTCACGTATTGATATGCCAGGATTGTAATGGATTCTTTATGATCTTAGAATTATTTTCCAATTACTGATTGTTTATATTATTTAACATTTGGAACATTAGATGTGGAAATGTGTTTAAAAACTGACCCAGTGGAACCTCGGATATCGTGCACCTTTGCTATCATTTGATTCGGTTATCGTTCACTTTTTTTTTTTTTTAGCAAAAATATGTCTGTGGAATTGTACATATTCTCGCTTATCGAGTCCGTTAAGAACCTGTATATTCTTGTTCGCTTGTTACCGCGTGACTTTCCAAGCACAAACGGACAGAGAAATGAAATAAGCGCTCAGTTACTGGAATATATAACCAAGACGTATTGGAAGTCTTTATTGACGGGGAATCCCCGGCCATACATAAAGCAATATTTGCCGTTTTTCAGTTAGGCTTGGAAAAAATCGGAACGTCACAAATTATACATACGTTTATTCAACCAGTCGATTGCACGTGAAACATGATTAACCAATGAAAATCAAACAACACAAAAATAAAAAAAATAGAGGAATGGCTTTCTTCTTTTTCTTCATATCTCATACTCTGATAACGCTTTAATAAAAGTGAAAGATATTAGATTGATAAACATTTCCTATTTGTTATTTATATTATCATTCTGTCGGATTCCGATATATATTTGATCCCAACCCTATCTCTCTCTCTCTCTCTCTCTCTCTCTCACACACACACACACACGCACACTCATATATATATATATATATATATATATATATATATATATATATATATATATATATACAAGTGTGTGTGTGAGAGAGGGAATAAATTACAGACATTACGACTGCTAATTTTTAATAAAATCCGCTCATACTCACGAATAACCTTCCGTGTATTGATATTAAAGAATGAGAGAAATGTGCTAAAGCTGTTTAAATTTCTTTCATTTTCCAAGTACTTTCGATCTTCTTGCATGATCAGCTTCATTTAACATCAATACACAGAAGGTTATTTATGAGTATGAACGGGTTTTACTAAAAATTAGAAGATATAATGTAGGTAATTTATTCAATCAGACATGCATAAAAGAGACTTGCTGCCTATATATATATATATATATATATATATATATATATATATATATATATATATATAAATTTAACGTAGTGCTTTTAAGTGTAGAAAATTAGGAAATCCTCCGATTTCGCTTGTTTGGTTTCAATGAAGGACAATCGGCAGATTTCCTAATTTTCTATACTTAAAAGCGCTA